>VWZS01001912.1:0-22318 GCA_013397075.1 Rhabdornis inornatus | reverse complement strand
TGGGGCAGTCGATCCTGGTGCCCTTGCAGGTCTCTGAAGAGCCTTGAGCTGGAATGGCAGCAATGAGAAAAAGATCCCGGGCTGGTGGTGGGGGAGCGGCGGCCCATCTCCGATCAGGGCAGGGGGAAGTGGGCTCAGGATTCCCGGGCACCCGAGGAGATGTTGCTATGTCCCTCTTTTAGTGAGGTAGGTGTTCATAAGGTCCTAGGTCAGTGGCTGCTCTCACAAGCAGAGGCTCCCCCCACAGAAGAAGAGGCAGCTCCAGGCTGGGTTATGGCGAATTCCTTTTCCCAAGCAACAACAGCTCCGAGTGTACCCCTCTGAAGCTGCAGAGTGAGAGAGGTAGCAACTGCCCCCCAGCCCTCCTTTTATCTGGGCCTAGCCAACCCTTTGTTTTCTCAAGTACCCATAAGTACCAGCAGTCAGCGTTTCCCAGCAAGTCATGGGGAAAATTCTATAGGTAAGAACGAACAAATGAAAAGAAACCTAACCCTCAACAAATGTGGAAAGAATAAGTGTTTATTTTTATTCAAATCATGTGATTTAAGTGGAGTACTGACTGTCTGATGTTACTTTACAGATTTCTGTCCATTCCAAAGGGGTTTTTCTAAATGAAAGAAGTTGTGTAACAAAACAAATGGAAAAGTGGCAAAAGGTAATACTGTTGTGGTTTAGGAATGGTACTCCCCAATTCAATTCCCCCACTGAGACGCTCCCAAACCAGATGCTGCTCTCACTCCCTCCTTCCCCTCCCCATCCCACTGTGATGGGATGGAGAGTAAAATTGGAGGCACAAAAGGTGAAGATCATGGGTTGGGATAAGAACAATTTACTGGAAATAGCAATGAGATAAGAAAATGAACAGTAGCAGCAGCGTTAATAACAAAAGTAAACGAAAGAGACAGTAATTCACATGCAAAATGCTCACTGAGCCCAACTTGACTGGACTTGCAGCTGGTGCCACCCCATCACTCTCTCCAGCTTAGGAACAGCTCCATGCTAATTCAACCTCTCCATCCTCCACCTTTTTTTCCTGACTGGAAAGCCAGAGAGCATCCCTTTCCCCTGCCCCTGGCAATGACATGAAGTGGTATCAAATAAGATTAAGGTCCTGGCTGTGAGATGTTACATAGTCATTCGTGTCATGAAAATACACCATGGGATCGATATAAACAAGAATGCTTTCCCCTGCCCCTGGCAATGACATGAAGTGGTATCAAATAAGATTAAGGTCCTGGCTGTGAGATGTTACATAGTCATTCGTGTCATGAAAATACACCATGGGATCGATATAAACAAGAATGCTTAATCCAAAGTAAAGCATGGACATGAGGCACAGGAAAATCTAATGATTTCATTATATTTGTTTAAATCACTTTGCTGTAAATTGTTGGCTTTTTGTTTTCATGTATTTTTTATTATTTTGTCACTATAATTATGAATCGTATCCACTTTTTATGTATAAGGAAAAATGCGGGCTTGTGTGGACATGAGCAGACTTGTCGCTGCTGTTACCTTCTTGCTAGGAGTGTAACCTACCAACATGTTCGAGCCTTGTCCAAACGTGGTGGGGACTTGTAGCTACTGCTACTTGAATGGTAACCAACATGTTTGGGCTTGCTTGGGCTTGTACCCCAGCACAGTAAGCACAACATGACCCCACCAGAAACTGCCTATAAAAAGGGACAGTGACCAAGGGTAGGACAGACGTATTGGTGGAGCGAAGACTCCCGGCATCCCCAGCGCTGCTTGCCTGTTCCTTATCAATGAATTCATAAATTGACTTATTGATTGACCTACCCGATTGTGGTGAGTAAATTTATAACATGGCTGAAACTAGGACAAAGACTAAGAATAAAGTGTGTGTGTATTCACTTGAAATTAGGAAGAGGAAGGGTATGAATATCTGTATTGCTAATGCAAATCCATTTTTTGCCCCATGACTTACGATTTTGCTGAAAAAGGTCAATAGGGACTTAGAGTTGGATACTTCCTCTATACATGCATGCTTTTGATTTACCCAGACCTTTTGCACAATGTTGATATTCCAGAAGATATTTCAGGAGTGTAGTGTCATACTGACTTTTCAATACAGATTTTTGTGTAAGGTCTCATCTACAGAACTGTGACCATAGAGGTATTACAACCTCAAAAAAGCCTAGGGACCAGAGACACATGAAGGCCTCCACCCCAAGGGACATTGTGAATTCAAACAACATGGTTACTGACTGCTTTGTCCCAATACAGAGTAAATACAACCAAAATGCAATCAGTACAGGCTTTTTCCACTTTCTCAAGCCACGCGTTGGGTGCCAAAAATGTGTATTTGTCCTGGTTTAGGGCAAATTCGGGAGAAAACTTCCAAAGGGCCCCCCCAAGAAGCAAACCCAAGCTCCCCTCCCCCAACCGATTTGGGAAGAAATTTCCTCAGAGAGAAGTGGAAAAACCCTGTTTATTCAACAGGCAAAGCACTGCCCAGCACAAAAACATGAATGATACCAAACAACAAAACCTCTCACTGCTCTGAAGAGATGACAAATTCAGAAAGTCTCTCTCCTGTGGGTGGTAGCTTGGGTCAGTCTGTTATCAGTCGCTCTGGCACTGGAAAATGCCGCTGCCCAGGACAGGCCCTGGTGGGCCACAGATGCAAGCTCCTGGTGCTTCCCCCCGGGTCCCCAGTCCAGAGCAGGTTCAAATAATTCCAGGGAAAACAAAAAGGAAAAAAACCCCAACTTTCCGGGGAACTTCTCTGCTTCAGTTAGTCAAAAACTAACTAAAAGCAAAGGAGAGCTCTCTCCGCTGTCCACCACGGCGACACAGTCCAGGAGACAAGACGATGAAACTCCTATCTCTGTGTTTTGAAAACAACTGCCTCAGATATTCCACCACTTCTCCTTTTCCCCCCTTCACTCTCAGATCCAGCCTTAAAGGTACAAAACTTATTTCTGGGCTAAACAGACAAATGGGGATACAATTCAACATCACAAAGTCACCCCAGGACAGAGAGCAATAGTAAATATGTGGATTAGCATGCTGGGAAAAAGAGGGAAAAAATACAAGCATATGCTAACAACTCTGTTATTATGGTGTAAAAAACGGGGGCTGGCTCTCGAGTCGATAAACAGCAAAAAATATCATGAGTACATGGAGATTGGTCTTGGACACTTTAAAAATGCAAAAGGAAGAAAGGGATGCAGCAACGGGAGCTCCCTGCATACCTAATGCCGGAGGGGGGAAGGCGCAGCACCGTGCTCGCAGAAGAGACGGGAGGTGAAGAGGCGAATCCAGAACTGTCGTGTGCGGAATCAGCTGCGCATGCACGGTGTGCCAGATTGGCAGCAGTGCATGAACAGAGCCCAGGATCCGCGGTGGTGCCCAAGTTTCCTTCTGCACCCCCTTGCTCTACAAACTCAGTTTATCCCCCTTTGCCTATGGATGACTGGAACGATGAGGATGAGCTTATGCCAACAGCTCCGCAGTTAATTGATATGCCTGTTCCCCAGTCACAGCCAAACAAGCAGAGAGAACGCCTTCCTTTAATTGATTTAAGAGACCTGAGTAAGGGAGGATCAAGCTGTCACCCTTCTGCTGATTCTCAGGAAGATGTCATTACTATGTAACTGCTATCAGTTACTATCTCTGCATATGACCCAATTAGCTTTTGGAACCACATGCAGCTAATGGCTGTAGGTAATGGAGACCTTGAATGTGCAGAGCAAATCTCTGTGCCCTTGCCTCCAGGTGGCATAGAGCCAATGAATAATATAGCTGGAGCGTTTCCAGTCATACAGAATAATGGAACTGTGTCTGATGTACATGTCTCTTTTAAGTGGCAAGAGCTTTCTGAGTTACTCCAATTAGCTGCAAAACATGGGCTTGCATCCCCCCCCGTAAAGAATATGCTAGGATTCCTAGCTGCGGAGGAGATGACACCTTTTGATATAAAACAAATAGCAAAACTACTTTGTACTACAATTCAGTACATGATGTTTCAGTCTATCTGGCGAAGGCTATCAGAGGACAGAGACTTAACCAATTTTAATCTGTCACAAGATGATCCATGATGTGGTGCTGGACTTGCACAGCTTGTGGGTTTGCCTCCTATGGAAAACCCACAGTTACAAGCACGATTGCATCCTTCAGTGTTGGCACAAGCAAGAGAATTAGGAATACAATCAATAATGAGGGTCGCTCACATGTCCACACCATCTCAGAGGTATGCTACAATTAAACAGGGTTCTAAGAGACCCTATATGAAATTCACAGAGTGACTGCAAGATGCAGTGGAAGAACAAATAGCAAAGTGATGCAAAAGCACAAATAATGTTTCAACTAGCCAGAGACAATGCCAATGAAGATTGCAGAAAAATTATTAACATAATGCCTAATGAAAACCCTTCTTTAGATGAAATGATTGATGTGTGTGCTAAAGTGGGAATTGAATCTTATAACATGGCTTTGTTAGCTGATTCCTTTGCAGCTGCAATAAAGGTAACATATCAATGCCATGGTTGTTGACAGCCAGGTCATATAAGAGCAATTTGTCCTCATAAATCCAATTCATCAGGGACACACCAGAAACAGACACCTGTGTCTATGGTGGAAAACTGCAACCAGTGTGGAAAACCTGGTCATCCTACCAAGCAATGTAAGTCTAAATTCCATGCTAATGGACAACTTCTTAGTGAACAGGGAAACTGCAACAAAAGCGTGAAAGGGAAGCATGTGAAGACACAAGTACCTTCCTGTCCCTGATGCAGGCCTATGCCACCAACTCACAGGTGGCTTGGATGTTTCCACCAACAACTCAGTAACTATAAACTCACTGAAGGTACATAAAGTTCCCCTTGATGCCTATGGGCCTATAGGGAAAGGACTAAGTGCATTATTATTAGGATGATCAAGTACTACATTACAAGGCATTTTTGTTCATCCTGGAGTTATAGATGCAGACTATACTGGACAGATATGTGCCATGGTATCAACACCTACTCCTCCTGTAACCATTCCAGCTAAAACTCGTATTGCTCAACTTATACCTTTTAATTCTTGTGTCTCAAAAACAGACTCAGAGCTGCAAGGAAACCGAGGCTTTGGATCGACATGAGAACCTCAAATATATTGGACTCAGGTCGTGTCAGATGGGAGACCAAACATTGTTTGTACTCTTATGCCTCAGGCAAATCTGTCCCAAATCAAGGTTAGTGGGATGATAGATACTGGAGCAGATGTTACCATCATATCTGCTGACACATGGACTCAATCATGGCCCATCACAACTGTAGGACCTGTCACTGCCGGCCTCAGAGGTTCCACACAAAGCTATTTAAGCAATAAGTCTGTGCTAGTTAAAAATCCAGGACAAACAGCCACGATCCATCCCTACATCTCTGTTGCACCACTCAAACTGTGGGGAAGGGACGTCTTGTCAGCATTGGGAGTTCGGCTGGGTATGGATTTTTAACAGGGGTCACTGTGCTGAAGGGCATAAAGCATCCTACACTGGCCTTAAAGTGGCTCACTGAGCGGCCCATAGACCATGGCCCCTCGAAAGAGAAAAATTAAACACCCTTAAATTGCTAGATCAGGAACAATTAGATCAAGGACATATCGAGCCATCAAGGAGTCCATGGAACACTCTTGTGTTTGTAATTAAAAAGAAATCAGGTAAATGAAGGTTACTCCATGACTTAAGAAAAATTAATGCAGTTATGGAAAGTATGGGTGATTTACAGCCATAGGGATGGAATGCCATCCCTAACTATGATACCAGCTACTTGGGATATTTTGGTTGTTGATTTAAAAGATTGTTTCTTTACCATTCCTTTACATCCTGATGATACCCCGAAGTTTGCATTTACAGTGCCCTCTGTCAATCATGCAGCACCAGCCGAGTAATACCAATGGAAGGTGCTGCCGCAAGGTATGAAAAACAGACCAACAATTTGTCAATGGTATGTTGCACAGGCACTGTCACCAATAAGAGAACAATTTCCCAGATCCTATTGCTATCATTATATGGATGATATCCTGATAGCAACCCCAATCAATGATGGCATTGTACAAATTCAGCCGAAATTAATACAGGCATTGCAAGAATTTGGACTACAAATTGCTCCAGAAAAGGTGCAGCAGCAAGTTCCATGGAAATACCTGTGGATGCACGATCTGGGAAAGCAGAAGCTTTCCCAGGGACTGGCCTGGGGGCAGAGGCTTTCTCAGGAACAAACAAAATGCACCTGCTACTGTTTACAGAGTGTGTATCATGAGAACTCTGTTGTTTACAATGAAAACATCTGTGCAAGAGGTGTTGCTCGCTCTGACCAATGAGCTGTATTCTATTCTTGGTTGAGTGGTTTAGTGTTTATAAGGAACGCAGTGTTACTATAAAGTTGTCCTTTTCCTCTATTTGGAGAAGAGACATGTAGCTGTGTCTCCTTTCACCGTTCCAACAGGTAATCTGACATCAAACACCGACAAATACCTAGGATTAAAAATCTTAGACCAAACAATAGCCTCAAGCAGTTCAATTTTCAATTAAAATCCAGACATTGAATGATGCACAAAAACTTCTGGGGATTATCAATTGGGTAAGACCCTATTTAGGGTTAACCACCCCACAATTACCACCCTTGTTTAACATTCTCAAAGGTGACCCTGAGTTAACCTCTCCAAGCAAATTAACTCCAGAAGCGAAAGCTGCAGTCGAGACAGTAGAATGGGCTGTGACAAACAGACAAGTCCATTGACTGTGCCCTGAAATTTCTATTACAGTATTCGTTGTTATTGTTGATTTACATCCTACAAGTATTATTGGTCAATGGAATGCTCAGTGGTCTGACCCACTACACATTTTAGAATGGGTCTTTTTGCCCCACTATCCCAAAAAGACAGCACCCACTATTTTTTAATTGATTGCACAATTACTTATTAAGTGCTGTCAAAGGTGCTTGCAGCTGAATGCTACAGATCCTTCTAACATTATTATTCCTGTACAGCAAGAATACTTTGAATGGTGTTTTGCAAATAGCACACCATTGCAAAGCGCTTTACAGAATTACACAGGACAAATCACCTATCATTTACCCAGTCATAAATTATTGCAATTAAGTCAAACCACTGTGCTGTCCTTGAAATCATTGAACAGCTTCACACCTTTAAAAGGTCTTACTGTTTTTACTGATGGGTCTAGGAAAACAGGTAAAGCTATTGTGACCTGGAAAGATGACAATGGATGACACACACTAGAGGGTCACGATAGTGGGTCACCTCAGCTGATCGAACTACGTGCTGTAACCATGGCTTTTCAACATTTTCCTCATGATCCTTTGAATATTGTAACTGATTCTGCTTATGTTGCAGACATCACACAATGACTGGACCAAGCACTGCTAAAGGAAATTGATAATGCAGCACTATTTGAATTGTTAAAAACTTCATGGCATGTCATCCAAGCCAGAACCTGTCCTTATTATGTGTTGCATGTTTGAAGTCATACCAACTTACCTGGTTTCATAGCTGAAGGTAATGCCCAAGCTGATTGGTTAGCCAGCCCTGCCTGGACAGCACCACAGCCAGACATGATAGCACAAACAAGAGCATCACATGCCTTTTTTCACCAAGGTGTTCAAGCCTTGCAAAAAGAGTTTTCATTAACAAATACTGAGGCCTGCAATACTGTCAACACCTGTGCTGATTGTCAAGGCCACGTTGCACCATTGCAGATGGGTGTAAATCCCTGTGGTCTGCAGGCTTTACAAATTTGGCAAACAGATGTTGCACGCATGTCTGAATTTGGTTGTCTAAAATATGTTCATATTTCAGTGGACACCTTTTCATCTGTTATATGGGCCTCAGTTCATGCAGGAGGAAAAAGCAGTGATGTTATCTCACATTGGAGACTAGCCTTTGCTCTCCTAGGCATTCCCCATACCATTAAAACTGATAATGGCCCTGCCTATATCTCACAAAATACTCATCAATTCTTGCAATTATGGGACATGTCACATGTCACTGGCATTCCTCATTCCCCATGCAGGCCAAGCCATTGTTGAGCATGCCCATGGCACTCTAAAACGTGTCCTCAAAAAGAGAAAAAAGGGGGAATGAATGGTTGTCTTGGAGTGACTTTATGCTTCTTGTATCACCAAATTGTCTGTTCTGTTAGTGTTGAATATTGAGTTCTGCAGCTTTAAAACTAGTTTCAGGAGTAAAAGAAGAGAGAAGAGGTTTGTTATCAGAGATGGCACTTGCACTTACTCCCCCACATCCTTCACACAGACTGTGTTATATACAGTAGACAGTGGAAGAGAGATCTCCTTTGCTTTTAGTTAGTTTTTCTGGCTAGCTGAGGCAAAGAAATTCCCTAGACTGTGGGGTTTTTTCCCCTTTTTCTTGAAATCAAACCTGCTCTAGACTGAAAACCCAAAAGAGCACCGGGAGCTCACACCTGTGGCCCACCAGGCCTAGCCTTTCCCAGCGCCGGAGGGACTGAGAACAGACTGAGTGAACCAGGCTGCAACCCACAGAAGGGACTCTTCTAAATTTGTTACCTTGTCAAATCAGCAAGAGGTTTTGCTGTTTAGTATTGTTCATTTTTGTGCTGGGAAGTGCTTTGCCTGTTAAATAAACAGGTTTTTTCCCACTTCTCTCCAAGGAAACATTTTCCCCAAACCAGTTAGGGGAGGGACTGCTTAAATCTGTTTCCTAGAGGGACCCCCATTCAAAGGTTTCCTCCCAAATTTACCCTAAATCAGGACAGTGGTGAAACCCTGCAAAGTAGAGTAGCTAAAGCTCTGTACACATTGAATCATCTCACAATATTGCCAAATTCTCAAAACTCTGTTATTTAAAATCATTTTTGGCCATTGCAGTCCTCTAGTGATGTCCAGTTGCCCAAGCCTAAGGTATTGGTATGGGATCTTATTACCAATAAGTGGGAATTTCCTTAGGACCTTGTCACTTGGGGGCATGGGTATGCTTGTGTGTCTACAGATGCTGGTATGGGATGGGTGCCTGCCCAACATGTGCTCCCTGCACTACACTCTACTCCAGGTCACTACCAGCAACGCCTCCCTGACGGTCCCTAAGCAGACTCCGTAGAACAGTAACAATGTTTGAGTATCATTCCTCCATACATTGAATGATATTAAATCACACTCATTTACATAGGTACAAAAGGGAAATAACTACTCTAACAGTGTGAATGAAAGATGTCTGGAATTTCACAGAATGGATTTTTGCTGCTTTTTTATTACCCGGTTTGGCAGCAACAAAAGCCTTTGCTGAATTAGATAAGTTAGCTTGGTTTGCAACGAAAGGAATGAATTAAACTTTCTTAATTTTGAGTGCTTAATTATTATAGATGTAGATAGTGTGTAATATACTGCCTTGCAAAATCTTGCTGCTATTGATTCTGTTTTGTTTGCTCATGGACAAGGTTATGAAGAGAGAGTGATGGAAGATTTTTGAGTAGATCATTGGCTGGAAGGGTTAGATTTATCAAGTTGGGTAAAAAGCCTCATTCAAACTGGGCTTGTCATTTTTGTGTCATCATAATCGTTTTGCTCATTGTGCTGTGTTTTTTGTCCGGTTTGCAGAGGGACGTGCAAAGCACAACAAAGATTGCCTTTGTAGTTGAAAAACAAAAAGGGGGAACTGTCATGGCTGAATAACAGGCTTGAAGGCCTCACAGACTGGACTCTAACTTGATCAACTGTAGCCATGAGAGACCTGCCAGCTTTTCCTGAGAATGGAATCCTGTAACAGTGGAAAACAACTTTTTCTCATGAGAAAGAATCCTAAGACTGTGACAGTTACTTGCACCTGCAAAAACTATCCTGAATCATTGAAGAGAAATATGCAAACCATATCTAAAAAGAGACACTAGCTGGCATGTAGGCACCTCTGGTGAACTGACCAATCAAAACAGGGTAACAACTAGTTACTGACCAATTGGAGATGGGCATGATACTTTTGCAAAACCCTATATAAATCGAGAGGTTGGAATAAACTGGTACCTTCTTTCACTGCTTGAAGAAGTGTGTGTGTCTTGTCTCTCTCTAACGCGAGGTCTATAGCGACAAACTACCACAGACAATGGGTTTGGACTGCTCCAGATACACCTGTTGTGAGCTCCTGATGCAGCTTGCAACCAGCTGACAGCATGCCAACCCTCCTGCCCTGGAAGACATCTAGGACAGATAGAACCCACAGTCATGGACTAAATGAACTCAACAGACAATTTGGAGGGACAACCATTTATTAGTTTTTATCTTTTTTTTTCTTCTGTCTTCAGTCAGAGTCGAGATTGAAAGCACAAGAGATGAAGTTTCGTGTTCAGACTCAGTTGCTTATTAATTCTTATCCATAGTACAGTGAGTGCTACTGCACTTCTAGCTAGCAAGCTAAATCGAAAAAATGGAGCTCTATCTCATTTGTTACAATGTCTTTTAAAGCCTAATTGTCAGATTAAAAGCTAACAGCTACATTATTTTTACTTTTGCCCAATGACCAAACACCTGTAACCCGCAGTGCGGCACTTTCTATCCAACCAAAAATACTACCTAAAACCAAGAAGAAGAAGGAACAAGATTGTACATGGAAAGATTAGTATTTTCTTTTAAGGATTTTGTTTGGTTCACTGGAAAAATGAATGGTTTTGAGCTGTGGGAAAATGAGTACCCAGAGGCAGGAGTGGGGAGGGGGGGGATTAGAGGAAGAACAGAATAAGTCCCTGGATTAACTGGTTAGAACGATACAGCAAGTGTATGTAAAAAGGGATAAGGAAGAGGAGAAAGCAAAGGCAAAGGTGATGGTGGAATTTTTACAGCCCTGGAGGAATAAGCCACAGGGTCCAAGGGGTCCCCTGGGACAGAGGGAATGGGGTCTGTCACAAAGATGTGGCAGAGGCATTCCCTCCTCGGCAGGGGAAAGCCAACCCAAACAGCAGCTGGGAAGAAATCTGTAGGGACACTGGGAGCAGGACTATCCACAGAGACAGCTGGATCCTCAGGAGGAGGAAGTCCAGAGGACAATGGAGATTAATTGCTGGGGGGTGTAAGAGGCTCCCATTATACCAGGGACCACCCACACTGGAGCCCTTGCTAACTTTTAAGGTGGGTCCAGATCGGGAGGAGGTGTGTTTTCTGTTAAACACAGGGGCCTCTCAATCCACTTTAAATTTTATCCCTAAGGGGGGAAATTTTTCAAAAAGATCTTTGATTGTTCAAAAGTTGTGAAAATTGTGGTTTCTTCTGTAGGCTTAGAAGTTTGAACGCATCTCTCTCTGAGGGAATTGTAGAAATTGTGGTACACGAATTTGGGGATTTTATTCCTTTGTCTACATGGGGTCCTGTTTGGAGGGGACCCATGCCCCAGTGCTTTTGTGTGTTTTGTTGTGAAAAGCCAGAGTTGGCAGGTTTCAGTCCTGAAGCCAATCCTGCAACTCCTATATTGTATGGAACTCCCCACCAGCCTGTGGTTTGATGTGGACAACTAGAATTAGCAGGTTCTAATCCTGAGGCCAATTCTGCAGCTGCTGCCTTGTGGGGATGGTGTTGTCCCTATGCAGGCCTAGGTATTTATCATGCAGCTTCCTCTGTGGGGGCTATGGGAAAACTTTAAGGAAAAATATTTTGTTATCCTTCCTTGGTTAATTTGTTAGTCACCTCCCTACCCCTAGGGTGGACTTGATGCAAGAAACTGGGACAGGGAGCAATTGGTTAATAAAAAAAAGTGATTGGCTTTAGGCAGTTGCATTGATTGAGGTGGAACTCATCATGTCCAAAAGGAAAATCACTGGAACAAAAGGAGCAAACTGATAAGGCAAACTGCTCCAAGGCAAAAAGGAGACGCCTGCTTCACAGACTGGAATTCTTGAAAAACTTTTCAAAAACAGTCTCACTCCCTCCTCTGAACTATCTATTGGAGGAAACCCCACTGAAAACCTGTGGGAAACAACAAAAGTGGTGCAACAAGCACTTCACAGAATAAAAGCTAAAACTCCACCTGAATAAGTTCATGCAATTAACTGTTTCACTCAGGCATATTTTTCCGGGGAATTTTGTTTCTTTTCTCTTTTCTAGGAATGTCAAACATCCCTGCATCGAAGATAAAACAGTTTGCGAGCAGAGAAACTGCAAGCAGCAAAATGACACCTAAATGTGATAACCATTTATTCACGTGGACTCTGTCACTTTGTGTTAGCCACAAGTTTTTACTTCTTTTTAATAATCAGTCTAGTAGGCCAAGTTTTCACTTTTATAGGAACCTACTAACCCATGAGATGGAGCTGAATGAAAACGAATGAAATTTTAAGTGCCACCATAAGTGCTTGCATTGTCAGTTTTTTAGTGTTTGTAATTTTTTTGTGTTTTCAGTTTGAGTGACTTGGTGGGAGAAGAAATATTAAAGCATTCTACATAATCTTGAGTTTGATTTTTGTATAACGTGTTTTGTCTTTTTATGTGGCAGTGAATACTGCAGCTAGTCTAGCAGCTGCAATTTGAAACCCAGCCAGCCTGTTAAGCAGGCAGTTATCTGGGTGAGAATCCCAGCTCATCTATTGGACCCTAAGTGCTAATGTATCACTGGTTGAGGAAATGAGTGACTGAAATAGTAACCAATCACCTGTGTGTGCCCGGGAAAACTCAATCACCATATTTAAGGGCGCTCACAAAGAATAAAGTTGCTTAAGTCTTGTTACATGGATCAGGAGTGCCGGTGTCTTTGTCTCGGACCCGGCACTCCCCGGCCGCCTAACCGATGTAACAACTGTAACATTTTTACTGAAGAATAGTGGGGCTAAAGGTCTTATAGATGTATCATTTGTCTTAGCCAATTTTATCCCAAGAGTTAGTATAAGAATTTCTACATATTTGAACTCATGCAAATATGTACTAACCTTCCCAGTTCCTCCTCAGAAGGCTTCAAAATTATTATAATTTGGATAAATTTCTTTGATTTACTAATTAGTGAACTGAAGAATTTTAACAAAACCCAAGCAAATATTACATGAGAAATGACTGACTCCCCCTTCCTAAACCAGGAGGGGTAGCCATGGACTGCAAATAGGACATGAGTAAAATACAGAAAAGCCTTCCACCAGCTCTCAAACTAATGTACTGTTGAATTTCATGCCATATGTTTTAAGAGGGTATTTTAACTTTGACTCACTTCTCATATTTATGCAAAGTGTCTCGAGGAAAGGTAGTGAATATTTACAGATTCCAACAATGCATGTGGGGTGGTACATGCGATTGGAAAGCTGGGAGGACAGAGGTTTGTTAACTTGCAAGGAAAAGCGTTCGCTCATGAGAGCTCAATTACTCGCTTGTTGGAGGTGGTGAATTTACCAAAAAAGGTAGAAATAAGAGCTGTTAAAGGACATCAGGCAAGGTACTCAGAAGAGACATTAGGTAATCAACTGGCCAGTGGAGATGTTCAGAAAGCACCACTTCTGCCAGAGGTCTCTGGGATCCACCCTTTGCTCCCTGTGGCTCTGCCGTTTCCAGGGGTAGGGGGCAAGTGGTGGTGGTGGTGTCTTTTCCACCAGAGGAGCTGGAGATAATTAAAAGTAGCGGGGAAAAAGAAAGAAGGGAGAATTGATTTACAAAGGACAGTAAACACTGGATGCCAGGAGCTTTGACCCAGAAAATATTGGGATGGCTCCATGGGGAGAGTTGTTGGGACTCTCGAAGATTGGCAGAGATGTTCTTCAAGATATACTGCCTTGGATCTTTTTGTTTTAGCAAAACGAGCTATTGAGGAATGCCTGGCTAGAGTTAATAGCCAGACTACAAAGGAGATTGCAAGGCAGGGAAATGACCTTGGGTTGTACGTCCTTTCCAGGTATGTTGGATGTGTTTTGCTCAGGTGCCCTAGGCAAGAGGGCTTAGATATCCTCTGGTAGTGGTATGCCGGCTGGCAGGGTGGCCAGAGGAGTTTCTAGTCGCTTCAGCAACTATTTGATCAGTTAACAAATGAATTGCTGAATATGGAATTATGGATGCAGTAGACTTGGACAGGAGGAACTCATTTTACAGGGAGATCCTTCAAGGGATTACTGCTGCATTGAAAATTCAGTGGAACCTCCATACCCTCTGAAACCCTGAGAATCCAAGTCAAGTACAAAGGATGAATGGAAGAATAAATAAACACTCTTTGAAGCTGGTGACAGAAACTAAAATGCCATGGGTATGGGTTTTGCCATTAGCTTTGGCAAGAATAAGAGCCAAATCCGGGGGAATATTCAATTATTGCCCTTTGAATTGTTTGGGATTCTTAGCCTGTTAATTTTCATTGTGGCAGGGAAGTGAAGATCTATATTTAAACCAGTATGTGGCTCGTATACTGCGTCTTGTGAAATCTCTTTGACAGGAAGCCCAGTTAACACAAATGCTGCCTTTGGACTTTGCTGTTCATAATATCCAACCAGGAGACTGGGTCCTGGTTAAGGAGTGGAAAGAAGCACTACTGGTGGCAAAGTGACATGGACATTTCCAAGTATTACTGACCACAGAAACAGTCCTCAAGACAGCTGAATACAGATGGATCCATCACACTAGGGTCAAGGTCTCTGAGGTCCCAGAGATTTGGACATCCCATCTGGAGGAGAAGGATGGGAAGAGGTACAGATTTCCCAAAACGCCTAATACCTAAGACCCCCTTCTAATGTATAACTCCCCCCCTTTTCTTTTCCTTGTGTCAATTAGCGGAATTCTTTATTGAATGTATGGTTCTTCTCATTGGTTCTTTCATGTCTCAGTATCCAATTTTATTTATCAGCAGACCTACAGTTTCTTTTGTGAGAAACAACCCCTCACTTTTAAAATTTCAAAGGTTTATTAAACATTAACAAATACAACAAAGGACTGAATAAGGAAAAAGAGACGGCGCCGGGAGCATGTGACCGTCTGCGACATGTTCGTCTACAAAATGGCCGCTCCGCCTTTTATATCCCTAGGGTTGCATCAGCCAAGCCTGGCCCCTCCCAAAGTCTGTCTGTCAAATCTTCTTTCCTGTCTATTGGTGGAGACTACTTTCTTGCAACTTGATTGGAGGTCAGATGTTGTCATGCTGCGTGTCCTTAGCAACAAGTCTTCCCTATTCCCAACTGCCCCATGCAAGGGGCACATGTGCACGCCCTCCCTCCACAAGTCTTTCACAGCCAAGGCTGTCTGGTGGCAACAATACAAAAGGGGGAAGGGGACTGTGGGGAGAACAGATGATGTCTAAACAACAAACTACAATAACATAACCATACATCAATAAAACTTCTCTTTGCATATACACAATATTCATCCCTTAATTGCGAGAGCCAATCCATCACATTACCTATCAATAACAGTTTGTAAAGACAAATCTCTCATTCCTTTTATCAATCTGTGGAATCCTTCCCATTGTTTCTTTTATATCTCAGTATCTAGCTTTATTTACCAG
The DNA here is from genome assembly GCA_013397075.1 of Rhabdornis inornatus. Lineage (NCBI taxonomy): Eukaryota > Metazoa > Chordata > Aves > Passeriformes > Rhabdornithidae > Rhabdornis > Rhabdornis inornatus. The sequence continues at coordinate 6,877 of VWZS01001912.1, read as the reverse complement.
CAGATCCACAGTTTCTTTGTAAAGACAGGTCTCTCATTCCTTTCAATCCCTCTTCTTTTATTTTCTCAATAACTGTCTTTACAAACCTTAGTTATCACTAACTTAATTTTCTGTTCCTGGGTCTTTGGTTTTGCAATTATTTGCAGTGACATCATTTTCTGTCATTTTGTAACCATTTCTGGATCTGTAGGCATGGCTACTACCTGCATCCATTTGATCACATGTTGAATAAGTTGCATTAAGCAAGGGATCATGCATGGTAAAAAGATTAGAGTTGCTACAGCACATAAGAGGGAAAAAAAGCATTTGTTTAACCCATAGTCCACCAGGTAACCACAAAAATATGTCCCTTTCCCATCTTTTTCACAGTTGGACTGGTATATGAGCTGATTTTCTTATTCCCTTTGTTATTTATTTCATCACTTTTTCATTGTCATCTATTTGCAGGCGGCAGTTTGAGTCATTTAATTTTCCACACACTCCCCTTGCTTCTGCTAATACATAGTCTAATACCATCCAATATTGAAATATCGCATTTCTCATCTGATTGGATTGGTCAGCAAGGACGTCAAGAGCTGTAGCTGTCTGGTTGATTATTATTTCAAAGACATCTTGTAACCTAATTATCTGATTTAAATTGTAAATAGGTTCTCTGGCACCTGATGTTATTTCATTAGGATTCTATGTGGCTCCTCCATAGTGTTGTATGATTCACTCAGGTGGCCATTCATCTTTTCTCCATTTTTGGGTGCAGCCAGAGATGCTGCTTTTAGATGATTTTTCTAATTAGATCATCATATACCTTGATTCCTAACTGATTTCCCTGAACTTGTGGTAGCAAAAAGAACAACAGTCTAATATATCCTACATAACATATCCCTGACCAGTTTGGAGGCAATAGGCATGTTGGCATGGTCAGTTGTCAGATCATCCTGGCCTTCTACAGATCCAACAATTGCTAAGGTTAAAGGCTTTTGCTACTTCTTCTCTGAGGATTAAAAAAACGATTTTCCTACTTCTGGCCCAAACCTAACTGACAATATAAAGGTAAGATTATTAAGAAAAACATTCTAATGGTGTAATCTAATCTCCTAATCTAATTCTCACAGTTGTCCTCTGCACCACCTATGGTGAGTGAAGGCACAGAAACAGCTTAACATAAAGAAAACAATGACAGCAAGTAGTAGCCCCCCAGTGAATAGACATCCGAAAGGAGGGATGCCCATACAGACTATTTCAGCAGACCATCTATGGGTAGGCACACGAGGCTTCCCCCAATGTCGATGCACTGGCTACTGCTCCGGTGGACTCCTGCAGTGTCAGTCATGGCCTCCTATCCTTCTCCTCCAGATGGGATGTCCAAATCTCCAGGGCTTCAGAGACCTTGACCTTAGTGTGATGGGTACACCTGCGTTCAGCTGTCTTGATGGCTGTTTCTGGGGTCAGTAACACCTTGAAAGGTCCACGCCACTTTGCCACCAGAGGTGCTTCTTTCCACTCCTTAACTAGGACCCAGTCTCCTGGTTGGATGTTATGAACAGCAAAGTCCAAAGGCAGTGTCTGTGTTAACTGGGCTTCCTGTCAAAGAGATTTCACAAGACACAGTATCCTGGCCACATCTTGTTTTAAATATACATCACTTCTTCCTCCCCCCCCCACTAGGTTGGGAATTAACAGGGTAAGGAATTCCAAGCATCAATTTAAAAATAGATAATTGAATATCTCCTCTGGGTCTGACCCTTATTCTTGCTAAAGTCAATGGCAACAGCTGTACCCATAGCATCTTAGCTTCTATCACCAGCTTCAAAGGGTGTTTGTTTATTTCTCCATTCATCTGTTCTACTTGATCTGAATTCTCAGGGTGCCAAGGGGTATGGAGGTTCCACTGAATTTTCAACGCAGCCATAATCCCTTGAAGGATCCCCCTGCAAAATGAGTTCCCTTGTCCAAGTCCACTGCCTTCACAGTCCCATATTCAGAAATCATTTGTTAACTGATCAAATAGTTGCTGTGATAAAGGGGGTCTGATAAGAGCAGGACTGGTCCCTGATAAAAGTAAGGATTAACTGCCTGAAGTATCTCCAACCAGCCAAAACTGACTTTGTGGTGTGGAGAAATGCCAAGTATCCAAGGAGCATGCGTGAGGAACAGAGATGAAAAGTTCAGCGCAAAGAAGAGGAGCTTACTTCATCTGAAACCCTCCGGCCCACGACCACCAGAAGCCACTGTGCAGATGCACCCAGGAGGAGCCAAAGGCTGGGACTATGGAAATTGTTTCCCAGAACTCATTGTAATAAAACCCGCCTTTTTGGGGAAAGGTCATGTGTATGTATAGGCTGTGTCGCAATTATCTTGAATATGTAACATCTTTATTTTTAAAGGCAAGGTAAATCACCATGGTGGGTGTGCACGTTTGTGGTGGAGAGATCCCCCATGCGCCCAGCACTGAATAAAACATACCTACTTTACAACCTCGCCGGTTGTGGAGTCTTTACCCCGTGTGTCATTCGCAAATATTAAAGTGTGTTGTGCATTACAATATAATGTCAACTTTTGCAGAAGTAGCTTTGTTATGAAGATATAGTTGTGAAATAATAACTAATGCTTTTATTTTTGTGGCTAACTGGCAATAATTTAAATAATTTAGATATAAATGTGAAGTAGCTCATGTTGTTTTAGAGTACTTGTCGTTAACTTGCAATAACTGAAATAACTAAACCATCTGCTTGGTTGGATATCATTTGAGGGGATGAGGACTCCTGCTACTGACACTTCAACTATCAACAACTATCACCTGCTTAAACCACAGAATAGGAGGCCATTGTGGGGGGGGGTGACACATGACCCTCAAAACCACAACCAAGATTACTTCAGATGCTCTAAAAAGGTGGATCAGAGTAGGGGCCATGCTAAAAAGTTCCTGGAACATGCAAACTAGTTGCAGAAAATGTTTGAATATGTATAATCATTTCTGAATATGTATTTGACCAATGCAATAGAAAGGGTATATAAGAAGGGTTGCTATTGTTAGCCGGGGTGCCTCTGGCTACAGCTATGCACCCAGTGCTGTTACTTTTGCTTTATTGATTTGTCCCCTGTTGTCCTTTATTAATTTTTTAGAAATTAAACTGAGGAGTGGGGTTAATTTATCACAATTACTTACAAATACAGTAATATTAAAATAACTTATAGGAAACCTCAGATTCACAGAGGCATTTCTTTGTTTGAAGTTACAAACCCTCAAGTATTGTTATAAATAGTCCAAAAAACAAGAGAGAAGGGTTAATATTAATCCCCCAGTGTCCATGATTACAGCACAACTCCCCATTGCTGGAAATGGAATGCACCCTCACCTCTGATTCCTCCACCAGGGGTTTCAAAAGCAAGGCATCATTCTGCTTCTCTGAAACAGAACTGGAAGTCAGTGCATCTTGTCCTTTTTTAAATTTTTAATTTAGGGCAGAAAATTAAATGAAAGCTTGTGGAGGTGTTCAGTGCTCTGCTCTTGCCTATACTGGTAATTACTATTTTTAAAGCTATAGTAATGTTTAATAACGTCCTAAAGGTTTTGAAAGAATGGGGCAGTAATAGGTTAAGGAAGAAAAAATTCTGACAAATGTCATCAGAAATACATTATGAAATGGTTTCCTTTAAGACATATCTGAAATCATTCAGAACATTAAACCTGCACCCAGCTGCCACATTTTGATACACTCAATGCATCTGAACTCCCAAGTTACTTGTAAGAACTGTACATCTTGAAATAACTCCTGAATGAACCTTCGAGATAGAAGTCGAAATGTACAATTTGCTAACAAGGACACCTCGGAGTAAAGGCATAGGTCATCAAATGCTTGGGGATATTTCTCCTTAATTCTGATCAACAGGAAAAACAAAATTTTAAAAGTCTTGACTAAATTTCCATCATATTTTTAAAAACTGCTAAAATTAAATTTTTATTGTCATCATTAACAAAGTATAACTCTTTAGTAATAGGCATTATACATTCTGAATCTGGTTAAACAAGAAAATCAAAGCATCATTATTTTATACCAGACTGGAAGAAATCCATATTAAAGAGCTAGAATACATAATTTGAAAGTTGTACAGAAACTCTGAGATCACCTAGTCTTAAAATAGAAGATGAAGACAACAGTATATCAAAAAATAGGTGCACACGTACAGCAGTAATGAAAAATATGAAAAGCTAACTTAATTACCTGCAAGCATTTTTAAAACTAAAATGATAATTTCTGCATTTTCTTTTAGCAGTCATATGTTGGTTTTCAACATCACTAGCCTACATTTTTTATTATAATGTGTGGTCTCTGAATTTATATTTCTATATTTTAGCATAAGTTTGTATAAATTAATTCCAGTAGTTGTACTCTTGCTTAAAACATATTTGTGTTTCTCAAGAAACTACTTTCAGATTGTTATTCTGGTTATCTGATATATATTAGTTGGCACAAATAAGAATAAAGATTTATCATTTCTTTTTGAAAGATGCATGATATACTGGGTACGTAATGAAACACCACTACAGCTGAATTACTGATTTCGAAAATAATGGGGAAGGGTAAGAAATTAGAGAGAATAAGCATATTAAGAGGAAAAGTCTTTGCTTAGGCTTTACATTGCATTCAATCATCCCCAGTAATCCATAATAATACCTGCTTGATTTTTTTTCAGAAATCATAAATAAGGTGAATCACTATCTCAGAGATTTTAGAAAATACATACAACTAAATGTTGCTAAAACATCTGAGATGTATTTAACTTACATCAGGAGTCCAGTTTCATGGCCCTTAGTTCCTACTGAACTACTCAAATTGATTACTAAACTTAAGACTTCTTTCCGAAGAAGTATTCTGCACACTGGTGTATCATCTGGGATTGATTTTACCGATGAAAAAACAAATTCATCAGTATGGAGTTTAAGCAGAATAGCCTTTGATTGTGCTAATCTTATGCCACATAAGTCTGTTTAAGCATTGCATCCACACATACACACATACATATTTATCTATGTATTCTGAATTACCTACAAATATTGCTATTAAAGCTAAAAAAACCCTAAAACCCAAAATATTATTTTCATTAATTTAACATGGAAATATTAGAAAAAAGGAAACTAGCATTTCAATCAATTTGATTGTAATGTTGGCTACAGAGCTGCTGTTATGCTACCTGCAAAAATCCTATAAAGCTGAAGCAGAACAATTTGATAGTATGTCATCTGGCAGTAATTAATAATGCAACTACCTTCCTGAATAATGATTAGGGTATGCAAGAGGTTTCCGTTTTTTTTAATAATGAGCATTACTTTGTTGCAGCACATATAAATAAAATATTATTTCTCCACAATACCTAAAAAATACTTCAAGAGTTATAGCCTGTAATTGTGGATACACACACATGTAGAGAACTTGAGAATTCTTTCTCAGGCCTGGACTTCTCTTTCCTCTCAGGTCCATTCCCAGACTGATAAGCTGATTATGGCTTCAGTCAGGGAGGGACTCTCCCAAGATGATAATATAGTCAAAACAGAATAGAATAGAATCTGGTGAAAAACAGAATGGAATTCATAACAAAGATTAACACCCAGTGTTTTTCCTGTGGGACACATCCTGAGGTATGGTCGCATGGATGTTTCTCCCAATTATCCAATGAGCTACTGTCCTGTCTTAGCTCCACATAATATGCTTTAAATAAGGGTTGTCCGTTCAATAAAGTTGGCTTTTTCCCTAAAGAGGTCCATGTGTGTTACTGTCCTTTTCTCTCTCTCTCTTTTTTCTTAGCGCAGTAACCACATGTAATAATAATAAGGCTTTCAAACGTACCTAGTACAAGCTCTGTACTCTTGGTGCTGCTAGCTGAACCATGGGACACTGCATCACTACAGCCTAAAATTCCAGAAAATTTGGAGGAATGCACATCTAAGTGGTTGTGTGTGGTCTGCCCACACCAGTTAGTATATGGCATGTCTGAAAAATCTGAGAGAAATAAGATGTTGCATCTTTGTTATTCACACTTTTCCTCACTTCAGATGTTTATCTTATTTTTAAACAATTTTAAGCATGCAAGACACTGATGCACTATGTACAGCAACTATTAGCATATAAACCAGCTGGAAACTAGATGTCTGATTTTGGACAAATCATACTCAAAATGTCTAAAAATACCTTTTTTTTATTTTTAAATCTTATACTAGAGTGAAAATAATCTAGTGTTAACCACTGGCAGAAGCCTAAATAAATGTAATCACACGTAGAGCTCTTATGTAGAATAGAGAATGGATATATTGATAAGATAATGAAGATGCTCTTGCATATGCACAGGCTTTTTGCTCATACAATTGCCACAGGTCTTTCAGAAAGGGGTCTGACTTCTTCAAATGAAAGATGTGACAAGTAAGATTCTTCTGGGAGGTTTCACTCTCCATAGCCTTTGGCATTTTTGATGTAAAGAGATGAATGTAAAATCCAAGCTTTTAACTGTTGCACATGTAACAGAACCACAGAAAAACATAGGTCTGAAGGAACTCCTAATTCAACCCCTTCCTCAAAGAAGGGCTCACTTCAAAATGAGATCAAGTTACACTGCAAAGTTTTCCTCCTTATGTTTAACTGGAACTTCCATTCCTATAGCACATGTCCATGGCCTCCTGTCCTTCAGCTTTGTACTTCTGACAAGAGCCTGGCTCTCTGCAATCCCCTCATGCTAATTGAAGACCACGATTAGGGTTTTGTTTGCTTTTTTCTATGTACCAAACTTAAACTCAGCTCTCTCAGACATTCTTCACATTTTGTGCATCATCTCCCTTGCCAACAGCATTCTTTATGTGTTACTACCTTGTTGCGGTGCGCAAGTTTTT
>VWZS01001909.1:299799-351769 GCA_013397075.1 Rhabdornis inornatus | reverse complement strand
GTCCCAGGGAAAGCTGAGGTGTGCCATGGAATGCTGAGGCGTCCCAGGGAAAGCCGAGGTGTCCCAGGGAATGCTGAGGCATTCCCTGCCCGGGGCACTCGGCAGCACATCCCTGATGTGCTGCAGGAAAAGGAAAGTCCTGGGTTAGTGGGAGGATGTTTCTGGAATGGAACTGGGATAGGTGCTGATCATTCCATGGAATCACGGGGGGTTTAGCCTGGAAGGGACCACAAAGATCATTTACAGGCTGTGTCTGATTCCACAGCAAAGAACATCCCAAAGTGCCTCTTCATCCTCATGGACAGCACTTTTGGGGGCTCTGAACCCGAGGGACTGGAGCAGTTTTGGGGCTCACAAAGAGAGAGCCAGTGCTGTGTTTTGGGGGTGCTAAATCAGGCTCTGAGCTTAAAAGCAGAGACTAAATTGAGCATTTTGGAGTCCTGAGAGCAGGCTGATCTGGCTGGAGCTGGGGCTCAGAAACAGGGAGTAAATGCTGTGTTTGCAGGGCTTGAGGAAGAGACCAAGTGCTGAGTGTTTTGGCTCACCAAGAGAAACTGAAGTGCAGCGTTTTGTTGGACGTGAATGAAAGCCCAAATGCCGTGTTCTGCTGCTCCAGGCGGGCTCTTTGGGCCAGGGTGAGTCCGTGTCTCTGAGCTCCGAGTCCTGCCTTAGGCACAGCCCAAAGTCGGGCTCCCTCGGCCCCACTGAGAGCTCCAAAACAGCGACTCAATGTGCTTGGGTTGTTGGGGTGGGGATGGGGCAGCACAGGGAGAATCCAGGCTTTTCCTGGACTTCTTGGAATGGCATTGGCTGTCATAGGCTGGAATATCACAGGCTGGAAGGACAGACTGTCACCCATAACATGAAACTATCCAAATCTTTGAAAGATCAGTACTGGGTATGCTGTCACTTGCTCGGGCAGGGGACTTCCCTCAGTGTTTGGAGGGTGGGAGCAATGAGGGTGTCCCTCCCTGGTCCATGGCCATGTCTCTGCTTGGCATTGCTTGGAACAATAAAAAAAACAAAAGGAGACTCTCTTGCAAAGTTCTGTCAACTAGAAATTCTTTCCAGCCTCTAGAATGGGCTTTGACATGCCATGGTGTCAAAGGAGCGTTTAATTCTGCATCCTTTCCTTTCCCTAATGCATTGGGATGTTTCCAGGCAAGGGGGAAGCTGCAGACCATACCTTACCCAGACTATATTTGATTTTTCCATACAGCCTGGCTTTACAGCTTCATATTTCCATCTCTATTTCTCTCACTCTGCAGGACAGATGTAACTGCAGCCCAACCAGGAAATGTTAAAACAACAATCATCCCTTGCTCCCTGCAGAGGTTAAAGGATTCCTCATCTGTTTCCCAGCCCAGGCTGTGGCAGGAGCCCATCCCTGGGTTTGTACACCTGTGGGTTGGTCTGACTTGCTGAACTTCACAGCTGTGGAAACCTCTCGTACCATCTGGCCCATACATCTCGTGGCCTCCCTTCAGCTGATAAATGCCCTCTGACTGTGCCATGGGAATTGGTGAGGTGTCCAAGGTGGAATGTAAATGTACCCAGTGTAACTGGTTATCCTAGAGGGAAACTTGAGGTGTGATCAGTGTCTGAAAGAGCTACANCCCCTGGCGGACACGGAGCGGCGGCGCCAGCGCAGCGCCCCCGGTGCGCGCTCCCGGCCCGGCCCCGGTGCCCCCGGTGCGCGCTCCCGGCCCGGCCCGGTGCCACCCGCAGCGCCCCCGGTGCTCGCGGAACGAGCGGAGCTGCAGCACTGTACGCGGGAGGAGCCGCTCCGGGCCGGGCGCTGAGCCCGGCGCTGCCGCTGCTGCTCCGACTGTGCCCTGTGCAGGACTGGGCGTCCCAAGGGGCTCCGACCCCTGCCAGGAGAGACCTGAAACTCTCTTCCACCACCCCCGCACTTTCTCTGTGGCTCGCACTCTCCAATGCAAAAACCTCTGTGTTTAAAGAGCCAGTGAAAACTGTTTGCTCTTTATTTTCAGGTCATAAGGTATCCTGAGTGGGAAGGGACACGCAAGGAGCACCCTCATGTGAACGGCTCATCTGGGGATTGTACCCACAGCCTGGGCATTTTCAGCACCCTGCTCCAACCAAGCCAGTCTCAGGTTATGGGAATGCCAAGTGCCAGCAAGGGAATTCCTGTGCCAATGCAGCTCCTTCTTTTATGCTAATGGTGCTTTACACACCAGCCTCTGGAATGTCCATAGGGCAGAGCTCCATAGCCAGCACCTGACCATGGAACAACACAAGTGAACAGTTGTGCGACAGCACAAAACTCTTCCCATAATCTCGATTTCTTGTCTTTTCCAGCATTTCCCTGGTGGCTGTAAAGGTGCTCATGCCAGGCCCTTTTCCAGGGAGAAATGAGCAAGACAAGCCCTGAGAGTTCCCTTGATCCGTGGCCGAAGTTCTTCTGGATAGTGTCAGGGCTGGTCCCACCTGCAGAGGGGTGTTTCCTGCACGTTCACAGCCCAAAATCACGGCAGGGGCTGAGGCCGGGGCTGCTTCTCTGCCCCAGAGCTGCACGGAGCCCTCAGTAACTCCCCCTCACTGCCAGGAACGTTCCTTGGGAATGCGGGGTGGGAGGAGGCTGGGAGCCCCAGGAGGGGAACCAGCACCTCTTGTCCTTGGTATTTGCAGGGGAGGAGCTGTGCCTCGGTGTCCTGCCCGTGGCAAACACAGCCCAGGGATGGGCGCTGGGATGGACATGGATAAAGGGCTGCCAGGGGCTGCTCTGAACAGGCACCCAGAGATGCTGCAGCCTGGACAGAGCCCACTGACATCCCAAAAATACCCCAAGGAACAGCTGGTATTGCCTGGGAATGTCAGCACGTTGGGTTTGCAGAGGGGCTCAGACAGCAATTCCTGGTGCTGAGCTCCTGCAGCTCCCACACAGCCACCAGAGATGTCCCAGCCATCCCCAATCCCTTCCTTTCCAGCCTGGGGACATCCTCCATCAGCAGCGTTAAAGCCAAGGGAATTTCCCTCATAGAAATAAAATCCTAAACAATGCCCTCTGAGATGCCTTAAAATAAAAGGTTAGAGGTGGATGAAGTTTTGTCTGGATTAAGTTGGGAGTTTTTCAGGGAGCAAGCTGGAACTGCAGAGCTGCTGGGAAGCTTTCACAGGTGGGTCACACTGCAGGTGCCCTGAGGGCAGGGATGTGCCTCCTTCTCCTCAGAGAAAAGAACTCCTGGAGGTTGCTCTCGAGGCTCTGGAATGAACTCAGCTCCTGCAGGGAAAGATGTGCTGCGGTGGGCACAGGAGCTGCCTCAGCATGGCCAGGAGTTCGTCTGGCCAGCACCTTCTCCTGCTCGAAAATATCAACTGGAGCCTGAGCTCGGGGGCGGAATCTGCTGAATTCCAGGGAACTCTGTCAGGTGCCCCCCAGGGACATGGGTGGGGCTGGGGGATAAAGGTTATAAATAGTAAATTCTATGGAATAGAAACTTGTCCTTTTCCTGATCCCACTGAGCTTCCTTGGAACCTCTGCTGGCTCCTGACACAGCTGGTGTTGAACAGGCAGCTCTGCATGGGAATATCCACACTCCAGGAGGCACTGTGAGATTATTCCAGCAGGAATTCAGCAGGGAATTCAGGGCTGTAGCTATAATTCATCTGAAATAGCAAAGCTGAACCCCAGATCTGGGCACCACACAGGGAACAATCTTTGTGCTGCCCTGTCAGCCAAAGCCCTGGGCTGGGAAATTTCAGCAGCCAAATGGATGGAATTATCTAAATCCCAGCATCCCACAAAGGGACAATCCCATCGCCTCCATTTGATCCCAAAGTGTCCCTTCTGTTCCCCACAGGTGCCCTGGTGATGCCAGGGAGGTTCCTTTGCCCACAGTGCCTTTCTTCTGCCTCAAGCCTCTTCTCCCTTCTCTGCCAGCTGCTGCCAAGGAAGGAGGACACAGCAAGTCCCAAATTCACCTCAGAACAGTTATTCCCTCACCTTGAGATTCCCTGAGATTCTCCCCCCAGATTTCCCCTCTCTGTCCCCTTCTGATTTCGTTTTTCACAAGAAAGCATTCTCTCTCTACTCTGGAGATTACCACAAGCTTTACTCCCAAAGTTTTCCCTACCTGTCCACTCCCTATCTCCTCATTTCCACCTCAATATTTTCATTCTTTACCCTGTGGATGCTTTCAATTTTTCCTCCCCAATAATTTCCCTACCTGTCCATAACTGATTACCTCAGTTTACCCCATGAAATGCATTCCCTCTGCTACAGCTCATCTCAGATTTTACCCCTGAAATTTTCCCTACCTCTCCACCTTTGAGTTCCTCATTTTTACCTCAAAATATTCATTTTCTACTGTGGAGATTCCCTCAAGTTTTATCCCTAGATTTACCCACCTGTCCACAGCAATTTCCTTCATTTACCTCAGGATGTTCCTGCTCTCTCCTAGAGATAATCTCATATTTTACCCCCTCAATTTTCCTTACCTGCCCAATACTGATTATCTCCTCTTTACCTCAAAATACCCATTGTTTCCTTTACAGATTAACTCTGATTTTATTACCAAAATAAAATCAGAGTTAATCTGTAAAGGAAACAATGTCACCTCTGTCCCCTCTAAGTTATCCCAGGTTTTCCATTTAGGAGCTGCAAGGAATTCAGGGAGGGCAAATGACAGCAGGGAACAGCTGTAAAGGCAGAAAGAGATCTACCAGCAAAGGGGCAAGGTTTCAGAAAACGTTTATTCAATTAATTAATTAGTAATTATTTCCAGTTTCCTAGTGAAAAGAACACGAAGTCACAGCCTTTAAGGCCTCGCAGTCCCCTGCGGCAAGAGCTCAGCACACATCCACAGAGGCAATTCCAGCATCTGAAAGAAAGGAAGAAAAAGGTGATTTCTTCTCTTTCAAAGTTATTTCAAGTTCTCAGACCCAAACCAACCTTTGTTCTTGATTTTGGCTGGGTGAATCCTGAGCTGTGGGCAGCTGTCATTCATGCTGATGGGAGTGATGCTTCCTGAGGGAAATCAGCTGATTCCCAAAGTTCACTGCCTGCCCATGCCTGGTTTGCACAGGAGAAAACCTCTTCCCTGAAGGGGTTTTGCTCCATCTAATCCCATCTGGCCAGGCTGTTCCATGGGGATGTTGCCAGGCTGGGGCAGCACAGGCAGATGCAGCTCTCAGCACTCCCTGCTCCAAACACAGCTCTGGGCTCCTTTGCAAACTGCCTCTGCCATGAGGTTTTCTCCAGAAGAAATCAAGGAATGGCTCTTGGCAGGGCAGAGAATAAGTTATCACAAAGGGAAGCAAAGGATAAATATTCCTGTAAGAGCCTTTGGGATCTGCTGGGCTGAATTGGGAAGGGGACATTCATTCCCTGCAGTGCAAATACACAACAGCCTCCAACACAAAGCACAGACTGTCAGGTGGGGTCTGAAAGCACCACTTTAACAAACTTCACTGTCATTCTTTTCAGGCACTTCTGCAATCAAATTCTGACAAGCCCAAAGCTCTGTCTGGCTGCTCTGGAACAAAAGGATTCTCCCAGGGATGAGGCACATTCCCAGCACTTCACAGAGGCACCACTGGAGCTCGTGTGTGGGGCTGGGCAGGGCTGCCAGGAGGATGCAGCCCCCAGCTGGGGTGGCAGTGGCGGCAGCAAATTCCCACAGGCTGATGGCACAAGAGAGGGACAAAGGCCAGCAATGCCTACGGGAGGTGCAGGTTTAATTCTGCTCCCTGCACTGTCACATCCCAGCAGGAAAACTCTCAGGGTGCACAAAATGCAGCATCTGTCACCCTGCTCCTGCTTAAACCCAGCCACAGGGAAACACTGACCTGGCCTGGATCAGTCCCAGACACTGCCCCAGTTCTCACCTCCAGCTGCTCTGGGAGCTGCCACCACATTCCTGGCAAGGTGCCAGGCATGAGCACAGCCCCATCGCTCCACCCAGTTCCTCCCATTGCTCCCAAACATCCCCCAGGTCCATGGCGTGGCCAGTGCCTGCCCCGAGGCCGCCCCCCAGCCCTGCAGCATCCAGACCTGCAATCCAGGAAGTTTTCATGCTGGAGTCTGCTGCACTTTCCCCCTTCAGTGTTAATTTCAGGAAGTAACAAACCCACCACAGTGCAAGGGAAAAAAACAGGCGATTTAAGGAATGTTTTACTCACACAATCCTCACTTTACCCCTCACAACCACCCCAGCATGAAAGACATTCATTCAGGAATTAGTGTTCAGTAGCTGCCATTGGAAATTTAAGGGATATCAACAAAGCCTTGGTAAGTATGTGGGGAATTCCACAACACGTTTTCCTTCCCCATCTGTGTCAGCATCCAGCACAATTCCCTGTTCCTGTTTGGTCCCCAGGAGCTGCAAGAGGAATGTCAGTCGTCTGTTGCCTCGTTAGTCCAGGAGATAATTAATTCCAAGAGAATTAATCTGGTCAGTGGCAGAGGATCATCACAGCAAAACATCATCTTTGCCACAGGATATTCCTGCTCCTGTAACCTGTTCTCTGATCAAGAACTACTTCCCAAATTCCTCAGTAATTCCATCTAAACCACAGCAGCACAGTTTGAAGGGACAGAAGTTTTCAGCCTCGTGCGAGAGAAGACAGAAACTTCACTGGGAGAAAATCTGAAGTTTAAAATCCTATTCCTCACTTCTTTGACTAATGAACCTCTTAAAATCCAGTCTGGATTGTGCAGAAAAGTTCCTTGGTCCCACTTGGAAACTGACCTCCCCAAAAGGCATTTATCAGTTATTACAACTGATTCCATTAATTACTACAGAAAAGAGAGTACAAATAAACTGGAAAAAAATTTGGCTCAAGTTTTCCATTCATGGAATGAATTGGGAGCTTACCAGCAAGGCTTTCCAACAGGCAGAGTGTGTGATATAAAAGAAATATGTGCATATATATATTATATATAAATAAATATATATATATTTATACACACATACATAAAATATATAATACATATTTATACCACATATCTCACATATATCTGCCATATATATAACCACAAATATTTTTATATCACAAACTCTACCTATAAATCCCCACATTCCCCCCTTTTTCCAGGAATGTAACATTTTTTAGGGATCCTAAAATCCAACACATGCAGTGCTGCACAAAGGAAAATAAACCACTATTTTATCCCATTAATTCCAAGATATTTTCCTGGATGTGCTGCTGGGTGTTTTCCTGTAAGGTCTTGTTGCTTGTCCATGAAGTGTGCTTGGAATTGTCAGGATCATGAAATCCATTTGGAATTTTACTGTCTCTGCAGTGGGATGAGTGTTTCCAAAATTATTCCTCCCAGACTGAGCGCATCTCCTGAAGCTCCTTCTCGCTTTCTGCATCCTGGAAATGCAAGAGGGAAATAGATAATCGTACAGCTCAACTAAAACAAATTAAAAACACCATTTCCCTTCTTTTTCTCCAACCCCAAACCAGCTTTTAAGCATATTGTGGAGTGGTTTGGGTTGAAAAGGACCTTAAAGTCCATCCAGTCCATGGGCAGGGACACCTTTCACTATCCCAGGTTGCTCCAAACCCCATCCAGCCTGGCCTTGGACACTTCCAGGGATGGGGCAGCCACAGCTTCTCTGGGCAACCTGTGCCAGGGCCTCAGCACCCTCACAGGGAAGCATTTCCTCCTAATACCTGATCCAAGCATAATCTCTTTCAGTTTGAAGCCATTCCCCCTTTTCCTGTCATTCCAGACCCTTGTAAATTGTCTCTCTCCATCGTTCCTGTCACTGGAAGGCCACAATTAAGGGACCACGAGCTTCTTTATTCCAGTTCTCTCAGTGCTCCATCCCTCCAACCAACTTGATGTCCCTCCTCTGGATTTGCTCCCTGTCCTCCCTGTGGGGCAGAATCCATTTTTGCTCCCTGCTGAGTGTTACCTCTTTGGTGTTCCCTGGCAGCTCCGAGGCGAGATCCATCCACAGCACGGCTGCTGAGGCATTCCCAAGGTCCCTGTAGCACTGGGAAGGGAAAATGGCAAAAGAAGGGTTAAATGGGAAAAAACAGGCAGCAAATGGAACTGGGCAACTGCTAAAAAGAGCTGTTTCTGCCTCTAAACTCTCTGCACTGCAGTATCCCTCAGCCACACGGCCTCAGAAGCACCACCAGATCTTGGAATACTAAATATATTTGACTCCCTTTCATTCTGGGGAAGGAGACTGGGTTTTGCTTGGACATTTTAAGGTGTCTGTGGTTTTCACCCTTTTCAAAGCTCTGCTTCAATTTTCAGTTGCTATTTCCCCTCTTCCTCACACCATTTTCTCCACAAAACCTCTCTCCTGGGAGCACATCGTTTCCCAGCCTGCTGAAAATGTCATAAATATTATCTACAGGAGTCTCAGGTCCCAATACAGGTATGAAATATTCTCCATGGGACCAGCAGCTGAGGCACGGTGATCCCTCTGGGAACAGGAAAATTTTGTGTGCCCAAAGAGTCTTGGAGGTATTTGGAGACCATGAAATGCATCCAGGAAAAGGAAGTGGGTGCTAAAAATCCCTCAGCAAGAGGGCTCGAGACTCCTCTGAGAGACAGGAAAAGAGAAATACTTTATCCTTTACCTGTCCCCATGATTCTCTGGTGTATCACCACAGAAGTCATGGTGGGGAAGGATTAAACCTCCAGCCCATGGCTGCCAAGTCACCATTCCTGCTCCATACAGAATTTAATCTGTCAAAAAACAGGGATGCTCCACTGGGTGACTCAAAGGCAAAACCCCTGAATTTTAAAGCCTCTGCACCAGGTGATTTGGCCTAAAAAGATTTAGAAGATAAAAGGAAATATCATCCTATAAAATCTTGCTCCTGCGTGGAGTGTTTTCCACCTGGCCAGCACTTTACAGCCAAAGGTGATTTTTAGTACAAGTATTTGTTACCATCTGAACAAACAGGAAGTGAGTGGTTACCTTGGCAATGTAAACTCTTCCTGCTTTGGAAAACCCTGGGCTCAGCTCCTCGACCTACAGGAACAGAGGGAGGGTGTGACAGGGAAGAGCAGACATTAGGACATGCAAGGACACAATTAATTTTTACATCAGGCTCATTGCAGCTTTTAAAGGGAAAAAACAGATCAGGAGATCTGTTAGGCAGGAGAATCCTAATAAATACATAAAGCACTATGCCACCTGAAACCTTCAAGCAGTTGTCTGGAAAAGTTTGAAATGGAAAAGTCAGCCAGGCTTTAGAGTAAAATATTCTGAGGGAGGAGCTCCCAGCCCCTCAAAGCACAGCCCAGATGTATCCAGCACTGTGCAGCCTTAGAAAGGAAAACCAACCCCCCCCAAATCAATTCCCAACACTCTGGGCTGTAATTCTGACATCTTCAACATCCCATTCTCTTGTATGGCTATTCTGGAATGGAACTTTCCCTCTCACCAGCTTTCCTTCCACCCAGGTCCCACGGGAAGCACCCGGGAGGGATTCAAGCACCCCCCTCCCATCCCTGTGAGCTGTGCAGGGCAGTGATGCCCTCTCCTGGCAGATTCCCAGATTTCCATACCCGCAGGAAGTTCTGGAGCGCGTCCTGCACCGTGGCCGTGGGAGGGGCCTCGAACAGCGCTGACACCGTCCTCTTCTCCAGCCAGCCCAGGTGGGCAACCTGCAGGAAGAAAAGGGCAACCTGGCCCATCCATCCCACACCAGCACAGGAACAAGGGCCTGCCCAGTCCCTGGGAGCTGCTGCTGCACCCGGGGGAAGCCAAACCCCTCGGCAGTGGTGGAATATTCCCACGGAGTATCCAAGTCCGGCCACAGAATTCAACCTGATTTGCTTTCCCTTGTCCCAAATCAGCTTTTGCAGTTCCATACATCTGAGATTTGGATGGCCCCAAATCCCAACCTGCCATGCTGCAGCCACACCAGTCCCCACCTGTGCCCTCCCTTCTCCCAGCCTAAACCTTCCACAAGAACCTGCTCCCCCCACCCTGAGATTCCTTGGGAGAGGCAGGCTGAAGCCTTCCCACCAGATACTCATGGGATCACTAAGGTTGGAAGAACCCTCCCAGCCCATGGAGGCCAACCCTGTGACAATCCCCACCCTGGCACCCAGCCCATAGCACTGAGTGCCACCTCCAGGCATTCCTTGAACACCTCCAGTAAAGCACTGGGAACAGCAAAGGAGTTTGCAGCTCGGGCTTCTCCTAACCCATTTCACCTCCCATGCCACCAGCAGTGACTAAAAGCCCAAAGGTGGAGCTCTGAACCCTTCAGAGGCCTGAAGGAGGTGACAATAAATTAACTCTGTTACCTGGTAACACCACCTGCCCAGGAGATAGTAGAGCTGTGGGTCCTGTGGCTTCAGGGCAATGGCTTTATCAATGTGTTCCTGTGAGAAAGCATCACCAGCATGTGTCACAGCTTTGTCAGAAGCAACCAAAATACCCATGAGAGCAGTGGAGAAAGAGGAAAGGAAGAAATCCACAATATAAGTGTCACAATCAGTAAAGTTACAGCTACACACCCTGAATTTTCTTAGAGTGGATTCAGTGAGCAAGGAAAAGCAGCATTTCTCCAGCCTCAGGGACAGGAATTACTGCACACACTCACAAAGCAGCTGCCTTGCATTTTATTCCTGCTCTAGAGCTTTGCCATAACCTCACTGATCATGCCAAAGGCTGATGGGGAAACAATTACCTGTGGCCTGTTCCATGTACATCCTTATCCCCTGAAACATCCACAAGGCATCATAGCAATAGTAATAATAATAGGAATTAAAAAAAAAAGGGAATCTGAGGGAAATTAAATCCTCTTTGAGCAGTAACTGCTTCCTGGGAGGGTGTGGGCTGTTCACAGGCACTTATTGCAGACAAGCTGGTGTTGTATCTTGTCACCACATAATAATTTCATGTTTCAAGCTCTAAGTCTCATCCTTTACCTAAATTCATTTGCAAGATTTCTTTCTTTTCTGCAATTAGTGTGCAAAACTGCAGAGTCAGCCCAGTCACTCCCAAAAGGCATGGCTGGAATCAGCTTCTTCACTCCAAACCACCCACTCATGGCATCTCTGAGATCTACTGCTTCCCTAAGAAGAACTGGAGCCAATTTTCCCAATTTCCTGCTGCAGAAATGAGTGTTGTTTGATACTCACACAAAGCCCAGCACCTCCTGGCCACTCACCTTGAAAACATATCCAGCCTGGATGCGCTTGGGAATGCTCTCCTGTTCTGACACCTGCCCACAAAGGATGGCAAACCTGCATGGGGAGACACCTGCATGAGCCAGCTGGGGTTGAATCCACACTTAATCCACATTTATCTGTCATAGCTGCAGAAGGAAGATCAATAAGTGCTCAAAGCCAGGCTGGACAGAGCTTGGAGCAGCCTGGGATACTGGAAGGTGTCCCTGTCCATGGCAGGGGGGGAATGGGATGAGCTTTAAGGTTCCTTCCAACCCAAACCTGCTGGAACTCAGAAACTTGGGATTTTTGAGTTTTTTGACACTGACCCTCAGGAGAGTACTGTTTTTGATTTGAGGCCTTGGAGAAGGCTTCCAAATTTAAATGATGGAGTTAGAGTTGTGAGTGTGTAGTTAAAACAGAAGTGTGTGATTTTACATGGCGAAGGGTTTTGAATTTGAAGGTTTTACAATACAGTAATAGGTATGGAACAAAATGGAGGTTTTTGGGTGTTGTTTCTTCTTGTCTTTTTTTTTTATGATTTCAGGTAGTAGTTTCTGGTTGGATAGTTAGTGCTGCACTGTGGGTCACAAGAGTTTAGTTATTGGGTGAAAAGTATAAATAATATATTTGTTAATTCTCTATTGGACTTTTTAGCTTTAAAAAACCTTGTAACTAGCTAAATTCACCTCCATTTTGCTCACTTTTAGTTGGTAGCTGGAAGTGTTACAAAACTCTCTGTACTTTAGGTAAGATTTAATAAACAATCAAGCCCAAACATGAGAAAATTCATCTCCTTCGTGTTTTCAATCTTGACTCTAAGTGAAGACAAAAGAAAATGAAAAAAAACTAATTAAATAATACAAATACCATGTTTACAAGTGGTGTCCCATGTGAGGAGTTACATGAAGAGTTGTGAGGGTTTTTAAAAAATTTTTATTTGTAGTTTACAGAAGTTTTCTGAATTGTTTTCTCAAGGTGTTTACACAAACCATCCCAGGATTCTGTGAAGTGCTTTAAAGCTTCACACCTTGGAGGGGAAAACAAGGAATACAAGACATCCCTCACAGGGAAGAGAAACAAGCAGCAAAAATGCAGCAGCCAGGAAGGAATGAGCTGGAAGGATGAGGCAGCCAGAGGGGCTGGGTGTGACACAAACTCACTGCACTGATGGCTAAAAACCAGGAGCAGCACACTTCCAAACCTGGATTGCTTCTCTGAGCAGGGAAAACTGTGCCAGGACATAGAGCAGTGCAGAGTGAAGTGGCTGCAGCAGGAGGCAGACCAGGAGCAGCTCTAATGAACTACCGGGCACAGCAACCTCCTTGTGGAGCAGCCCAGCTACAGCACACAGGCTTCTACTTCCAGGGAAATATTTGGAAAACCTACCTACATCCTGCAGCTGGGAAACAGAATGACACATGTTCAGTGTTGAAAGTGCAAAGCCATTTAGTTTTTCCCAGTAAGAGACTGGGAGTTGTGAGCCTCAGCCCAGCAAAAGCAGTTGTTGCACGAGCTGTGACATTCGAGATTAATTCCCTGTGGATTTGTGCCCTCCCATCTCACCTCCCTGCATCACAGTGGTTCAAAACCTCCCTCCCTGCATCACTTCCCAAGAAACAACAGCACAGAGAGCTCTCAAGTGGGACACAACCTGCAGACGGAATTTTGGCTTCTCTTATCCTACTTGGGTGAGAGCTCTGGGAGTGGAAGACATTTCCTTCCCTTCTCCGAGTTTGGCTCAAAAAATATTAGATGGAACAGACAGAAGTAAGTAACATGCCTCATTCTTGCAAAAAAAAAAAAAGAAGTTGAAAAGCAGAAAGATGCAAACATAAATCTCCTTTCCTACAGCCACACCCCAGTGCTGCCACAGATACTGACATCAATATCCCACAGCATCCTTTGGGATGATTAACCACAGCAGATGTGCAGGAATCTGTCAGGACACCTTCAAATCTCCAATTACACTTTCCTCAGAGTCACAAAATCCCACAAATCCCCTCATACCTCACTGCTCCACTTCCAGTGTGTAAGTTACAGCACAAAGTTGTGTCTCCTGAACAATTTAGCATTTTGCCTTAAATCTCTTCCTTTAATTTGTTAACTTTCTTCTGGAAAAGCTCTAGATCAGCTCAAAAATTCTTATTTTTCATGGTAATGGCAAGGATTATCAGATCAGTGTGTTATGGGACAAAAATCTTTTACTGGAAAAGCTGGAAAAAGAAATATGTTCCTGCTGCTGGGGCTCCACTGCCCCACTCTGTTGTCTGCAGATGATGGATTAAGTGGTTTTAGGATCTTCTCCAGTTTATTTCCCAACAAACACCAGCCTGGACAAAACATCCCTAACCCCAACATGACAGGGTTTGAGAAATACAAGCCAATAAAAAGCTTATTTTCTAAGACCATGAGATAAAATATTCCTAGACAATAAATCACACAATTGTCTCATGTCAAATATAAATTCCTGGGCTTTTTTAACAGGCTGGAGAAATGTTGATGAGAAAGCCATAAAAGCAGCAGTAAATTGAATTTCAGTCCTATTCTGGTGCCATGAAATAAACTAAAAAAATATATGTGGAATCTGGTTTTTCACTGCATTCCCAGGAAAGATGATTCTTCCCAACCCAGCTGTGCTGATCTCAGGCTCAGGACCGCTGGACTTTTGGAGATTTTCACACCCACAACTCTGTACTTGTGGGATTTTAGGCTCTGCTTTGTGCTGTCCTCTCCCCTGCTTGCTCAGCTTGGCAGAATGAAGTTTTTATTCCAGCTCATTCGATGGGATGAGCATCACCAGAGGCACTGTGGAGGTGCAGCAGGGCTGAGCAGCAGGACCAGGAGAGATTAAAAATTATGATTATGGGGATTTTCATCCCCTGTAACCAGCGGGTGCCCTATGCATTAATGCTCAGATCCATCCAGAGCTTTCCTTAGGATATCCTTTGATTAATTAGTAGCCAGACTCCTCATTAAGCTGCTGACACACCAGCTCCCATAGGAATCTCAGCTCAGGATTTCCCCCATTTATTAGAAAATAAACTCTGTGGAAGCAGGAACCCCCAGCTGAGAGAGCCTGATCTTCCAGCTTAAATCCCCAGGCTCAGGACTGTGAAGGACTTCTTGGGTTCTGCACTCTGGCTTCCCTGGAAGCAGGACTCTGCCATGGAATTCAGAGCTTCCCCCTCCACAGTCAGGGTGCTCTGCTGGCCCAAACACAGCTCTTAGCTCTTTTAACCACCTCAAAAACAGTTTTCCCAATATTTTATGAGCATTCCCAGTTTTTCACCTTTCTGTGCACTGGGTAGATGTATGTGAGTCCCTGCACTTGAGTAAGGGGACAGGGAATTAGCAGGCAGGTATTTAGACTGCAACAGCCAAAATTTAAAATAATATTTGGGAATTAGTACTTTGGGTAAGACAGCAGAATTCCTGAAATCCAAGCTGAAATTAATGATCATCTGATCCTGAAGAGGCTGGAAAAAAAGCTTTGGCTCTTCCAAGGGGAGACAAGATGGAAGGAAAAAGTGGGGAAGGCTGATGTTCCCCCTTCCTTACAGCCCACAAACATCCATATGGGACAGCTCCTGTATTCTGGATGTTCACATTTCTGAATTCACCTTCCAAGGGGATGCACTCACACAGCTCTAATTCCATGTTATTTTCCCTCCACTACATTCTGAACTATCTCCTAAAACCTATTCTCTAGAGTTGCTCCTGCCCTGTATCACACTGACAGCAAATTCACTCTTTAATCTGCCAGCAGAACACAAAATGCTCAGCTCATAAATCCAGAATTGGCCAGATCTGGGCAGTGATGCACCAAGAGTTAAATCCTGAAGCAGTGCCAGGTGCTAAATTAAAGTCATCTCCCAGGCATATCTGGAATGCTGTGACTTTTCAAAAATCCAGGATCTGCCCACGGACCGCCAGATGTACCCACGGAACTGAGCAGGGCTGGTGATCAAGATGTTCCACCAAACTGTCAGACTCTCCAGAAGAAAGGGCACGTTTTGGAGACTCATCCAACCCAATCCCACTTCTCCATAACACACAGGATAACTCCAAGGGTGCTGGAGCTTCTTATTCCTTCCCCAGTGATGCCCTTCAGCAGGCAGTGCTTCATTTCCAGAGCAAAATGTCCAACTCAAACTACAGCTCCTGGCACAGCACCTGCACCATTATCCTCAGATTTCTCTGAAATCCCTCTGGTTGCACTTCCAGTATTACTTTTAGCAAGAGGAATGGAAGCCAAGGCAAATCCACAGCTTTCTCTCCTTTCCTAATCCCTAAAGCTGCTGCCTGTGCTTGCAGTCGTGCTGCAAGCACCCACAGGGAATGGGCTGGGAATTTTAAAAGGCCACGGTTGTTTCTTGATTCCTTTCTGAAAGGTCTGTGCAACCACTGATGCTCATCCATCCATCCATGCATCCATCCACCCCTAAAAACAAGAACAGACTCAGGAACTTGCTCTGTCCTACTCAAGAGCTGAAACCGGCTCATGGAAAAATCAGTTTAAATGGACAAAAAAAATTCTACCTGCTCAGGGATCTTTGACAATCAAAGCAGAGAATGACTCTGGTGTCTAAATCCAAGGTAAGAATGAGGTAACTGAAAGTCAGGAGCAGAGAGGCTCTAAGATCATTCCCTGTAAATCCCTCACTTCCCATACACAGATCTACTCTTAAGGCACTAAATGCATTTAATGCCCATTTAACACAACTGCCACCTTTCCCAAGGGAACTTCCCAAGGGCAGCAGGGACAGAGATCAGTCCCTCTGCACAAGGCTGGCTTGTCTGTGCAGCCCTGACCAAATTCCAGCTCCATCCTGCCCGGAGATGGCTCCCTTGGGACCGGCTGCCTTCCAACAACAACGACTACAAGGAGAGCTTTGTCCCCACTCCACAGACACAACAGAGCCGTGAAATCTCTCCTTTGTGCTTGGGCAGATCCCAAAGCCAGGCCAGACACCTACTGCTCTCCCTGTCACTCCTGAGAAACCACTTTTCCCCCTGCTGCCAAATCCTTCCAGCCATCCAACCCCAAAAGGAGCTGTAGCCAGCACTGACTCCCCAGCAGAAATCCTTCCCTTCCCCAGCTATTTTCTTCTTTTGTTCCCTTAAAATGTCAGTGATGACTGAACAACAACGAAGCACTGAGGGGAGAAAGCTTTCCTTGCAAGGATAACTGTAGGCAAAGTACCTCTTGTCTTCCTCACTGGGAATGCTGTGGGCAGCAGGAGGAAATAATGAGCACAAAGGACAATGAATAAGCACCAAAAACCAGCACAATTTCATCTGAAGGAATCCACAAACTTTTAAGAGAAAATCAACATGAAATGATGCACACACACAGACAAAAAAAGGCCAGGAGACCTGCACCATCAGGCTTCACACAGCCTGGGTGGAGAGGCAGCAAAATAACTGGGAATATTTCTATTAAAGTGGCCATTTTGGATGCAGTGGGAAAGAGAAAGATGATGTTGACTGCTGTGTGTAGAGGAAAGAATGCAAAGGACCATCACACCAGCACAAAGCCATGCCACTCCCACAGCTTGTGTCCTGCACTGAATTCCTCCACTTTTGTCTGAAAAACTATAAGGAAAAGGGAGAAGAATATTGCAAAAACAACATGGGTGGTGAGACATAATAAATGATTCCCCTATGACAGAAGATAAAAAAGGATTAGGGTCTTCAGCAAGGGAATTAGTCACTAGAGAGAAATATGACAGAATAAAACTGCAATTTAAATAAATGTGAACAACATTCTCTGATCACTTCTCCCAAGAGCTGGGGCATCAAATTCACCCCAGAAAAGCTTTAACACCTTTGCTGTTTTTTCTCCTGGGGGTAAATTCAATTAGCATAAAGAAAGACTGCAATTAAGCCAGCTTGTGACCACTTCAGAGCTGGGAAGGGAATAATTTCCTGCTCTATTCATGGTGGAAAATAGTAATTTCTGTGCTGATAAAGGGAGTTACATATTCATTCCCAAGAAATCCCACACCTCCCACATGCTGCTCTGCTGTTTCCTTTCTCCAGCTGCCCTGGAGAATTGGAAGCAACATGTAGTTGTGCAGGAAGGAGCCTTGTCCCTGTTTGGGAAAGGGGTCTGAGGGGCCAAGAATTGTCCCAGACTTGGAATTCCAAGGCAAAACTGTCAATATTTGGACATTGGAGTAGAACCTGGCTTTGTAAAATACGAATTTCAAGATTCACCCCGGCAACGAAACCCCATTCATTCAAAGATGTTAAGCCAGCAAACAGAGCCCAGCACCATGATCTGCTGGAGATTTTCCTGCTCCCGAATTCCTTCTTCCTATCAAAGCTTTAATTGAGAGCAGTAATTCATTACCAACAGGTGAAATACAGTTTAAGATGATAAAGTCATTTATTCAGCTCAAAACAAGGCTTCAAGCAAATTTACTCATTGCAAGAGCACAGATCTTGTTTGGTAAAGATATTTAGCAACCTCTTTTCCCAATAATTTTCATGAAAGAAGAAAAAAAAATCCCTTTTTTTCTAATTTAAGTGTTGTCAGTCCTTCAGACCAACTCCTGACAAACACTGTTCACTGAGGAATTCACCAGATTAACAGAAAAGCACATTCCCTTATCTCCACAAATATCAGTGCCACTCCACAAACTCTTTTGGAGCAATTTTTATAAAGGACATTTAAAAATTCCACACATGAGCTGGAAGCAAAGCCTGCTCATCCAGGCTGCTGAAGGGAGCAAGGTCCTTCCCCCTCTCCTGCCTCCTTCCCAAAACCCTGTGCAGAAATGCTGGTTGGCTGAACTGCAGATCATCTCTTCTTTTAGCATGGAACCCATACATAAAATATCTTTGTTTAAATAAAAAAGAGCCACATGCTGCTGTGTCCTTTCCTTTCCAAGCCAAGGGCCTTGCAGGGTGATGAGAGCAGTGCCAGAAAACACTTCCAGGAGACTCTAAAAGCCTGCCTAGTAAGAGTGATGGATCTCCTTCCTCCAGAATTAAGTGGAAAAGAGGGAATTTGGCACAGCACCAAGCCCACACTCACAGCCTTGGCTGATGGAGTCAAACACATCCCCTCTTGCCTCAAAAGCAGCTCCACTTGAGAGCTTTTCCTCCAGAACTCTTCAGAGAGAAATTCATAATTAAACTGATGTGAAACACCTCAAATTTATTCCTGCCATCACAACCAAACCTACTGTCTGTCAATTCCTTACATCAAGTAAGCAAAGCCGTTAAAAATGGCTTTTTATGGAAAAACACCACCAGTGTGGAACAGTGCAAGTAACAGCAAATAAATTTGGGGGGGGTTTGTATTTATTATTTCTTTGATTTACAAAAACCTCCAGGTCCTTTCCCTATACTTCTTAAAAGCAAGAAGTAAAAAGTCACTTACCACTGGTGGCACTCAGCACTTTGATCCCATTTCTGCAAGGCAAGTTCCAGTTCTTCTTTCCCTGAACAGAAAAAATAGTCAGAGGTAAGAAATTCTCTTGCTTTCTCTCCCCATTTCTTTCTCTGAGGCTGTCAGAGTAACAGAATGGCATAAAAGTAATTTATTTGTTAATTTGATAATGCATTTGGCTTGAAAACATCCCACACATAACTTTATCCTCTGGGAGGTTCAAAAAGCTGAAAACTAAGCACTTATTGATGGCTAAAAGAACAATATTAAATTTAGAATTCCATGTTTAAATGGCTCCACTGATTCCCAGTGGAGTAATTATATATAATTATATATATTATGTTATTAATTATATTAATATATTTATATATTATATATTATAAAAAGAATAATGATATTAGCTACAGTATTAACTATTATAGTATTACTTACTGTAATATTACAGTATTAATATATTACAGGATACACTATATATACTGTATATATATACAGTATATATACTACAGTATATTAGCTACAGTATTAACTAGTTAATATTAGTATTAACTAACTCTATTTAGTTAATAGACAAGACAGAAATTATTTAGATTAGTATCTTTTGTTGCACATCTTAACTGTTCTAAAGATGATTTTTGTTCTATTCTGACTCACCTAAAACCTTGTAGACACCCTGAGGTGGTAAAGAAGAATGAGGGAATGAAATTAAAGCGTATCACTTAAGAAAATTTAAAAATAGGTATTGCTTTTAGATCTGCATGTGCTGGCAACAAAAAAAAAAATCCAGTGTGCTACAGCCAAAGACTGTTTATTTTGTATTTATTTTATGATTTATTTTAGTATCACAGAGAAATTGATGACAGGTTTGAGAAACAATTTTCCCAGCTCTAAGTAGGTCTCAGTCTATTTAGACTCTTTCAGAAAGCTCAATTTTTAAACACAAAAAATTTGTTTCAAGTGCTGCTTCCCACTACCCTAAAAACCAGATTCTAGGGAAAACCAATAAAACCTGCTAGCAGGTGGAACCCTGAAGTCTGGGAGTTTTGAACTTTCTGTGCTGTCAGGCAATGACCCCCAAAAGAACACTGCTTTTGACTTGAGGCCTTGGAGAAGGCTCCCAAAATTGAATGACAGAACTACAACCACTGGTGTATAGTTGGAATAGAAGTGTGTAACATCACATGGTGAAGGGTTTGGAATTTGGGGTTCTAGAATACAGTAATATGTATGGGACAAGATGGAGGTTTTGGGGTGTTGGTTTTTCTTCCTTCTTGTTTTTCCTCTTCTTGGGTATAGGTAGCATTTTTTAATTGGATAGAAAATGCTGCACTGTGGGTCACTGGTGTTTGGTCATTGGGTCAAAAGTAAAAATAATTTAGCTGTTAGTTTTTAATTGGACAATTAGGCCTTAAAAGATCTTGTAACAAGTAAGATAGTGCTCCATTTTGTCACTTTTGGCTTGTTATCTAGAAGTGCTGTAGATAAGAATTAATCTGTATTATAGATAAAATTAATAAACAACCGAGTCCAAACACAAAACTTTGTCTCTTGTGATTTCAATCCCGACTCAGACTGAAGAAGAGAAATGAAGCTACAAACTAATAGTGGCGGGGTTGTAAGCTGAGTGCCAGCTTTCCTTTGTGCCAGCAGGGAATTCCTTACCCCCGGTGGCGTAGGATCTCCTCTCATCTGCGTCCTCCGTCAGCTCCCACATGTCGCAGTGCGCCCGCGCCAGGCGCCACAGGAATTCCCGCTGCCCCGCGTACTGCAGGCGACACAAACATCCCACACATCCCACCTCAGAGCTTGTCCTGTCCCCAACAAAGAGTTAGGAACAAAGGCTGAGCACGGAACTCACAGCTGAAGTCATGCAGGGATTTTTCTAAGCTTTAAAATGCCCCAATTCCAGAGGAACGGAAGCAGAACCACAGCGGGCAAATTCACAACTCAGTGTGGCCATGGGAATGGGGCAGGGATTGTCCCCCTGTGCTGGGAACTGCAGGGGCACCTCCAGTGCTGTGCCCAGCTCTGGGCTTCTCAAGTCAGGAAAGGCAGTGAGGGAGAGGATGGAGCATGTCCAGGGAAAGGAATGGCACTGGAGGGACAAAAGGAGGCTGAGGGGGGACCTTTCCCCTCTCCACAACACCCTGACAGGAGAGGGCAGCCAGGGGGAATCAGGCTCTGCTCCCAGGGAACAAGGGATATGACAAGAGGAAATGGCCTCAAGTTGTGCCAGGGCAGGCTCAGGTTGGACACCAGGAGGAATTCCTTCCTGGAAAGGGTGGTCAGGCAATGGAAGGGGCTGCCCAGGGAGGTGATGGAGTCTCTATCCCTAGAGGTGTCCAAGGAACGACCGGACATGGCACTCAGTGCTCTGGGCTGGGTCACAAGGTGGGAATCAGTTCCAGGTTGGACTGTGAGTGAAGAAACCCCTCCTGACATCCAAGCTGACCTTCCCCTGGTGCTGGAAAATACAACAAGGCACCTATACCGCCAGCTTGTTGTTGAGGAGCAGCTGGAACCCTTCTCTCCTGTCCTGCTCATCCCCGCTGTGCAGGCGGTCAGCCTGCTCCAGGAGCTGCCCCAGCCCCTCCTCCAGCAAGGAATCCACGACCAGAGGGTTTTCATCCTCAGGGACCAAATCCAGGGAATCCCTGCGCACAGTCCTCACTGTGTCACAGCTCACTTCGTCCTCGCTCTCCCGCTCCGACTCCCGGTCGTAGTCGGACTCAGCATTGGCCGTGGTGTAACTTTGGGGGGAAAAAAACATCACCAAAGCAGTTTGAGGAGCTGTTCCTCAGGAGAGGAAGAGTATCTTAGTTCATCCCAGAGAAAACTGCACAACCCAAGTGTCTCACACAACCTCGTTTCCACTACCATCCTCAGAAAGCTCAAGGATGAAGGTGACAACAAAGTTAAGGCTCAAGTCAGTTTTGAGCAACCTGGTCCATGGAAGGTGTCCCTGCCAGGTGGCACTGGATGAGCTTTAATGTCCCTTCCCACCCAAACCATTCCAGGATTCTAACTGTCCCCACCCTGCACACCCTGTCAGCTCCTCTCTCCCAGCCCTTCAGGATAAGAGAATTAAACAGCTAAAACCAGAGCCAGGACAATGCAGTTAAACATACAGGTGATAAAAGAGGACTTCAATAATCCCTGTGCAAAATATAACCTGAGGGTTTTAGCCTGTTCCAGGGAATTTCAGGCACAACAGCTGTCCTGGCAACCCCTCACACCTCTATCACTCTGAATATTAAATGCTACACAGCTTGTTCCCACTGCCACCTGAAAAGCTGCAGAACAGCAGGAAAACCACCAGGACTATGTCCCATGAATCCAGCAAGGGCTCACCACAAGGCCAAAAACCCAGGGAATGATCAGCAGCTGAAGCAGTCAAACAAACCAGGACATGAGGGACTATGGAGGTGCTGGTGGGATCCATGACTTTGGAGGTCTCTCCCAGTCTCAGTGATCCTGTAAAGCTCAGATCAAAGCTCCTGAAAATGGTGAAAATTAAGCTCCCTCAGCAGCCAAGCTGGGAATTTAAAATTTGAAATTTAAACCACTGGTACCACAGCAGGAGGGAATCTACTTAGAGCTGATTCCTTTTCAAACAAGACTATCTGTGCCACTCACTTTTACCTGCAAGCTCTTAACAAATCAGCCAGTCATTTCAAAATGTGCACTTGAACATGTGGATTTTGTTGATTTGAGTCAGTAACTGCCCAAGAGAACTTCAGCAGTTCTGCTGGAGCTGAGTTCCCTGCACCCTGAGGGCACTGGGTACTTCCAGCTGTGCTTCCCTCTGTCCTGGTCTGATTGCCCCTTCCAGGGACAGCCCTGTGGCCCTGCCTTTGTCTGGGGACACAGATATGTCACCACAGTCCCTATCTGAAGGAGGCAGTGACAGGGCTTTGCCCACACACAGATAACAAGACACGTCTGGCTATCAAAGCTTCCTAAGAACCATCCCTAATTCTCAACAACTCCCCTCTCTGCTCCCCCACCACAGCCTCCAACCCTCACCCAGACATTCAAAACCCCACCATAACGTCTTGAAACATTCTAAGGCAAGAAATAAAGCATCAGCCTCACACTGCAAAGGCAGGAAAGCAAGGATGCCATGCTAGAGATGACACTGAATTAATGGACCAACACAACGGTAGGTGACACTGGCACGGCTCTGTCTCACATTAAAACCCTCATTTATTCACATTTCTTAACGACATTATCACCTCATTTCCAGTAATTAAACCCAAACTCCTCGAATTCTCTGATTTCCCCATCGTAACCCCCAACATCTCACAGGCAGCTGCCAACATTTCAGTCCTTCAGCTCAAAAAACAACCGTGTTTTCTGCCAGACAGCCCCTACGAGATTCTGCCAGTTCAAAAAGAAAAGGAAACACAAAGTTTTCAGGGAGATTAAGGGATTTAGGTATTATCAGCCTGTTTTCCTGAGTTTACAGTGATGGAAAGCTCTGGAATGCTTTAATATGGCAATTCTGAAGGAAAAACAGAGCTCGTGAAAAGAGGAGGTGAAGAAGCTCAAAACCCAAAGCCACAAAGGGAAATTAAGCAGCACATCCCCCAAAAACTCCTGGGAGATTTTTGGAAATTGGGTCTGAAATTGGAGAAGCTGCTCATGCCCACATGGTTTACAAAATAAAGCTGAAATGGAAGTTCTTCGTTCTGAATTTCACTGAAAGAATTCAGCTGTCAGCAAGGAATCCATCTGTTGGCAACAGGCTCATTCTTCCTCCCAGTGCCTGGTCCAAAGCTTCAATTTTTTTTCCCAAAATTTACATTTCCTAACCTGAAAATGTTACTTTTCAAGCACATTTACATCCCTAGCAGATAACACTGCACATTACAGACAGCTGGTCCTGACCTGACTGATGTTTTTATACCTCACCAGAGTGAGGCATTACCTGAGATTCCAGTTTTAAATCAGGTGAGAGCTGCTAATCCACCAATCCCCACAGTGGTTATTACAGCTAATTACAGGTGTTAATTAAAATGTAAGGACTCCACCAACCACCACTGGATTCCCAATAAATTAATGAGGTTTTGCAGTAAAATACATCCCTGTCCCCTCAGCAGGTGCCTTTTCTGTAACTCTGAATTCTTGGCCTCTGTCACAACTCACAATTTTCCGTGATCTGAGGACAGCCAGGGCTGGGATGTGTGGACAAAATCCCTTTATCCCAGCAGTTTTACACAAACCATTGTCCCCCTGGTGACTCAGTGCACCTGCTGTTACCCAAATACCCAAGTCCTGCCTTCACAACCAACTCCACAGTCCTAAAATCTGTTCTGCAGCCTTGTTACTTATTACACCACCATGAATCACTCCCTCCCCAATTTCCCTCTCATTCCAACACCCACTTGAGCTGAATGAAGCTCACAACCCCAGTGAGATCACAGCAGTTCCCTGCTGCCTCACCAGCTCCAGTTATCAGATATAAACACGAGTTTAGGGCAGTCACAGATCACTGTCCTTTGTCCTGGGAGGAGAAATCCCTGCTGAAATGCCAGCTGGCACCAGCCCCCAGGTCATATGGCTGCCCAAATTTCCCCTGAAATGCTCCCACTCATGTTTAAATGACATTTCATCCCAACTGCTCTGGGAAAACACATACAGCAGCACCACCTGTTTTGGGACACACTTCCATACCCCAGAAGCTGCGAAAGTGGTCAGTTTGAGGCACAAAAGAGCAGCATTTCCTCAGAAAATCAGCAATCACAGGTGCAGGAGAACTTGTTATCTAACAAGAATAAATCTGCAGCTATATTGTCATTTTTAATGATGTTCTTACACCACACAGAACTTTCCAGTCGTGTGCAGGGCCAGGAGCTGGACTTGGATGATCCTCCTGGGTGCCTTCCACCTCAGGATATTCAATGATTTGATAATTTTAATATAATATATATTGCCTGGAAATTTGATTTCCAAACTCTCTCACTCTATTGCCAGGCTGGACTTGTACTTTCCTTTCTTCTGCAAGGTTCCTTAATCAAATTATTTCTTTAAAGCCCCTCAATTTTTTTTTTTTCTTCCTTTCTCTAAAAGTCAGGATAATTTCAGATCTCTCAGCCTGGCTCTGGCAGTACACACTTACTGTAATGAGAGCAAATTAGAACAGGCTGTAGGGGAGGAAAATTCCCTTCTTTATGTTCTAAACTGCCCAGATGTGGGTAGTTCAGACAAATCCCCTAAAACATCTGTCCCAGTGCTCTGCTTACCCCCCTTCACTCTCTCCATCATCTGTGTTGATGTTCCCTGAGCTGGCTGTGAAATAAATGGAGCTGGAGCCTGTGGAATCACTTCTGTCCCTGAAGAAGGGGATCTTCCTCCGGCGAGTCACACGCTGGGTTTCTTCCAGGTGGTTCCTGGAGGGAAAGAAAAAGGAAGAGAAATAAATATTTGGTAGTGGAATATCTGCTATTCCCCTGCTCCTCTCCAGAAGACTCCTCCAATTCCCTTTATATCCAAAGAATTCACAAGGTGGTTTGTTCCTGTTTATATAAACTCAAGTGGAGCTGATGTTGTATTCTACAGGTAAAGCAAATCCTCCTCCATGGACAATCTGTACAGAATCCATAAATGTGATGTTCATCCAACCTCTGCATCAGGAACTGGAGTGACAGAACGGGTTCAGACTGGAAGAGGGGAAATTTAGGTTGGATATACAGAATGGATCTTTCCCTGTGAGGGTGGTGCAGCATTAGAATGGATTTCCCAGAGAAGCTGTGGCTGCCCCACATCCCTTGGAAGTGTTCCAGGACAAGCTGGAGTAGCCTGGGATAGTGGAAGGTGTCCTGACCCATGGGTGGATAGGCTTTGAGGTCCCTCCCAGCCCAGGCATTCCCAGATCCTGGGAATCCCATGCTCCAAGTCCAGGAGAGGGGGCAGTACCTGACTTCCCCCACGATCTCCACCGCCAGGTGCTGGAGGCTGTTCCGCAGCTCCTCCACCTCCTTCCTCAGCTCCATCACGTTCTTCAGCACAAAGTCCAGGCGCTCCAGCAGCTCCAGCTGCTCGTCCTGCCTCAGCAGGGGGGTGGGCACAGCTCCATCACCGGCACCCTCACCCGACGGGAGCAGCGCTCTGCGCATGGGCACGGGCTGGGCTGCACCAGAGCACAACGGAGCTGTCAGATCCAAGCAGGAAAGGATTCCAGAGGGGAGGGAAATCTGACCACAGTTCTGCTGGCAGGGGATATGAGGCTTGATTTGATAGGGATACCAAGGGGATCAGAGGGATGGAGTAGCTCTGCTGCAGGGAAAGACTGGGAGAATTGGGATTGTTCAGCCTGGAAAAGTGAAGGCTCTGGGGTGACCCAACTGCTCCTTCCAGTGCCTAAAGGAGCCTGAGATAAAAATGGCAAGAGACTCTTTACAAGGGCCTGGAGTGACAGGACAGAGAAAACTAACTCCAAACCAGGAAAGGGGAGCTTTAGATGGGATATTGGGAAGGAATCTTTCCCTGTGAGGGGAGGGTTGTCCAGAGCAGCTGTGGTTACCCTATCCCTAGGAGTGCCCAAGGCCAGGCTGGATGGGACTTGGAGCAACCTGGAATAGTGGAAGGTGTCCTTGTC
Organism: Rhabdornis inornatus; assembly: GCA_013397075.1. Lineage (NCBI taxonomy): Eukaryota > Metazoa > Chordata > Aves > Passeriformes > Rhabdornithidae > Rhabdornis > Rhabdornis inornatus. Next base: position 325,651 of record VWZS01001909.1, on the reverse strand, counting down.
CAAGGCAGGGGATAGGACTGGATGAGCTTTAAGGTCCCATCCCACCCAAACCATTCCAGGGTTCCATTATTCTACGATTGCTATGAAAAACGCAGTTTCACTTTCTGTTCCCAAAATTTTGCACAGACATGGATGAAACCCAGCAAGCTCAGGGTTCTGAATCAGCATTTCTAAAAGCCCAACGCTCCAACTTCACTTCCCCCTAACCCGGCCCCCTCTCTCCCTATCCCAGCCCCACCCTCCCATTATATCCCATTCTCGGCACTCAATCCCTATTCTCCCCTACTCCAGTCCTATTTCCCCCATTCGTCTCCATTCCATCCCCATTCCACTTCCCCCATTCCAGCTCCCCGCCTCCCTATCCCATTTTCCCACACTCCAGCCCCACTCCCTCTATTCCAACCCCAATTNGGCCCAGATCACCCCGAGGCAGAGGCCGGCGCCCGCCGCCAGCCCCAGCGCCATTCCCAGCCGGGGCCCGGCCCGGGCCGGCTCCGCCACCGGCACCGCCATGGCTGCTCCGGGCGCGCGGCACCGCCCGCGGCGCGGCGTGATGACGTCACCGATACGCGGCAATGGGGGGGGGCGGAGGGGTGGTGTATTGCCGTGTGACGTCATCGGCGCGCGGGGCGGCGAGGCCACGCCCACAGCGTGTGGCGACGCTCGGAAATGGCCGGGCCGGGGCCGGGGACGCGGAGCTGGCTTTGGAGCTGTGTCACCCTCCGCCGGTGTCACCGCCGTCCCCCAGGCGCTGGATCCGCCGATTGTCCCGGGAAAAATCCCTCCAAGGCCGCTGGCTCCGCACATGCTGCTGTCACCTCGGCGCCTGTCCCGTCGTGGTGACGGCGCCTTGGGGAGGGGGCAGGCCGCGTATCCCCGCACAGCCCGGCGCTCTGTGTCGTGTCTCCCAAAAAAACGGGAATTTGGGATGCCCAAGGGCGTTGGGCACGGGGGTTGTGGGATTGTGGGCACAGAGCCGCCGGGTTTTGGGGTGAGATAATGGATTTCAGGTGGAATAGGCAAAGGAGGCAGGAATGACCAAACAATCATCCCAAACATTTGGGGTTGGAATTCTCCCTTCTACAGGAAATGTGGTGGGTGGTTACATTCCTGGTAGGATCACGCGAGGAAGATCTTCTTTATCGCGGCATCCTTTTGCTGGAAGAGCCAAAGGATTCCTTAGGAAAAAGTGGCAGCCAGGAGAGGGAAAACCAAGCCCTTTGTGCGCTCCCCGCTCCTGGGGGTTTGGGTGACAGCAGGATTTGGGCAGAGCCAAACCCAAGCAGAACCTTCTGCTTCCCTTAATCTGAATTATTAGGAGCAATTCCGAGCCAGCCCAGTCCAAGGAGAGCTGGGAGCAGCCAGCTCGGAGCCAGAGGGTGATAAGCTGCTTTGGGATGATGGATGAGATCCATCAGCGCTCCGGCTGCCTCCCAGATATCGGTATCTCCTCAAAAAATTCAATATTAAAATGTTACGTATAGCACTGCTCTAATTTCCCTCTTTTTTCCTTACTATCTTTTTTTCCCCAGGAAAGAGCCACATAAGAGTCAGACCTGGAGCTGGGCAGGCTGTCAGAACCCTGGCTAGTTTTCCTTTAATTTCTGGAAAGGTCTGGATTTCATATCCTTATTATTCCCTGCATAACCACAGACCACATGTGCCCAGTGGAGGTCCAAAGGGGTCATGGATTATGGGAATTCTGTCAAAATCCAACCCAGCTGGGTGAAATGTGCCCTTGGTTCATTGGGCAACAGGTTTGCACTGGGATAGGAGAGCAATGAGCAAACATTCCAGCTGTTCCAGGACTTGGGGAGGAGGCTCTGCTGAGGATGGGAATTATCAAAAACAAGCTGATGTTTAACCCATGGGGGGAGGTATCCCACAGAGAACTCCAAATGGACATTTTGGGATGTGTGGGACATGTTTTAGGAAGATGAGACCATCAGGGGTTTCTTGTATCTCACCAAACCCAACCAAGAGGTCAATGGCAACGTCAATAATAACCATTAACAACAACAATAATAAATATAACAACAATAACACATTAATAACACATTAATAATAATGGATATATGCAGCGCCTCTGCCTGTCCCAGTCCCTTGAAATGAGACTTCTCAAATTTTGAAGGGATTTAAACCCCCTGTGTTCCCAGATAATAACAGCCAGCAGAAAAACAGATATTCCCAAAAAAATGTTGGTTGGTAATGCTGAACATTCTGCTTCAGGGGAATGTTTGGTCAGACTGTGGGGTGGGAGTGGGAACGCTCTGCAGGGCCCACACCTCCCCACCTGCCTGGCTCCTGCTCCATCATCTCCCAGTCCTCATCTCCCTGCTGTTATTTCCTGGTCCTTTATCTCCCTGCTTTTAATTTCCGTTTTCTTCGTCTCCCTTATCCATCATCTCCTTGTTCATTGCCTCCCTGCTCATCATCTCCTGTCCTACATCTCCCTATCCTCCACGTCGCTGCATCTCATCTCTTGGTCCATCCTTTCCCTGCTCATCATCGCCTGTTCTTTTTCTCCCAGTCCATCATCTCCTAGTCCATCCTTTCCCTGCTTATCATCTCCTGTCCCCTGTCCCCTCCTGCTCCATCACCTTCCAGCCCTTCACCCTTGTTGGGACGGCAGCACCAACATCCCGAGGGATCTGTCGGAGCCCCCGGGTGCCCCCCGCTCCCCAGCCCCGGCGGGGCCCCCTGATCCCTTTTTGGGAGCCTTTTCCCCCCGCACTGCCCCGGGGCGGTGGTGGCGGGGCGGGACCGGGGGCGGCCCCGGGCACGGTCCCCCAGGAGCGGCGGCGGGAGCGGCGGAGCGAAGATGCCGTACCTGCTCATTAGCACCCAAATCCGCCTGGTGAGTCCCGGCGGGACCCCCGGGGGTGGGGAATTCCGGGAGAAGGGCAGGGACCGACCGTGGCGAGCGGTGGGACCCGCTCAGCCCGCGGTGCGACCGTCACCGGTGCCTCCGCTGCAATCCCGGGATGGGCTGACCCTGCTGCTTCTGGGGGGTGATGCAGGTTTGGGGGACTCCAGCCGCTGGGGCACAGCCTGGCCGTGCTGGGTGTGGAGTGTCACAACTCCGTGAGAGCCCCCGGTGCCCCCACCCCGGCTCTGCTGTCCCCAAACCCTCCTGTCCCAAACTTGCGGCGGGATCCCACGAACGCCAAAGGGACGGCTCCACTTGTCCTCGCAGTTGGTTTTCCCTCGTCCCCAAACAGTCATTCCAGGCTGGAAAACACGGCCCAGGGAGTGGGCATGGCCGGGGCTGGCAGGAGCCGGGCAGTGGTTGGGATCTCTGGCTGGGATCACCGTCCAGGAGCACTGGTGGGATTGCTGGCTGTCACTATCAGATAAAGCCACAAAGCAAACGTTACTCACCAGCATTGGCAGCACCCACATCCCGCAGGACTCTCTGTAGGAGCCCACAGCTGTGTGTTTATCTGGGCTTTCCCTTTTCCCGACAATCATCCCTCCCGAAGCCTGGATCTGCCGGTGTGGTTTGGGGCAGGAAGCAGGGACGGTGAAAATAGCACATGAGTAAAGGGAGAGGGTTGTGATGGACACTGCTACTGCTGCCACTAGAGATGTCCCAAAGGAAGCAGCAGTGGATTGGGAATGGGGATGTGTGGGGATGCTGCAGCACCAAAACATCTGCTGGCAGTGGCATTTGGGATCGTACAAATTGATTGAGTGATTATGGACAAGGTACAGGAAGGGGCACATGGATTATGGCACTGGGGGGAACAGCCTGGAGCAGCAGAGACTTTGGAAACTCTGCTCTTTGGTAAAGGGGCAGAGCAAACATTTCCAGCGTGAACCTTGGCATCGAGCTGAGGCTGGAAACTTCCTGTCCTGGCCTTGCTTGGGCGAGCAGCTGCACCTTCCTGGCAGTGGCTGGGATTGAGGGCCCCTGCCAGGATGGGCTGATGGCAATTCCCTTCCTTAAGGGCTCTCCCTAAACTGTGCTGGGAACAGGGGCTGGCTGTGTCTCCACATATCACTCACCACTCTGTGCCTGTCCCACAGGAGGCTGGGCCCACCATGGTGGGTGACGAGCACTCAGATCCCCACCTGATGAGTATCCTGGGGGCCACAAAGAGGAGCTCGCTGGGGAACAACTTGTAAGTCCTCCTCTCCTTATTTTCCCAAGAAACAGAACATTTTCACTCCTGGAATTCCCCACAGCACCTTCCAGCTGTACAGTTAATCCTGGGACTTGCATGTGTCCTGTTAATGAGGAAATGCTGTCTGATATTTCACTTAGTTCTTTCTTTTCCTTTGCTCTGACCCTGTTTTAGCACCTGACTCCCCTTTCCCTCTCTCAGTGCCATCCCTGCCTTGCTCTGCCTGTTCTTGGTGCTGAGACACCCAGAATGCTCACCCAGTTCTGTTGATCCTATCCATCCCATCCCGCTCTCCAATGCAGCTCGAGGTTTCACCCGAGCCAGCTCCCAAATGTTTTCCATGGCCAGCTGAGCCCTGGGGTTGGAGCTGCTTCCCATTGTGTCACCCCTGACTCCAACCCCTCCACTGGCATGTTCCCAAGGTGTGGATATTTGACACTTCTCCATGTCCCCACCTCTGCCCACACCGAGTTTGACCCCAGCCTTTGGCCAAGTGCCACTCAGAGATGTGACCAGCATCTTCCTCATGGTTTGACCCACTTTTTTTCTATTTTTTCACCTCACTTGATATATCCCACTTCTTGCTTTTCCCTGGGGGGTAAAAGAAAACAAAACCAAAACAGAGTGGCGAACCAAAGCAAACCCCCAAATGCAAAAGAACTTGACAGAGAGGAGCAGCTCGATTCCTGCTGTGTCCCATGTGTCGTGGTGTGGAGTAGGAGAAGGAGGAAAAGGAGGAGGAAGAGGAGGCATTAAGACAGAAGGCACATCTCATCCCAAATGTTCCCAAGCTTCCATCCATAGAGCTGGGAAAACCCTCCTACTCAGCACTAGTCTGGCCAACACCAAAGGCTGGATCCTCAGCTGCTGCAGCATTGAAAATCTGAGTGGGGTGGGAAATTTTAATAGTAAGGAGATAAAATATAAGTAATGAGAGCCCCCCCATCGTCCCAGCTGAATTCCTGGGGGGTTTGCCGGGCTGATCCGTGTCTGTAGTTGCTATTCCCAAGCCCGTGGGTGAGCAGAGATTGGCAGCAGCACCAGCGTCGTGCTGCCACCCGCCGTGCCGAGCCCGGAGTTATGCAACAGGATGGGAGACAGAGCGGGGAGAAACGCGACAGGCTCCAAGAAAGAAGAGAGATTTGGGCAAGGATCCCTGGGATTCAGGTGGAAAAGGAAGGCAAAGACACATAAAAGCCCCTGTGGTGCCTGCCCCAGCAGCTGGGGGAGCCGCAGCACTGTAAGGAACAGAAGCACCACTTTGTGCTTGTTTTGGGGAAGGGATAGGATCTTCCTATGGGATCTCCCTGGTGGATTCTCCACCTTTCTCCCCTCCCTGTGGCCCGGAGCGCTTTGAGCTCCTCTTGCCTCACCTGCTCCTTGGCATGGCCTGTGTCACAGCTGGGAGCTCCGCTGTGTCCCCGCGGCACATCCCTGCGGCACAGCACGTCCTCCCCGTGTGTTCCTGAGCAACAGGCAGTGGGGAAAGTCTCCTGGCTGGAATGTGGCTGCTGGCACCCCCGAGAGCACAGCCACGTGCCGGTGGGGCGAGCTCTACTGCCTCCTCCAGAATCCCAACCAGAGCTGGAAGCTCCAGGATCTGCACTGTGGCCAAGGAGGATTTTCCATCCCCAATTCTTTCATGAGCAGAGTCTGGCTATGGATGCTGCAAACCGCCTTCCTGTAGCACCTTGGGCCTCAAAACTTTAGCCATGACATTGTAGGGAGCCTGAAGGATAAGCCTGAGCAGCACGGACCCGCTGGGAAACTGGGATGTAGAGGTGAAGCTGAAATCCCTATAATGAGGAGCACATGGATCCTGTTCTGCAGCTTTGCACAGACACACAGCCCCTCATTAAGTCCCACAAGGTGTGGGGAGCAGGGATGTGGTCCCTGCCCTCTCATGTTGGGTCAGAGCCCCTGGGGCAGCCAGGTGGGGGGCAAGGAGTGGGGTGGGGTTTCCCTGGAGGCTTTGCAGGTATCCCAGCCCCTCCATCCCGACTGGATGCACACAGAGATGGCAGCATACCCAATACCCAACAGCCTCCCATCCTCATTTCCCTCGACAAACAGCTGGGGTAAAGCCCTGGGAACTCTTCCCTCCTGCTTTTAGCTCAACTCCTCCGTTTTTTAGGTTTCTACAAATCCCTGCCTCTGCTACTTCCTCTGAATAATGGGAGTAATATTTACCAGCTCCCACTGTGAATCTGAAGGGTATGTGGCAACCCTCCTGGAGAAGGAACAGACTTCAAAGACACTTATAATAATGCACATTATCTTTACACCACATCTATAATTACAGCCAAGTACAGTCTGTCTTGAGAAACTGGAAAATCTCTCACATCTCAGGTTATTTCGTGCTTTAAAGCACTCCCAGCTCCAGCACAGCTCCAAAATCCAAGCAGGAGCTGTGGAAAGGCTTTTGGATCTTTTTTTTTTTTATCATTATTAGTAGGAAAAGCAGGAGAGGCTTTGTTCAGGTGCCCAAACAGGATCCCCAGTGATCCTGCAGCCCATCATTATCTGCTTATCCAGCACTACAAGTCAGCTCCAGCTGAGCTGCTCTGAGCCTTATCCCAGAACTTATGCCAAAGGAGAGGCTGGCACATCCAGTGCCAAAGGTCCCACAGGCCAGCTCAGCTTGGTTGTCCCCACCCAATTCAGCCCAGCCTGTGCCTGGTCCCTTCACTGGGGAGCAGTGTCACAGCCCTTGAGCTTCTGGGATCGAGGGGTAGGAACGTGGGACAACTGCTCCAAGCATGGAGCAGCACAAACCAAGAGAATCAGAGCTGGGCAAGGATCTCTGTATCAGCTTCCAGGGACTGCTGGAACAGAGGAGCCTGGGCTCCAACTCGCCTGGCACATTCATGCAGGATGGATGACTACTGGCTTTCCAAAGGCTTCCCACATGGCTGAAAGCAGCACCTTGTTCCAATCCCCAAATTCCAACAGTCTATCAAACCCACCTGTCTCTATGCTCTGACATAGGCAGAACATTGGGATTTCATTCCTTAGAAGCACCTGAATCATTCCTCTCCTCCTCCCTGAATTCCCACATTAAAAACATGCTCACCGTGTTTACCTGTGAACCCTCTGCTGCAGTGCCAGCCCAGTTATCAAGTAGCACATGGCTCTGGATACCAGCCCCTGAGCCACATTCCCATTCAACCTGATCCTTCCCTCCTGGACAGGATTCCCGTGGTTTGGCACCTTGGGCTGTGCCTTCCCCTGGGGTTAACCGAGGCCCTGTGTCACACACGCCTGTGCCAGGTGTGGCCGCTGGTCTTACAGGGATCAGGAGCGAGGCAGGCTCACTTCCTCCCACCAGGAAATTCCCATCTCTTCCTTCCCCAGCTCACCTTATTCCCATTTTTCCTGGGTGCAGCTGTGAGTACTACGTGAACGACGCTCCACGCGTGGTCCTGGACAAGCTGGAGAGCCTTGGCTACCGCGTGGTCAGCATGACCGGCGTGGGCCAGACCCTGGTCTGGTGCCTCCACAGGGAATAGCCAGGGAGAATCCTGCCTTCCACCTGGACAACATCCTGCTGGAAATCATCTTGGAGGACTGGTGGCAAATTTTCCCCCTTAGTTCCTTCCTGTCCCAGACTCCAAGCACTCGGGCAGAGGGAGGAACAGTGCAAAGGCAGAGCTGGACCCAGGGGAATTTTGCCATCCCTGTTCCATTTCCCAGGAGCAGGGGGAGGAAGGTATGCCCAGAATCAGGCAGAGGGAACAGATGGCTCCAGCTCTGCCTTCAGCAGGATGGCAATCTGGCAAATTCCAGCTTTTTACATTTTAATCATGTATTCAGCATTCCCTGGAGGAAGCTCAGTAACAACAGCCCTGTTTGCCTCCTCCTCAGGCTGCCCTGGAGAGCTCTGTGCCATCTCCTGGGCCAGGGGGTTAGGGAGGGACATCAAGCATGGACACCATCCCACCTCATTCCTGAAATCCAAGGGGGAACCACTAAAGCTACTTCCAGTGCTCTGAGAATCCCTTCCCTCAGCAGAAGCACCAAACTTCCAGATCCCAGACTGCCATCCAAGCCTAACACAGGATTCCCAAAATAACAGAGAGGTTGTGTGACTGTTCCAGGTGCAGGCTCTAATCCCAACACTGCTGGAATGTTTGGGACTGTGCACAGATCCTGCTGTGGGGGTAACACCAATAAAACACTGCTCCGAAGAGACCAACGTCCTTCTGTGGGTTGTTTAAAGCTGCTGCCAAATTCCTCTGGATGCATGGCTCCCAAGAATTGAAAGCTCCAAGCTTTGCTGTTCTGCTGGCACCTCTCACACCTTGTCCCATGGGATGGGGCAGTGCTCTGGGCACATACACTGACAGGGTAACACCTGCACTCTGTGAACCTCAGAGAACCATTCCTTCTCCAAATCTGGACAGGGATAAGGGCGCAGTCCCTGGGAGTTTCTATTCCCACAACACCTTTTAAAAAAAGGAGGTTTATTGACTTAAATTAAGAAACAGCTCTAGGGGGGATGGAGGGGTGAGGAGAATCCATACTCTCGTGCTAAGTGTGGGACTTTTCCTCCTCTTCTTCCCGCTGGAGCTGCTGGATGAGCTGCTGCCTCTCGGCTGCCTGGCGCATCCTCATCATCACCAGGCTCTCATAGTCCCGCTCTGACACCACTGATGCCTGGGAAAGAGCAGCAAACACACACAAACACACCCATCAGGGACAGCACAGACTCCCAGACCTTCCCCAAATCCCCCTCACAACACCAGTGTTCCCAGCAAGAAGTGGTTTGATCCCACAGTAATCGGGTGAGGTGGGGGAAAACCACCTGGCTACAAGAAATAAGCAGGAATTGTTATTAAAATGATTATTAAAAATAACCAACAGTAAGTGTGGTTGATGAGGAAAGCGGGACAGACACAGAGTCAGCATTCCACGAAGCTGGATGGGGCATTATTGTGGATGACAAGATCCAAACCCTGCACCTACAACGTTGGTGCCCGAAGTCCACCGTACACTTCACCTGTTATAAAGGCTAATGCCATAAAAAAAAAAAATCAAACCTTTGTGGATTAGTCATGGAAGTGGCTAACTTCCAACTGTCTCACACTGCTGAGGCCTTGGCACAGGTTGCTCAGAGAAGCTGTGACTGCCCCATCCCTGGAAGTGTTCCAGGCCAGGCTGGATGGGGCTTGGAGCAACCTGGGATAGCTGAAGGTGTCCCTGCCCTGGGGTAGAACTGGATGGGCTTTAAGGTCCCTTCCCACCCAAACCATTCCAGGATTCTAACAGCTGCAATCAATGCCCTTAGAAGTCTTTTCCACCACAAACAATTCCATTATTCTAAATGGCTGCAGAAAGAAAACCACCAGGGATGTTCCCAAACCTGACACAGGAATGGAACAGTTTTCCAAAGCTCCTGGAGCTTCCCTGCTGTGTGTGGCAGCAACTGTCACGTCAAGGCAGTTGATTGCAGACTCTGCCTAATGAACGTGGGCAGCAGATGACAGCTGCTCCGGTGCTTTGGTGCTGCTTCCACAGCCATTCCACACTAGTAGGTGGCCGTGCTATTTTGGATGTATGAAAGCACTGCAAGGCTTGGAAACATCCAGCTTGTTCCTTGACAGTTCAGGTGGAAATAAGAGTGTCTTGACAGCAGGTGAATGGGAAAAAAAAAAAACAAACCTTTATATTCATTTTTCTAGGAAGCAGGTTAAGTGGTGATTGCAGAGAATCACGGAATCCCAGAATGGTTTGGGTGGGAAGGGATCTTAAACATCATCTGGTTCCAACCTTGTGCCATGGGCAGGGACACTTTCCACTAGCCCAGGCTGCTCCAACCTGGTTTGGAAAACTTCCAGGGATGGGGCAGCCATAGCTTCTCCAGATACTGAAGGATTTCTTAGGAAAAGAAGGGATTTCTTAGGAAAAGGATTTCTTAGGAAGCAGAAGGGATACAAAGGCAATAGAATTCCTAAATAAGTCTGCATGGAAACATGGGTGAGTGCAATTCCTTATCCCTGCCAGCAAAGTGGTTCCTCCGGCTTCGAGGACACAATGAAAGCCCACAAGAGATAAGGAACATCAAGAGGGAAATTAAGGAGTTTAATTGGTGTCTTAGGAGTCACCTGAGCAAAATGACCTTTGGGTACTGGCAGCAGCAGTGTCTGAGAAAGCACCGATGGTATCAGCCCTCAGCCAGGATCCTTCCAAGTCCCATCCACCAACCCCAGGAATTTGCTGGGCTGGATGGAAGAAGCTGCCTGAGACTCATGCAGATGAATCACCCACACAAACCTGAAGCCCCACCTCACGCTAGGATTGAAATTTAAAACAGCCAGGAGATTATTTGCAGCCTGGTTTGGGAGCTGTGCTGACACAAGGAGCCCTCAGAGTGGCGGGAGGAAGAGCAGCCTGATCCAGGTGGGCTCCCAGCACGTGCTCCCGGGTGCCTGAGCGTGGGCTGAGGCTCTGCCACCCCACACACCTACTTCCTGCAATCCTGGCAATTACCAATGGAGTAAAACCCAGTTTCTGACGTGGCTGACTCAGCAAGGGCTTGGCTCAAAACAAACACATCCACGCAGGGAGCCACTGGAGCAGCGCCGGGTGGCACATGAAGGGACGGCGGTGGCAGCGCTGCGGAGTTTTGGCATTCTGGGTCCAACCTGGCTGAATTCCTGGACTCCTGGCCGATGCTTCATCCTGGTGAGAGTGGCAGGCCCAGTTCTCCGAGTGCTCCAGCAGCTTCTCCTCTCCTGGACTCCGGGCTGCTCCAACAGGGCGTGAGTCTCCTTTGCACTCTGTTCTCCCAAAGCTGTCTCCCGCGTTGTCGCTTTTTACATCCCCCTTCTCCTGTATTCCCTGGGTTCCTTCGGTGGGACTGAGTCACCGTCTCGTTCCCAGCCACCCACGGCGCTTTTCCGGCGGTGCCCCTCCGCAGAAGGTGCTTGGTTACCATGGCACCCGAGTGCCCTTCTGTTCTAGATGCCAGATTAGATCTGTTCTCATGGTGACTGTGCCTCTGCTGTTCCCCACCAGCCCGGAGCCGCAGCACACGTTTAACGAGCTCGCTCAGCTCACACACCGCCGCTCCTCTCCACTCCAGGGGGAGACTCCTTGAGATCCAAGACGAGCCAAGTGCTCCTTGCCACGGCGTGGAGTTTGCATTTCCTGCACTACCAGCCTCTGTTTTCCTTGCAGCTCCAGGAACGGGGCAGGAAGAGGTTGTTCCTGTTGTGTGGCTCGCTACTGATCCCATCTGTGAGGAGTCAGCGTTCCTGCTCCTCGCTGCCTTCCCTCAGCATGGATACTTGGCGCAGGGGCTCCATCAAATCCACCACCTTCTTCCGACGCTTCTCCCTCAGGAGGCACAAAAAACTGGGCAACCAAGTCATCATCCTGAACCAGAACAGCCACACTCTGGACACGGACGGCCAGAAGAGGGAATGCTTGAGGGACAAGTCTGAGTACCTGTCCTGTCAGAGTGAGCAGAACCTGGCCAAGGCACAAGCTCCTCCCAAGCCTCCCCGGCTGTACCTGGACAGTTCCAGCTGCCCCAACATCATTGATCACACGGACTCCCACTCCGACCTCTCCTTTTCCGACGCTGCTCCGTACCACAAAGCCACTCCAACGCACAAGGACCAGGCTACAGAGCATGGCACCTCGGAGGCAGGTCTCCCAAACAGCACCACTCTTCCTGACCTGGCTGACCCCTTCCTGTCCTTCAAAGTGGATTTGGGGCTATCTCTCCTTGAGGATGTGCTGCAGACCCTCAGGAAACAGAACCCGAGGGATTACGCCATCTGAAGGTATTCATTGTCCATCACATCCCAGTTGCTCACTGCTGCTGCCAGTTCCTCTGATTCCGGCGGGAGGAAGGATACTGGAGCGTGCCTGTTGTGTGTGGCCTGTTTCATTGTCCTCACCCACCACAGACCATCCCTGTCCTTGCCCAGGATCCTCTGGAGCAGAGCTCATGGGCTCTGTGCTCAGGTGAGAGCACTCTCTGCTGTCTCCTGGGCAACTTTCCACTCTCTACCCTGGGAATTTCCCACTCCAGACTGCGCATCCCCTCCTCAGGGAAGACTGGCATTTTTTGGGAAAGACTTCTTCTGGGGATGTGACACTGTGGGGCAGGGATTTGTCATGGATCACTTGTGGAACAGCAGGCAGCCTACAAGGAACCAGCAGCACTGCATCCCGAAGCCAAAGCTTTGAGGGCTGAGAGATGGGAACTGGGGCTTCTCCTCCCACCATGATGGATGTGAAAGCTCAAAGCTGTTCCTCTGTTTTTTCTCCTCCTCCTTGTGGGTTTCTTTTCCCTTAACTCCGGTGCAGGTGGCACTCCCAGCCTGGAAACAGGTAAGCATCCAAGCAGACTCCTGATACAGCACCAACAGTGGATTTATCCTCCTGGCAGGAGAAGAGATGTCTCTGACACTGCTGCCCCACGCATGCACTGAGCTCCCAGCTGTACAGACATAGAAGAATAAATGTATCTGTGACTGGAAGTGTCTGGTTGCCTCATTTTGTTGGGAACAAGCCACAGAAATCCCAGGCACCAGGAGCACAGGGTATCTGGAGTGGCCCAGGTCCATCCTGCCTGGCCCTGCAGGGTTTAATGATGGGGAGGGGGGAACCAGAGTGGCTCTGAGGGAAGGACAAAGCTGCTGGGACTTGATTTTCCCCTGAGGAGAGCTTGGGGCAAGACAGGAACAGTTCCTCACCCTGAGCTAGACAGTGGGAACAGCTCTGCAAGGCTGAGAATGTTTTGGGCAGCACCAGGACAAACTATTAACGGTTAACTGTTAACAAAACAGTTCTTACCTTTTTGACTATTAGGGCTCTGTTTAAAAATAACAATAATAAAACCTCCATGCCCCCAGATAACCAGGAGTTTTGGAAGTGGCCACAGCAAAGTGCAGGGACATTCCAGGGAAGGCACAGCTCCCTCTTAGCCTGTGAGATTCACCTCCCAAAGTCAGGTAATAGAAAATAAACCCTCTGAAACCTCTGAAGGAGCTTAGAACAGGTACAAGAACACCAGGCAGGAGGCTTTTTATCAGGGCTGAATGGCTGAAAAGCACTGGCAGGGAGATTCCACTGCAGGAGCAGGGAAAATCTTCCCCAAACTGAGCACTGCATGCTGTTGGAATGGTAAAACAAGCTCTCTGCAGCCACTGTGTGCTTTGAACCACCACACAGCCACTACTCTCAATAGGCCTGGAGTAACACTGGCCAAGCCACAGCTTTTGAATTCCAAAGAGAACCTGGAGCCTGCTTGGCTCCAGCAGCTCTCCAGGAACTGCTGGACAACGTGCACCTGTTGCTGTAGGAGACAACAAGGCTGTGGAAGATGAGCAGCCTCCTCACAGCACAGCTTCCAGCAAGGAATTGCTTCCAAACCCCCTGGCTGGGCTCTGGCTGTCCTTTACCTGTGGATTTTGGCACTCAGGTCCTGGCTGGCTCTCGCAGGCAGGGAGTACCTGGCTGTCTGTCCCAGACAGGGAACAGAGGATGAGTAGTGAGCACGTTGCCATGAGAACACTGCAGATTTGGGCTGATTCCTGAAGCAGAGCAGGGAAGGAGCTGCTTTTGCACAGAGTGGGAACAAAACGGGGGTGGATTCAGACAAAAACAGAGGGGGGAAGCGAATAGGAAGCAAGGGCGGCTTAAATCAGAATGAGGTAAGTGCAGCCTGGAAGCAAGAACGTGGAGCCTGCTGGCTGGGAAGAGGCCAAGGAAACAGGGATCTGGGAGCTCACTCTGCAGAGTCTTGAACTGGAGAGCACAAGCTGGAAGCAGATCAGCCAAGAGGAGCTGTAAACACATCACAGGTTTTAGAAGCATCCTAGTGGGTGCAGCAGGAGGATTTGGGGAGGGTCTGGAGTAGGAACAAGGGAAGACAGGAAGGGGAGCAGCTTGGAGATGCAAGGCTGCAGTGCAATCCCAGGGAGTGCAGCTTCTTCCAGCTAAAAGGACAGCAAAGCACCAGCTGTGCAACTCCTGGGAAGGATGCAGGTCCCTGGCAGCTGCTCCTCAGCATTCCCAGAGCCAGGTGGGATTGAGGAGGCTGTGCTGGGTAGGGCTGAGTCACCAGCACCGTGTGCTGCTTTCCTGCTCTCCCTGCTGCTCCACCACACTAATCCTGCACCACAGGCAGACGCTGCACTTCCACACTAACAAGCTCTGGGCATGGAAACAGGCCAAGACAAACTCAGGGATCTGAACCCACAAAGGCTGGAATCCACTACCGAGCTCCAATTGCACCAGCAACCACCTTTGGTAGAAATAAGCCAGTTCTCACTCTCTGCTAGTGAGAAATTCTCAAATAACATGCTTTGGATTCTGCTTTTTGCCCCAGTTTCCTTCCTAACACTCTGGTGAATCTCCTGTGGCTGCAGGACTCCCCCTGGTCCTACATGGACAGGATAACAATCAGGTGTTCTGATGCATAATTACAAATAATATAAATAAAATACTTGATAAAAGTATTAATAAAAGTATTAAGTATTCACTCTCATCAAGAGAGTAAATGCACTGAACAGTCTCACAAGCTTAAAATATTTAGGGAGTGAACACACAAAAGGGTATTTCATTTGATATTGCTGTCTCCTCCCTCCTGCAGACCCTAAGAATAGAGGTTTGCTTCCACCACTGAAACTTCCCCCTCCTGGGAATGCAGTGAGTAACCAAGACTCTCTAGTGGAACCTTTCTGCAGCTCTCACTCAGAAGATTCCAACAGCCAAGACATATTTAAAAATCCCATCAGAATGGCACTGGAGGCTTTGGGCTGAGCAAGGAACATCCCTGTTCTTCACTTGGGAGAAAGGGAATGTGTGAAGATCCAGTCATCCAAACAGCTCCAGTTCCCAGTAAGTGTAATGCTGCCCAGGCAAGAGATCCTTTAGAAAGTCAGGCCTGGCCCCAAGAGCTTCTATCTCACAGCACACCGAGATTTAGGCTGTTACAGCACCAGATTTCCATCCCACAGCCCATTCTCCTCACCTGTGAGGTCCTGGGCTGGCTGGTGCTGTCAGGGAGGATGGTGCTGGGGCGGCTCTGGGGCTGGCCCTCCAGCCAGGAAATCTTCAGGGGGTTGTTTAGCAGGCCAACTTCATTCTTCACAGCCATCTCCTGGCAGGGAAAACATCCTTCCATCACCACTTGAATTTCAGACTGAATTTCAAGCCCCCAACCATGGGCAGGGACACCTTCCACTTTGAAATGGATGGTCTTTTAAGGTCCCTTCAAACCCAAATCATTCTGTGATTCCAATGTGTAAGATTTTAAGGATCTTTCCAACCCAAACCATCCCGTGACTCTCAGATTTCACAGCTGCCCTACATGAGAAGCACCCTCATGGTCCATAGCCCTGCCAGTACTTTTGATATACTAGTCACACACAATTCTAGGAGGTTTTATTAGTTGGATATGAGTGAAAGAAAAGTTAACAAGGAAACTCTTGAACAGCCCAAGCTGATGGAACTACTAAAATTTAGGGTAACTGACGGCTTCTGCTCCCACAGCCACATGAATTATTTTAACTTACAGTGAGTCAAGACATTTTGGGTTGTTTTTCACTGCAAATGCCTGATATCACCTCCAAAACACATAAGCCCACCTCCAAGGCATTTCACCTTCAGAGAGAGCTGAGTAAGTGCTCAGTGCCTGATTTTTAAGGCAGTGCCTCTTCCCTCAGCCTGTTCCATGCACAACCTGTTTATGTGCCTGATCTCTGGGTTTGTGCCTCCAGCTGTGCCACTCCCTCCGTGCCTCTGTGCCTTTAGACTCTCATTACCCTTCTCCACTGCCTTAATGACAGGGCAGTGTCCTGGCTGTCACCTGGCCTGTGCCACCCCCAGCACACCCAGCAGGGGCTCTGCACACTCACAGCTGCCTTCACCGTGGCAAATTCCACCACTGCACTCCCAGTCTTCCTGCTGGAGATCAACAAATTGAGCACATCACCATACTGTGGAAAGAAAGAAAGGAAGGGAAGTTAATTACAGAGCCAGGAGAGATGTCAAGTTCATTTATCAAATGAACACAAAGAGAAAACATGTGTTTTCACAGACATGAGGCTTGAGCTGTCACCATTCCTGTCCCGATCCCACTATTTATGTCCTTCCAGGAAATAATCTGGGAAGGCACGGAGCTACACACTTGGCTCCCAGCAAGCCCCAGTGCAAGAGGGCTGCTGAGCTCAGAGGGAAAATAAAGATGCCAGGCTGGGATTGATCAGATCAAAAGGCTTGTCTGTGCCTGTCTCTGCACTTCCCACAGCAGGGACGTGGAGTGCTTGAAGTGAAGGATGAGTGCACCACAGCCACAGAGCCAGACTAAGTGGGCAGGAAGCTTCCAGTGGGAAGAGTTTGCAGTTGCTCTGTTTCAGCAAGAGTCCCTGCTGGGAGCCAGGCAGAGCTGTTAGCTGGGAAACAGCTCCCAGCTCAGCGATCAAAGGATCCAACTTGCCTCAAAGGTTGGATTTGATGATTTAAAAGACCTTTTCCAACCTTAATGACTCCATGATGATGCTGATGAGCTTTGAAAACGGCATGAGAAAGCCGAACAGGGAAGGAAATGAGCCACTCCAGTTTATAGCTTGAGTGACAGGACAAAGGGAATAGCTTCAAACCATCTGTTTAGATCAGATTACCTGTTTAGATAAGATTATTAACATAAAATCCTTCCCTCTGAGGGTGGGGAGGCCCTGGCACAGGTTGCCCAGAGCAGCTGTGGCTGCCCCATCCCTGGAAGTGTCCAAGACCAGGTTGGACAGGGCTTGGAGCAACTTGGTCTAGTGGAAGGTGTCCCCGCCTGTGGCAAGGGGTGGAACTGAATAATTTTTAAGGTCCCTTCCAACCCAGACCATTCCATGGTTCTGTGATATGCAGCTTCCCAGAATCCACTATTCTTACAGCACTGAGAGTAGGGGAAGACCCAGTAAAAAATAGGGAAGAGTGTCAGACAGGACCTTTTGCAGGATCTGCAGCAGCACATCTTTGGAGTATCCCCCTCCTGTCTCATCTTCCTTCCTGCATTTCCACCTGAGCTGGGAAACAAACGCCAGGAGTTAATTTTTCCCGTTTGGAAGCGCTGCCTGCTCAAGCAGCTCCCATCCCCCTGCACATTCACCACGTCTGCTATTTCCAGCCACACTCCCAGGCCTGCCAAGACAGTGATCTCAGCATGGGAGTGAGCACAGGGAACAAACTGTTTGGGGAACAGGGAGAAACGCTGCTCACTGGAATAAAAAAAGATCGAACTTGAAAGGATGCTAATGGCTCTGCCAGGGTAATTAGCAGATGTTTCCCTGTGCTTAAAGCACAGACAACTCAATCCCAGGCTCAGAAATCTGGAGCAGACAAAGAAAAGGTGAGTGAGGAAGGAATTCTAACAGCAAGGACAGGAGCTGTTCACCTGATGATGCACATTCCATGGAGGAATTTCATCTCTAGTATAAAAAAAGATGTGCCAGCTCAGCAGGGCTGAAATGTCCCTTCTGTTTTCCACCATGTTCTATCAGTTTTCATCAAAACACAGCTTTCCAAGGATGCCTTACCTTGAGCTTAGGAGTTATTTTGCCTTCTGCTCCATTTCTTTCCTGCTTGCCTAGAGAGAGAAAAAGCAAAAAAAGATGGAAACGACACGGGTGAAAATTCCTTAGCATTTTACACAATTTTTTTCCCCTGAGAACACACACATGATGAAACACTTTGAGATTTCCACTGAACCATTCCAGTCCCAAAAATCTCGTGCAACAGGAACTGCAGCACAGACTGAATACTCTATGGAAGCATTTTTCCCTTCTAGGAAGCCCAGACTTGCCACGATCAAGGCTAGAACAGGTCAGCAAAAACACAAGCAGGAGACGCGTACTGAGGCGTTTTTCCCTGGAAGAAGCTTCTGCTGGGACAAATGGAAAAATTAAGCTGCCAAAGAGCCCAGTGCCACCTGCAGGTGAGGGCTCCAGGCTCCCCTGTGCTCACCTTGGCTGTGCTGCTCCCTTTCCAGGCGGATCTGCTCCCTGATGAGCCTCTGCTGCTCCTCCAGCTGCCGGGAGCCCTCCTCACGCAGACGGATTATCTGTGGCACAGGGAACACAGCACGGACACCTGAGGCACAGAGCCAGGGCTGGAATGGCAATTCCACACAGCCTGGGTCTCACATCCATCTCCTGGGACACCCCTCCTGCCAGTTCCCCTGGGACAGCTCCAAAAAGGGCAGCCTGGTCTGGTGGAAGGGGTCCCTGAGCATGGCAGGGGCTGGAACTCAAACCATTCCAGGATTCCCTGATTCACAGAGCCTTTCAATCCCAAAGGTTGAAGGACTGCTCTCCAAAAATTTTTTGCACCTCATCCCATGGATTTCATCATGAATGGAAAAACTTCCAGTGATTCTTCTCAAAAATAGCAGAGAGAACTAAGAATTGATCCTTACTTCTTCTTCTAATGATCTTGTTATCCTGATCTCCTCCTCTTCATTCTCCTGGGACTGGGCTTCTCGTTCTCTGGCTTCAAGATCTGCAGAGAAAGAAACAAAATTAAAACAATCCAAAGAGAATTTGAATTTTCCCTGCTGACCAGAGGAAGATGGAGAGATCACAAACTTAGCTACAGCTACACCAATATCCTGATAGCTCTGCTGTCTCTCCTCTGGCACCACACACCAAAGGAGTCTTAATAGTCGTCAACCCCCTAATTCCCACAGCAGGACCTAATTCCCTCCTTCCCAGAGCAGGACCACCCCAGCTATGGCTGTGGGAGGAAATTCCAGAGTCATCCTGCATGGATTGATCCCTGGGGGATTCCTGTAGAAGAAATACAAACAGCCAGCTAAGAGAGACTTCAGGAGAACGTGAGGGCTTGACTTTTCTTACCAAGCTTTACTTTCTTCCTCTTCTCATCGAGTTTCTGTGTCCTTGCTGCAGCTTCCTTCTTTGCCCTCCTCACCCTGTCATAGGCTGCCTGCCAAGGAACCAGCACAACAGTGGGAAACTACAGAAACCAGGAGAGAAACTGGAAAACAGGGAATACAACAACATCAGGGATTACTGAAACCCTGTCAGCAGAAGTGAAGCATCTGCTGCTTCTTGGATTACAAGCTTTTCCTGAAAAGAGGAGTGCATATTTTTAGCTTTAATCACCTGGAATCAACACTTTTCTCTCTCCTGAGCTAAGCTGGAGAGAGTTCCTTGCTCATTTTTTGTTTGTTTTTACTCTTTCCAGGGACATTTCCAGTTTCTTTCGGGCTTTGGGCAGTGGATTCTCAGCCACTTCCCCACAGCTCCAGAAGGATCCAAGCTCTCCTGTGTCCCATAGACAGCAAAGCTTGGAGCCTCAGGAATTGCATCCAGGTATTTGTCAGCCCCTGACTCCAAAGAATGGCAGATGCATCATTGCCATGGGAATTTGGTGATCCTGAATCAAGGATGGCTATCACTAGTGTCATTAAATGGGATATGCCCTAGTCCAGCACATTATTAAAGGCAGAATCTCAGGGCAGAGCTGCTCCCAGCAGCAAATCCCAAACACAACATTTCTCCAAGCACCTGAGATTTGACCTCATGGAGAGCCAAGGGGAATAACAGCTGAGATTTGTATCCATGGAGTCTCTGTCAGAGCAGAGAGCAGGACAGGCAGGAATACAGTTCCCAGCAACACCCCAAAATCCCACCCTTCCCAAGGGAGCATCCTTACCCTGGCTGCTGCATCTGTGAGCACGGCCAAGGCCTGGGACAGCTGGTGGAAGATTTCCGCTGGGAACAAGAAGAAATAAGAGCAAGATGAGGGAAACCAGGTGAGGGACCTGGGGAAGAACAGGAAAGACAATTCCTGTAGGAAGGTCTCCCCAAGGAAGAAAAATCACCTCCCCAAGTGATTTGTAAGCCAACCTCTAGCCAGGGCCACCTCAACTCAAAGGTGTCACACAAACTTGGGAGTAAATAAAGAAACAAAAAACTGGGATGTTTCATTTTAAGAGAAATCTTGGAACACACAAACTTAATTTTTCTTACTGATTTTTTTTATTTTGGGTTGCAGTATCTCCTTCATGCCACATTTAGCTGGAGCTCAGGATTTCCTTCTCCCTCTCCATCCTCTTCCTTCAACAACAAGCCCTGCTTATGTTGTATTGGAAGTTGTTGCATTACAACCATCTATCCTTTCAAAGTCTTTCCTCTTGTCCCATTACAAGCACTAGCAAATTGTATTTATTTTTTTATAAAGATGAATTATCAGTCTTGACACACAAAATACAAAGTAACTGCTAATTCTACAACCTCCATCCACAGCAGTCACTTGCTGCAGGCAGCTGAAATTCCCCCTTGCCCTGCCCAAGATAATAATCCCATATCCTCATCCCAAGATAATAGGATTTATGGAGTGCTGGTGAAGTTTGGACTGTGAGAGATAGAGATCAAAGCAGTGTTCAAACAGGCAAAGGTTGGGAAGGTTTGGAGGGGTGCAGTTGTAACTCCAGCACTGATTTAATGCTGGTGTTTCTAAACCCAGCAGGGATTGTTCAGCGTTAAAAAGCAGAGTTAACACCAACAGCAGCAACTCCCAGCCTTGTGCATTCCCAGGGACACACACCCAGCCATTCCCTCGGGATTTAGGGAAGCAGAGCCACTTCCAGGAGCCTGGAGAAGTGAAAACTGCAGCAGAAAGAGCTGCCCCATCTCACCTGCCCGGGGGTTGTCCGGGTTCTTGTCAGGGTGGCAGGTCAGGGCCTTCTGCCGGAACGCTGTCTTCACCTGCAGGGGCCAAACTGGGACTTACTGGGGGGAAACTGCTTTGTCTCTGCCCAAAAAATTCAGCTTGGAAAACCAAATTAATCCCTGTGTTCAAGGGTAACCCGCTGGGCCCAGGACACAGCTGTGTCTGGAAGGAGTTGGAGCTTTTAAAAGCTGTTTTTACTTCCAGGTGTCTTGTGTTGTAGCAGTTAAACCTCAGGTGAAAAAATGGGAGAGGGAGAAGGAAAAATAGGGGAAGGGAAAAAGTCCAGAAAGAGAACCAAAAAGAGGAAAAGGGAACCAAAAAGGGGAAGAGAAGAGGAAAAGAAGGGGGAAAAAAAAGGGGGGGTAAAGAGAACGAAAAATGGGGAAATGGAGAAAAAAGTGGAAAGGAAAAGAAAACGGGGAGGGGGAAAGTAAAAAGAAAAAGGGGGGGGAGAAGGTGTAGATGACAAAAAATGGGAGAAGGGAAAAAACCCAGGAAGAGAAGAAAAATAGGAAAGGGAACCAAAAAGCAGAAAGGAAAAAAGTGGGAAAGGAAGAGAAGTGGAAAAGAAAATGCAGAAGACAACGAAAAATGGGGAAATGGAAAAAAAAAAGTGGAAAGGGGAAAAAAAGGGGGAAAGGAAAAAAGGAAGCCATTCTATCCCACTCCCAACCAATTCCCTGCTAAAACAAGTGGAAAAAGTTGTGTCCCGGCCCCACCTGGTGGCCAAAGCTCCCGGGACTGGGAATGTGCAGGAAAAGCCCTGCAGATGATCCCACCTCCTGCAGAAGAGTCCGGCTGAGGGAAAGGCGTTTCCTCCCTGGGCTCTATCCTCCAAATTCCCATTTCAGCAAAGAATTCCTTCCCAATGTCCCAACCAACCCTGCTCTGTGACAGTGGGAAGCCATTCCCTTCTTATCCTGTTATTCCAGGCCCTTTCCCAGAGCCTCTGCAGCTCTCTTGGAGCTTCCTTCCTGTGTTTAGCACTGACTAACCAACTAAATTAAATTAAAAACCAGAAACATGTCATTCCAACCCCACAAAATTAAGTACATGACTTTTGGGGCACTGGGACAGATCTCTAACAACCGGATTTTTGGTTCAACACGGGAATTTCCTTTCTGGAAGCACACAAACAAATCGACAGCAACAGTGTCCCAGACCAAGCCCGCGGTTCTCTCCGAGCCATCTCCTCCTCCAAAGGCGCTTGGAGCAGCCCCTCAGCTCGGCACTGGAGAGCAGCCGGGAACACGCCGCTCCCGAGGACACCGAGACAAGGACAGAAGTGAAAGAAGGGAGAAAAGGAGCCCGTCCCAAGCCGCCAGGACCGCTCACCTCCTTCTCGGACGCCTTCTCGCCGATCCCCAGCAGTCCGTAGAGGTCCCGCTCCAGGAGCTCCTTATCCACCGCCATCTTCGCGCTTCCCGGTTCCGTTCCTGGCGCCGCGGTCGCTGGGAAATGTAGTCCCCACACGCCGCCGCGCCACGAGCCGCTCCGGGGGTTGGACTACAAGCACCGTGATGCACCGCGCGGCCCCAGGAGAAGGGACCGGTCAGGGTGCGCGGCGCCATGCTTGGCATGCTGGGTGTTGTAGTTCTTTAGCGGCGGCTGCGAGCGGGGAGAAACTGAAGGAAAACTACAAGTCCCGTGGGGCCGTGCGCGGGCACTGAGGCTGTAGGGGAAACAGCGCGTGGGTGCTGCTGTCCCACAAGGTCTCCGCTGACCGTGTCCCCAAGTCCCGCAGACAGGTCCACATCCACGCGTTAGATCCCTCCACGGATGGCACTGCACCACCTCCTCGGGAAGTCTGTGGCAGTGGGGGGTGGTGCGAGCCGAGCTACAGCCTGTTCTCAAAAACATACTTGTTTTTGTTGTCCCCAAAAAGCATCCGTCTCAGCCCAAGGCACAGCTCCTTGCAAAGTTCTTTTCTTCTTACTGATCTAAGAGACCTCCCTCTCCCCCCACTGCTCAAAGAAGTGAGCACTGTAGAAGAAAGCTTATCCAATTATTCCCATACACAGGACATGGAATTTTTCAGCCCTTACTCCTTTATTCTAGTAGGATTTGTCTCCTTGTGGCTGAAGATTACTTGACTTACCTTTATCAACAGCAGTAACAAATCATGAAGAGATCGTGAAGAAAACTGGATAGCTGTGGCTCCAGCAAAATGAATTGTTTCAGAGAGGGCCTTCTTACCCAGTAGTGCAATAAACTGAAAGATTCCTGGTGTGTCTCCATGGAGCCTCACCCAAGCAGAGCCTCAGCTCTCAGGGTGCAGACTAAAGTCATCATCAGTATGATAATTGATAAAAGATTCGTGTTAATCACAAAGTATTGGGGGTTGTATAAACCAGAATACTAAGCTCTGAAGTGAAGCATGGACACTAGATAAAGGAAATTATATGATAGAATCATTCTGTTTAAAACCACCTTGTTATGTTATATTATGTTAGGTTATGTTTTCCAAATAAGTTGCATCTACTACCGGCATGCAAAATCAGACTTCCCAATAGCCCTTCCTGCCTTTGTCTGATCAATGCTGCCTGTCTCAAGGAGCAGACTCCCAGAACTTCGCTGGTGCTTATCTACAAAGGCCAGATGGTTATCTGTGCAACTGACTATCCCCGGAGATTTGTGAATTGGGATAGGGATGTTTATTCGACCACCACTGCTTGCCTGGCAAAATCGTGACAGCTAAAGAAACAAAAGTTATTGATTACGGCAGGAAACCACAGTATAAGAAGGGGCCACGGGCTGGAGTTCGGTGGAGCGTGGAGTGGGCGGTGACCCCTCACGTTCCCCAGCGCGCTGCTTGCTCTGTCTATATCCGATAAAGAAATCTAGATTTTGCTAAATACCGAGACTTTTGTCTCTCATTTATAACATCAGTGTTCCAAGCCCTGCTCCCCTGCCTCCTCCTTCTCGATGAGAATCCTGGAATGGTTTGTGCTCAAAGGGACCTTAAAGATCGTCCAGTTCCATGATCTCGGGTTGCTCCAAACCCTGTCCAACCCAGCCTGGAACACTTCCAGGGATGGGACAGCCATAGCTTCTCTGGGCAATCTGTGCCAGAGAAAAATTTCTTCCCAGTATTCTACTTACATCTCCCCTTTTCCAGTTTGGAGCCATGTCCCTTGTCCTAACTCTCCAGTTCCTCATGAGTTGTAGCCCTGGGCATGCCAAGGCCACCTGTGGCCATTGTGGTGCCACCTCGGGGACCTCCTGTGGCCTCCCCCTGAGGATCCCCTCTGGGTTCCCCCTCTGTGACACCTTCTGGCCCTGCAAGACACAAAATTTATCCACCAACACCTGTCCCTAAACCCAAGCACAACACCTCAGTCCTTCAGGGCTATCCCAACAGTGGCCCTTTGTGACAACACCATCAGTGACGTCACAGCAGCCACAGGACATGGGCCACATCACACAAGCAGGACAGGGGACACAGAGCTACAATCCCATGGTGAGACCTGTGGGATGCAAACACCGCTATTCCAACCCCACCGCTGTTGAGGTGTGGGACAGCCCCGACAGGACAAGGAGCTGCGGGGTTTTGGGGACAGCTACCTACAAACAGACTTTGTGCCTCTTGCAGGGCAGGATGTCATCAAGGGAGGACACTCCAGAGCCGGGCACTTCTGCCACCAACACCAGCCAGGCCGCCCCGGCTGCGCCGCAGGACGAGAACCGGGAGAGCGGCGCGTGCCCGGAGTGCCGGCACATCAGCACGGCGTGCTCCAGCTCGTGCCGGCACTGCTTCTGCCGGCTGTGCCTGTGGGACTGGAGCCTGAGCCAGGCCACGTGCCCGCGCTGCGGGCGGCCCACGCGCCACCCCTACCCCCAGCACGTGGCCCTGTACCACGAGGTGCAGGACCGCGTGTACGACAGCAAGCGCAGATGGCGCGGCTGCTCCGCGGGGCTGCCGAGGAGCTGCTCCTGGTATTTGAGACACAGCGGGCCCTGGGACAGGAGGAGGAGGAGGAGATCCGTGAGGTGGCCCCGCGATGGCCGCCAGCACTCGCGGCACAGCCGAAGCAGCGACTCGCCGAGGAGGAGGTGGTGGCGGCGGCAGCAGAGAAGGGCTTGGGAGGACACACCTGGCGAGGGCCAGACTCCAAGGCTGGAATGGGCCATCCCGGCCTCCTCGCAGGGAAGTCGATCCCGCCACGGGTCCCGCAGGGCGTGGAGCCAGCAGGAGCGGTCATGGAGCCACCGCAGGTGGAGCAGGGGCAGGGAGCGTTCCCACAGCTGGGACAGGCAGCAGAGCAGGGCCTCCAGGAGAGACCAGGACACACAGACAGGCTCCCAGGACCGCTCCGCGAGGCAGAGGCGCTGGAGGAGCTGGAATGCTGATGACAGACACGCTCCAAGGCCCCAGCACGATGTCCCCTCAGAGAGGAGCAAGACACACCAGCAGGAAGATGCTGATTCCTCCAGACAACGGCGTACAAGAAGGAGGCGAAACCGGGGCAGATCCCACAGGAGACGCCAGAACTCCCAGGGATTGGTGCCCCACGACAATTCCACACACCAGAGGCACTGGAGGAGCTGGAATGCTGATGACAGTCACTCTCCAAGGCCCCAAGATGACACCCCCTCGAGGAGGTGGCAAGGCAGGGATTCCTCCAGGCAGCAGCACCCGACAAGGAGCCGAAGCCAGAGCAGATCCCACAGGAGAGGCCAGAACTCCCACACAGCCTCCCAGGGAACGGTGGCCCACAACAATTCTACGAGGCAGAGGCAGTGGAGGAGCTGGAATGGTGACCAGGAACGAGCTCCAAGGTCCCAGCAGGACATCTCAGGCTCCTCAGAGAGGAGCCGGCCCCAGCGCAGGAGCAGGGACCCATAGCCCACCCTCCCAAAATGGGAATTCCCACGTGCAGGCTCAGCCCAGGATGTCCAGGCAGGTTTTGGTGGTCTCCCAGGATGGAGCCACCAGATCCTTCCTGGACATCCTGTTCCAGGGCTTGACTCGCTACAAATAAACAAATGCCACTTGAGCCAGCACTTTTTTTTTTTTTTTT
>VWZS01001909.1:261598-299652 GCA_013397075.1 Rhabdornis inornatus | reverse complement strand
TTTTTTTTTTTTTTTTTGGTGTTTTTGCCACCTCAGGAGCCTCCACAGATATTTTGGAGCATCCCAGACCCTTGGGTTGCCTTCATGAGCTTCATCCTTTCCCTCTGTGAGCTCTGCCCAGCACCACTGAGTGCCTCTTGAGGGTTCTTCCACTCTCCAGCCTTTCCATGGCTGGACCTGACTTGGATTTTGCCTATGTTTTCCCTTCAGTTTTATCCAGGGAAGCTTTGCTGGGAGAAGTTAGTATCCCTTAGCACTTTATCGCTTGGTACAGGAATGTTTCCCCCAAAAACCCAAGGTGTGACTGATAAAATTCAGCACTGGAAGTGCCCAAGCCCAGCTCCAGGGCCAAAACTTGTCCTAAACTTCCCTCCCAGCTGTCATCCCAAATGCCAGCCTTTGGAGTCACTCCACTAACCTGCAGTGTGCCATTGATCTCTAATTTGGGGTATCAGCAGAGCTTATCATCTCCCTTAATGCATATTCAGCATGTGGGATGTGGATTTTGCCTATGGATACATTCTCTGCTGGATGAAAGGAGGCTGGTCACACCGGATCCCTCTTGCACTGCAAGAAAGAATTGGAAAAAAAAGCCATAAAATTCAACAAATGGTGAAAAGCAGGAGCTGGGCGCACAGGAGGTGGGCAAGGATCCTCGATATCCACATCATGCTCTGGTAGAGCCACTCCTCTGCTTGATCGAGTTTATTTTTCTTCCTCAGAAACCTGTTTCAAATACACCTGGAATTCACTCATTTTCCCAAATCTACTCAAAATGTGGGCTCTTGTTACCTGGAAACCACACACAGCCTCAGGGGGGGAAAAACATTGGAGGTGTGGAGGTGGCCACACACAGCACCAAAATTATCCTGGTAGTTTTTCCCTAGATTTAATTTTTTCATTAAACACAAAACTTCCCATCAGGTATAAACCGATGTTTGTTTATCTCCTGGAAAGTCCTCTCTGAGCATGGTGCCAGGGGCCTGGAAATGCTGGATATGCCCACCTGAATATACACACACAGACATTTCACAGGGAAAACCCTGGAAAAAGGCAGCATTCGGTGTGGATGGATGTTGGTGGCAGAGCCACTATTTTAGGATAACGACGAGTAAGAAAATTCAGGCAATTTCTGTTGAAATTAAAAAAAAAAAACCGCACACACACAAAAAAGAATAAAACAAAACAAAACCAAAAGGATCTTGGAAAAGTGCAAAAGGCTGGAAGTCTGAGGGAAGAGGGAGTGGCTGCGGCCAGCACTGCCCTCAGAGGTCTCCGTCCCAGAGCTGCCCAGCCGGGATTCAGGAGGTTTTTACAAACACTGGCACCTCTGCCAGGCTGGCAGAGTAATTCCTCAGGGTGGTGCCACCATCAAACACTCGGGCAGTGTTGGTGTCCAGCCAGAGGTGCCCCTCTCCTGGCAGGTAGACATCCCTCCACGTTTGTCCCTTTTCTGTTATTGGAGCAACCAGGACCTGCAGGGAAAAGAAAAAGAAAGAAGAAAGGTCTTCAGCAGAGGGAGGATTAGACAGTGGGGATGAGATGGTCATCAGGGAATTCTGGAATGGTCTGGGTGGGAAGAGACCTTGAAAACCATCCAGTGCCACCCCCTGCCATGGGCAGGGACACTTTCCGCTATCCCAGGTTGCTCCAAGCAAGAAGTGGGAAAAGCAGTTCCCAAAAGCAGTTCCCAACATTCTGAGACTGTTTATTCCTGCTAAATCATTTCACTTCCGAAGCTGATAGAGGGTTT
The DNA here is from genome assembly GCA_013397075.1 of Rhabdornis inornatus. Classification (NCBI taxonomy): domain Eukaryota; kingdom Metazoa; phylum Chordata; class Aves; order Passeriformes; family Rhabdornithidae; genus Rhabdornis; species Rhabdornis inornatus. The sequence goes on along the minus strand of VWZS01001909.1, from coordinate 297,899 downwards.
CGGGGCCCTAAATAAGAGTTTCATGAAGAAAGCCAAGCTTTTCCAGGAAGCAAAAACCCCAAACCCACAAAACTCAGCTTGGATTTAAATCTGCTGAAATCCAAGTCCTGGTTTGCACTTGGGCAGAGCTGGATTTACAGGAATAATGCAGAATTCCCACCTCATCTCCAATGAGAAACTCATCCTCTATGGTGAATGCAACTGGATCTGTGGGGCTGAGCCACCATGCAGGACGGAAGATGGGATACCCCAAACTCTGCCATTCCTCACTGTATTTTAGGAGCAGGGGCATGACAAAATCCCGGTGCCTCTGGATGCACTGGCGGGTCAGATTCAGGACCTGCAGGTGGGGGAAAAATCCACGAGGAGCCTGACATCCAGGAAACAGCAAAGCAGGCAGGGAAAAAACCCCTAAATAAATAATTAAAAATTTAAAAGTAAAGTATAAATTCCTTTGGGAAGAGAAATTACTGAATTGGAATGTCCTGGTCAAGTTATGGTGCAAACAGGGATGATAGTGGATATTAATTAATTTGGATATAAATCCATTGGTAATACATTTAAATCCATTGATAATGGACATAAATCCATTGGTAATTTAAATGGCTTTAAATACATTGGTAATTGGTATAAATCAGCTGGATTTAAATTTATTGATAGATATGAATGCATTGGATTTTAATAGATTTAAATCCATTGTTAATTAAGTTAAATCCAGTGGATTTAAATGGGTTTAAATACACTGCTAATGGATCCATTATCCATTGGATTTTAATGATTTTAAATAAATCGATAATGGATATGGATCCCTTTGATTTGAATGGATTTAAATCCATCAATAATTGTTATAAATCCATTGCATTTAAATCTATTGGTAGTGGTTACAAATACATTGGATTTAAACAGGTTTAAATACATTGATAATAGATGTGAATCTATTAGATTTAAATGTATTTCAATCCATTTATGTTGAACATGCATCTATTTGATATAAATGGATTTAAGTGTACTGATAATGAATATAAACCCATTGGATTTAAATAGATTTAAACCCACTGATAATGGATATGAGTCCATTGGATTTAAGTGAATTTAGATCCATTGACAATGCATATAAACCCATGGATTTAAATGCATTTACATCTATTGATAATGGATATTAATTAATTGTATTTAAATGGATTTACATCCACTGATAAAAGACCTTAATAAATTTGATTTAAATCCCACTGATAATGCATATGAACTGAAATATAACTAAATCTATTGATAATGGATACAAATCCATTGGATTTAAATCCATTGGTACTTGAATCTAAACCCTTTGATAATGGATTTATTCCCACTTCAATGGAAAGCTGAGGACAGCAGCTGGCAGGACACCTCTGCCAGGCCTTCCATGGCTTTTGGGGGCATTGGCCGTGTCAGAATTCCTGTCTGGAGTGTGGGATACATACCCAGGTATCAGAATTCCTGTCTGGAGTGTGGGATACGTACCCAAGTGTCACAGCAGAGCCAGGGTGGGGTCCCAAAGGCCATCACAGGCAGGAATGTCACAATCTGCAGCCACCTCACAAACAGCTCCGGGTCCCTTGGGGTGGCTCCAGCCATGCTTCCTCCTGCAGGAACATGGGGCTGGAGTGAGGCTCTCACATGGCATGGAAAGTTTCCCTGGGAAAATTTTTTCCTGGGAGCCATCGCTCTGAAAACCCAGCACAGCTTCCCTGGAAATGGCACAAACTCCCCAATGCCAAGGGCTCACCCAGCCATCCACAAATTCCTGTTTCCTCCAGAGGTTTTTCCCAACTCTTGCAGCCCCCAAGAGCTGCTGGGACACAACCCCTGGCAGCAAACTGCCCAGCTCTCTGTGCAGGAGGATCTGTGCTCCCATCCATCCAAGCCAAGAGCTCCAGCACCTCTTTGGGAAGCAAACTGCCATGCTGGGATTACTTGAGCGTCATTTTCTAAGGAAAACAGGGCTAAAAATAGAGGCCAAATTGAAATATTGCTCTCAGCCCCTATTTCAGGGCTGTTGTTTAGCTCAACTCTCCATGTTTGACAGTTCTGCACAGCCCCTGCACACTCAGGGCATGTTTTAACCACTAATAACTCCATCAGCTCCGAGAAAAAGGGAAAGGGATCCACTTGGCCCTGATTAAAGGTTGTTTCTTGCCCTTTTATAATGCTTTTATTTCAGGATTTCTGCAGCCATTTTGCGTCAGAGCAGACATGCAGACTTGGAGCAGAGCTGCTGGAGTTTTAGGAATATCCATTCCCCAGCCACGAGCCTGGGGATGCAGATCCTGGCTGTGCCAGGTGGGATTTAGCCCAAGCCAAGACCTACAGGGGTGGAACTCTGGGAAGGGCATCCCCAGAGACTCGGCTGCTGCTGGAGCTGCCTGGCAATATTTACAGCATATTCTTTTGCTTTTAATTCCTCACTTTTTTCCCCTGGTAACAATCATCCCAATCAAGCCAGCAGAACGGAAAACCGGGGAGCAAAATGCTCCATGGCACAACTCAGGTGTGAATGTACCTTTTGTGCCTGGAAAAAAAGATGCAAAATCCACTGCAGAGAAGCCAGAATTAGGGGAAAAAATGGGAAACCAGTCCTTACCTACTGCATCAGGGATGAAGAAGTTGTAGCCCAGGAGGCTGTAATGCAGCACAGAGGGGATGAGCCCCTTCAGCCCAGCATGGCTCCAGTCGGAGCGCAGGGGGCTCATCTGGACAAACAGTGGGAGGTGACTGGATCTGGGGAAACAACACAAACCCTTCAAGGTGCTTAGAGGGCTCGCAGGAGATGAAATTCCACAATGCCCAGCTGGCTTGGGAGTCACTGGGGCCAGATTATAGTGCCAGAATGGTTTGGGTGGGAAGGGACCTTAAAGCCCATCCTGTGGCAGGGACACTTTTTTAAGGGACCTTAAAGCCATGGGCAGGGACACTTTCCACTATCCCAGGTTGCTCCAAGCCCCATCCAACCTCACTTTGGACACTTCCAGGAACGGGGCAGCTCTGGGCACTCTATGCCAGGGCCTCACCACCCTCAGATCCCACGAGGATATTTGATTCCAACACGCTGCCCTAGCCCACTTCCTCACCAAGAAACATCTGGAATACCACGAACACACTCCAAGCACTGGTTCAGCCATCCCCCAGCAAGCTCTTGTGGCCATCAGCTCCAGCCCAGCCTGTCCCTGGTGCCCACCTGGTCCCGGCGCTGATGACGGTGCCATTGCCCAGCGTCGCCAGCGCCGCTGCCAGCACCTCAGTGTATCCATCACCCACCAGCTCGGCAGGAGCAGGGACATCCTGCTCCAGGAAGGAATTGCCCTCCACTCCCTCGAAGGCCATGTAGGTGGCCCCCAGCGCTTGCTGCAGGCGCTGGGCACGAGCCAGGAACCAGCCCAGTGCTGCCTCACTGGTGACGTTCAGGCGGGCACAGAGCTGCCCCTTCCAGGTGGTCAGCAGCAGGATCTATGGAGGAGGAAGAGGATGGAAATCCCTGTCAGATCCATAGGATATCTTGCTGATTCTGGGGTGCAAGGCTGGGGGATGCCCTGCTGCCCACATCCCACCCTGCACTGTCATGGTGCAGGCATCAACTTCCTCAACTCCCCAAAAATCCCTGAGCTGGTGGCTAAGGGATCATTAAAACGGCCACACAAAATGAGAGGTGGGGAATCTTCTGAACACTGGAAATTTTAAAGCTGCTTCCCCCAGCACTGCTGTGTGCCAGCATGGTGGGATTGGGCTGTGTGCCTTGATAAATAATAAACCTGAGCATGTTTATTCAGCTTTAATTTTGGTTTGGGGCCCGTACTGAGCTGCTCCCAGGTCGGGGTTGGCGGCTGAGCCAATATCCTGCAGCCTCTCCACCACGCAGGGAGCGCAGGAAGAGCGGGGAGGTGACACTGGCATACGGGGACAGCGTGATGGAGAGCTCCAGAGGTTCCACCAGAGCCGGGACCTGCCTCTTCCTGCGCTCCCAGGGCACGAGATCCTGCAGGTGGGAAAGGATGGAATGAGGGGTTTGTGGGAGCACCACGCTCCCCACGTGCCCCCTGGCAGGATGGCCATACCATGGCAGCGAGGACAGCGGTGCCACGCTCCCCCAGGGCCACCACACCCTCCTGAAGGCGATGTCGCTTCAGCCTCCTCACCAGCGACCTCAGCCCTCGCCTGATTTTGGCAGCAGAACCTTCCGGGCCTTGGTACCGCCACATGGGAGACCTGCAGGGTGGGAAATTCCTCATTGTGGGAGTCTGTAAATCAAGAGTCTCTCTGGATTCTTCAGAGAGAAATCAAAGTGCAGGGATTGAATTAAAACCTTTGGATGGATGGAAATATATTAAGCCACTCACGCATAAAGTAGAGGTGTAAGTTTAAGTTTCAGAATAAGCAAATAGGTAGCTAAGTAAGAATATGTTTTAAGTTCTTTTGAGAAATAAAGGTCTTAGATACCAGTATAGAAGTGTGAGTTCTAGTAAAGGCTAAAAAACATAGTCCTAGATACTAGTGTTTCCGTAGAAGCTCCAAGAACATAGTTTTAGACATATTAAAACTATAGTTAGAATATTGCTTACATTTTTAAACTAGAACAAGATAGACCATATGTGTAGTTTATATATAACCTGGCATGCTAAGAAACTAAAATTCTAATGAGTTAAAGAAAAAATGGTTTGAGTTCATGTTTTTAGCTTGTTGAGTAATTTGTATTTAAGAATCTATGCACTGGGGAGAGATTCGCTTTTGCTTTTGTTCCTGCTCTCTTGCTTTTCTTCTCTTCATCACCTGAAGAAGATAAGAACTGCCATAACAACACTGGCCCTGCTGGGACCTTGACAAGAACAGCTTCTAATTGGGACTTTACTTCTATTTAGGACTCTTTGCTGAAAATGTTAACACGGGCTTTAACGCTTGCGACTCTGCGCCTTTCAAAACTGATGCGCCTTTGCAATAAACAATTTGATACTTAAAAAAAAACCAACCACAACCCAACACCTGATGAGAGGTGGACATTTGGAAGGGTTCCCACCATGGGGGGAAGGAGTGCTCACCGCAGGAGCGCAGTGTCCGGCGGTGTCCGAGCTGCTCCGGCCCTGTGCCGGTGGGCGGCCGCCACGTCAGCGCTCACACAGAGCTGGTACTGCAGGGGCTCCTCTCGTCCCGCCGGCGTCTCCAGGCAGAACTGCTGCTGGCTCTCCAGAGACAGGAGCAGGGACACGTCAGGAGCCACTGTCACCGTCACTCCTTTGGGGGAAAAGTGGGAAAACGGTGTCTTGGCAAGCAGCCGGTCCTGGGAGCTACAGGGATGAGCAAGGCAGAGCCTGACTGGTCCCTTCCTGGGCTGATCCCACCACAGATCCAGATGTGCCAACTATCCCCACCCTGCTCCTGCTATTCTCTTCTAGAGTCCAAAATGCCTTTCAAGAGCTGGATTTCTCCCTTTCCCAGCCTTTTGGCATTCAGTGGCCTCAGCAGTGCAGGGCTGCTGCAGCTCATTGGGGTAATACCTGAAATTTGATGTTCTACAGAATAATCCAAATATACCCCAAAAAATGACGCCAGCAGCTGAACTCCTCCCTGAATCCAGCATCCCACAGCGGTATTTCCAGTCCTGGGAACCACAGGGATGACCAAGGCAGAGCCTGACTGGTCCCTTCCTGGGCTGATCCCACCACAGATCCAGATGTGCCAACTATCCCCACCCTGCTCCTGCTATTCTCTTCTAGAGTCCAAAATGCCTTTCAAGAGCTGGATTTCTCCCTTTCCCAGCCTTTTGGCATTCAGTGGCCTCAGCAGTGCAGCATTAATTTGGGGTAATACCTGAAGTTGGGTGTTCTGCAGAATAATCCAAATATACCCCAAAAAATGACACCAGCAGCTGAACTCCTGCCTGAATCCAGCATCACACAGCAGCATCAGGAAGCTGCTTGAGTGGAGCTGGGGATGCAGCAATGGATACAGATCTGGGCTTAAAAAAAACCCAGGCACACCAAGACCATGGGATGTCCCTGGAGCAACTTGCGCCACCCATCCTCAGGCACTCAGCTTCAGTATCACACCTTTCCCACAGGGATGAGGCAGTGGCACCCATCCCATATGCCCTTTTGCTGCTACATTTGCAGGATATTATATTCCTGGAGACATCTACTGCTCTTAAACCAGCTGCTTTAGAGGTGAGGGGCAGAGAAGCACAGGGATTGAAGCTGTTGCACACTGGACAGGGAAGGAAGGTGGTTACCTGTGGATCCCAGGAAATATCTCTCCAGGACAGGCCCAAAGCCATCAGGGTTTGTGCTGAGGTCGCCGCTGACCAAGGGCTGTGCGGGGCTCTCGGCACCATTGAGGGGCCAGCGCTGGGCACGGATGCTTGGCCCTCCATACCACGAAACATTGGCCATGGAAAAACAATCCTGCAGCCAGGAAAGCATCACCAAAGAGCAAGGAATACTCAGGTAGAGTATTCCAGGCTTGGAGCAAACTGTGCTAGTGGAAGGTGTCCCTTTTACAGTGTAAAATTATGGTTTTGTTTAAAGAACAAAGGAAAAGCAAGAAGTGCTTCCCAAGGCCTGCCAGTTCTTGCTGGAGGAGCACAAATAAAATCAAACTGCCATGGCAATCACACTTCTGCACTCCACCACAGTTATCAAACACCTCTGAGTAGCAGGTGAAAAAGGAAAAGATGCTGCCAAGGTTTGAGTGAAAAGACTCTGCAGGTGTGAGTGGCTGTGGGACAGGACAACAGAGGGGGAAATTCAAGGAAACAGCTTTAAAATGCATTGAGGGCACTCTCAGAAACCCAGCTGGAAAATCTACGTATTTTGATTTGTTTGTTTGTTTAGGGGTTTTTTTTGTTTGTTTGGGTTTTTTTTTTAATTTGGTCAGGTTTTTTATTTGGTTGGTATTTTTCGTTCAGTGGTTCTTTCTCTATTTTTTTTCTCTTTATTTTACTTTAAAAGTACATAAAGCTCTCCAGCTGCCTTCCCTGCAGTTTTTGGAGTGAATCTGCAAGTGCAGCTGTCCCCAAGAGCTTTTAGTCCCATCTCAAGCCCTCACCTTGATGGCACCAATGTCCTGAGGGCGACACATCCTCCCTCCCAAGGCACAGCTTCCCTCTTTCCCAAGGGCTGATAACAAGAATTTCCCTCAAGAGACTCAGTTTGGAGATTTGGGGCACTTCTCATAGGCCTGACAGTGTCCTGGGATGGAGGACATCCCCATCCTTGACCCACCTCCTGTCAGAAATCATCAGTTTTCACTTCAAAGCTTCTCAAACTTTCCCCTTTCTGCCAAACCGAGGGATCAGCAGGACTTAGCGTCCTCGTGACTTCCCAGGCAGGATGGGCTTCCCTGAAAGATCTGGGGCCATGAAGGGGGCCTGAGGTGGCAGAAGGGACCCAGAGACCCCCCATTCAACCCATCCCATGTTTATTCCCAATCCCAAGGCTCCTCCTGGAGTTCTGACTCGGGGGCGCAGAGAGGTGAAGTCTCTCCAAGGGGTGGGGAGAGGAGATGTAAATTATTAAAGTGGAAACCCTGGAGGCTCAGAATAGCTGTACCAGGTGTCAGCTGAACTCGTTACACCAGCTGGGAAAGAGGGAAAACAGTCTGTTCTTAACTCAGATTTCGCTGGATCATATTTTCCAATGGTTTGGGTTTTGTTTTTTTTTTAAATAGTGGGGGAAAGCCTATTCTGTCTCACTCGTCCTCTCAAATGCCTTACAACAATGTCAGTGGAGGAGACCTGACACCCGCCTTCCACCTACCCAAATTTATGATTTATGGCTAAAGATTTTAGCCATTTTTAATGATTTTAGATTTATGGCTAAAGGGGAACAATCCTCCATCCCAGAGAATCCCATCCCGCTTTCCTCCCTGTTCTGAGGGCTCCCCACATCTGGACACCCTGCTCTGACAGCGTTGCGCCTTCCCTTCCTAAGGCTCCTTCCCAGAGTCTGCTTTTATTTAACTGAGGGAGAAAACAGGGAATGATACCAAAAATATTTGCAGCGGCGGACACGGATTATTCCCATCCCGCGGGAGCTGCCCATTGTGTCTGTGTTGGAAAAGACCTTCCCGAGGCTCTCGCCAGCATTGTCATCTCCAGCGGGTATTTACTTTGTCTCCATATAAACACAGCTCTCCCACCCCGGGGTCACCAACGTGGCACCACCACAGGATTTTGGGACCACGACGCTTCCAAATTTTCCCGCTTTCCGCCTGTGGAAGGCAGGGAGCCACAGTGCGACCCCATAACTGAGCTGAGGGCTTATGGTCAGGCCAGACCGTCCCTTGACGGGTCCCAAAGGGTTTGGAGCTGGACAGGGATGTCCCCGTTACCTTCAGGGTCACGTCGGGGCGCAGCGGGGTCCAGCGGACGCTGTAGCACTCGGTTCCAGGAGCTGCCGGCGGCTCCAGGGAGAGCCGGAGCTCGGCGTCCTCCTCCCAGGAATAGCAGAACTGGCCACCGTCGTGCCAGCAGCGGTCCCGGGGTGGCGGGGGCTCGGTGGCCGGCACGCTGCCCACGGCGATGGCCAGCACGGGCCGGCCGGCCGGCAGCGCCCGCAGCAGCAGCGCCCCGCGGCCGCGCTCCCACAGCATCCCTGCATCCCGGCCCCGCAGCACCCACTCCTCCGGGGGCTGCTCCAGCGCCTGCCACGAGATGATGCCGATGGTCATGGCGAAGAAGACGGCCACGCCGAGGCAACCCACGGCGCCTTTCCAGGGCTCCGTCATCTCCCTGAAGCCCAAGGTCCAGGTGGACTCCGGGATTTGGCCGGTGTGGCGGGAGAGGGGCATGGTGCGCTCTCAGGGATGCCGCTGCTTTCCCCTCCTGCAGCAGCACGGGAGAGAAAACCCTCTGGGAGAGCTCCAAAAGATCCTCTGGGAGAGCTCCAAAAGCATGCACAAAAAACTAATGAAATTTTTTCAAAATCGTTTAAAAGAAAGCAAGCTGCAACTCTGTTCTCTCTGCGCCGAGTTAAGGGGAGTCCCTTCCACAGTAAATCCCACGGCTGGGTTCGGTGACGGTGGCTCAGCCCCCAAACCAGGGGCTCAGCCCCTTGGCACAGCCAGCAGCACCCAGTGACACCGAGGAGGAGGAGGAGGAGGACACACGTGGCCCAGAGCCCGGGAGGGAGATGGGGCCGCGGACAATGGGAATCGGCTCCAGCCTCCGCTGCTCCATGGGGTTTGGCATCACTTCCCTGCTCGCTTTGGAAGCAGCAGCAAAGAGCCAGGGGTGCAGGAGAACATCCCGGGGTGGGTCGAGAAAGGAGGGGATGCAACATCCTCTTTCCATCTCCTCTCTCTCTTCCCTGGAAAAGCGTTTGGATAATGCACAGAGCAAAAGCGCCCGTGGGCAGGGTCTGGGGCTGGCTGAGCCCGAGGGAATGGGCACCCACTGTTCCTCCAGGTGAGGAACAGCTTCATGGGATGGCACTGGCTTGTCCCGGTATCCCAGGCCCCATCCCACTGCCGGATGCCAGGCTGGGAATGATGCCACCTCCCCTGGCACGGCACAGCCACTCCCGCATCACCCCTTACCTAAAAGCAGGTTCGGAGATGCTGTCACAGCCCTTGAAGTGTCCTCGATGCTTTTCCCTGTGGTTTTCCCACCAGCAGCAGGTTTTCCTTCTCTTTATCCCAGGGCAGTTTTCCCTCCTGGCCGTGTCCAGAGCCGAAGGAACTTGATCCAGACTAACCCAGGAGCGATACTTAAGCCAGGCTCCCTCCCTCCCTCTCTCCCTCCCCTGCAGCCCGCACGTAGCCACAGGTGGCTGCATCCCCAGCAGGGGCAGGACATTAAAAATATTCATTTTTAGGGGCTTTTATGCATAGGGGAATCATTTTAATGTTGTTGGGGGTTTTTTTGCCAGTTTGCTGAGGCGGCTCTGGTTGAGTCTTTACTCCACCCCTGTGAATCCACACGTGAAGCCCTCAGAGTGCTGAGCCCCCTCGTCCTCCTGCTTTGGCTCTTGTTGGTGTTGTTATCCAGTTTTGGGGGGTTTTTTATTGGTTCTTCACGTGAGCCACAGGACCCTCCCTTAGATTAACCCCAGGGCTGCCAAAATGGGTGCTGCAGCTAAGGGTGCACCCAAAACCACAGGGAAGCCACTTCCCAGGACAGTTGCAATCCCCACCAGTGCAAAAACTCTGGAAATCTGAGATTTCCATCGACTTTTCCATGCTCCAGTCCCCATTCACAGTCATCTCACCATGTCTACAGGTGATCAGGAAGAACTGGATTTTCCAAGCAATATTACAACCTGCTGTCTGCCAATATATAAAAAACTTGGGATTTAAAAGTGTTTCCCCATCCTGCATCCAGGCAAAACCCCCAGCAATACTAAGGCCAAAGCCCTGCTCACCCCAGACTTCAGGAAAATCCCAAGACAGCCAAATCCAGGAAAATTCTCATCTGTGGCCCAAATAAGCCCCTAGATGGGGCCTTTTCTCTCCATTGCAGGTGGGGTAATACCCAGTGTTGGATGAAGGGAAAAATGGTGGATAGCATCAGGACAAGAGGGGGCTCCAGAGTGGAAGAGGAGGTGGATCTACAATAAGGAGAAAGGATGAAAAAAGCCTGGATATGAGCTAGGAGGGGCTGGGGGTCCCATGAGAACACACTCATGAGAGGTTACAACAAAGCTGTAAGTGATAGACTCATGGGACCCCAAAAATAGGTAAAATACAGGGGGGAAAAAAAAATAAAATAAAAGGAAGGAGGGGTGTTACAGGGACTTGAGGGGCCCAACACTCCAACACTCCCCATGACCTGGAAAAGGGGAACAGGTAGAAGTAAATAAACCTTGTGGTGATTCAGAGCTGTCCACACATAGCATCAGCTGGAGCCAGTGGAATGTCTTGTGAGGCTTTATAGATCCATGAGCCTCAGGGAGAGCTCAGTTTGGCTGCAAAACCTGCAGAAACAGGGCAAATGAGAAGGAAAAAAAGGGATCTGTGGGATGATCTGGGATCCTGGTAGAGCAAGAAGGTTTAATCCTCTGTCCAAGGGAGAGAAAGGGACGTGGCAGCAGCACCCAAAAGCCACAAAAGCTGCCCAAGGATTGGCAATTCCCTGTTTCCCACCACAAGATGGGTGGCTGATGGGGTTGTTTGGCTGCAGCAGCTGAAGGCAAAGCTCTGTCACATGGCACAGGATTAAACCACATCCATGGAATGGCAGAGGGGCCCCCAAGGTGGGATTGGGGAAACCCCGGGATGGCGCAGATGCAGTGGGATAAGCAGGGACAGGAGGCCATGCCTGGGTGGGATAGCAGGAAATGAGGATGGTTTTAAAAACCTTCTCTTAAAAAGCAGCTCAAATCTCAGGGAAAAATCCTGCTGGAGGTTTTAACAACTCAGTATTTGGCCAAATTTGGCCACTTCCCCACTCTGCACATGGCCTGGGGGTTTGGGCTGAGCCCTCTCCCACCCTCCCAGAACTCCTGGGTTTTGGGAGGAGGAATGGATCTATCACATCCTCAGCATGAGCTGGCTCCCACGAGCAGTGAAACCTCCCTTCATCTTCCTCCCACTGCCAACAAAAACCACTTAGCCTTGACTGGCCACAGGGAAAAAAAAATATTTCGGGGTGGCTCCCTGGATTCCAGAGGGTGTCCTGCCCCTCTGCTTCCAGAGGTTCTTTTTGTTAAATATTTGAAAATCCCCTTCTATGCAAAATGGAGCATCTCTTCCCTCTTCATGGCTTTTCAGGGTTGAAAAGACCATGAGGTTGCTTTTTTTATATCCAATGGGGCTTTCCAAGCTCCAAGGTTGCTGAGGGACCTTGATCTGCTGGCAGGTGTCCTTTGCCATGGCAGGGATTTGGAACTGGATGGGCTTTAAGGTCCCTTCCAACCCAAAGCATTCCAGGATTCTGGGATTTGCCAACCCTCCAGGTTTGCTGGGCCATGTGGGATGTGGCACCTGTGGGTGGACAGTGCCCAGGGAAGGGATGGAGTGGGAGCCTGGAAACGCTTCTAACTCACCAGCATCCATAAGCAGAGCTTGAGAATCCAAGCTTTTTGGTGAAACACCCAGAAAACAGGGACTGAGGGTTATTCCCACTGGGATTTAGGATCACTGTCTTCTAAGAGAAGCTTCCATACCCTGTGGATCACACTCCTTTCCGGAGTTCTGTCATCACCTTTCAGGCTGGCTGAAGAAAGTGAGATTTTCCACTTTTATGGGGTTGCACTTGGGAAGGCCCAGCCCTTTCCATAAATATTTTCCTACAGCCTTTAAGCACCAGCAATTACAGCTGCAGCTTCCCAGCCAGACCCTCCAGGGGTTTCTGGTTTGGGGTTTCTTAAATATTATTATTAAAAAAAAAAAATACAGGAAAGCTGCGTGGGTTGGCCAAGAGCAAAGGAGAACTGGTGGGAGCAGCAAAGTGTCTCCAGGACTTGGCTTTTCTCCTCCATTTTCCCTAGTGAGGAGCAGCCTCATCCCAAAACTCTCCCCATGGGGATGGATTCCACAGTACCTCAAAAGCCTACATCAAATTCTCATTTTTATGCATTTATCCATGATATCTACAAGCTGGGAGACACAGGGATGAACCAGAGTGGATTTCCTGATGCTGACAGCATGGATGGACATGGATATCCCATCCTCCTGCCCTCCCTGAGTTTATCCAAAGGGAAAAGATAGCTTCAGAATCCATCCCAGGAATAAACCAGCCAATGTGCTGTGGTGGGTGTTCCTCCTTGGGTTTTCCCTCCCCTTGCAGTTCCCAGCCTTGCCTTTCAGGGCCAGCAAAAGCCTTTGGCTGTGCTGGAATTCTCTGTGCCTTAGAGGGATTTGGGCTCCTTACTGGAGCTGAGCTATTGCTCAGTTTAAAAGGAAAAAAAAAAAAGGCAAAGAGGGTGATGTGGTTCCTAAATCCCCAAGTCTCAGCCAATATTTCCTCCTGTAAAGCAATCCCACATTTCCATGAACTCCACAGCTATTTATAAAGCAAAAAATGAGCACAGGACTTAGGACTTGTACTGACAACGTGGCCTTATAAACAGCAACAGCCCTTGGGAGTGACCATTGTCCCTTCCCATCCCAGCTGTGCCCCCTAAACCAGGAATGCCTTGATTTAAGGGCTCTTTGTGTCCATGTGGGCTTTCAAGAGTCCCATGTAAAGCAGCAGATTTTGGGAACAGCCTGGAGCACCTGAAATAATCCATGGACGGATAATTTTCTAGCTGGAAAGTCACCAGGTCCAGCTGCCAGTTTTGGCTGGTAGTGATGGGATGGAAAATCCCCTCGTGTACCCCCTACCCCCCTTTTCCCTTCAGGCAAAGCCTGATATTTTGGGGACACCAAACCCAAGTTCCTAATGCACAATATTCCATAAAATTTCTAATCTGGGGAGAGAGGAGCCCACTGTGCTGAGAAAAACGCCCTTCATGGGGCACTCGCCCCCCTGCACCTCCAAACCCAGTCCAGGTACCTTAAATCCAGGGGAAGGTGCAGCAGCTGGACACCCTCAATGTTCCTGCTCCAAGCTCAGATCCCTCAGAGCAGGGTGAGGGTGCTGATTTGGGATCTCTGGAGGCAGCACCTGCTTGGAAAGGGCTTTGACAATTCCACTCTCCCCACTACTCCTAGGAACAGGGCTGTGGTGAGACCAGATCCATGTGCTGCTCCTCCAAAAAACCAGCAGATTTTATTTTTTTTTAATTAAAACAAGGCACAACTGATGATAAAAGCTGTGGCTGCGAAGAGAGAGCTGCACCCCACAACCTCAGGCCACGATTTTGGTTTTCCAGGAAACCCCTTGGCAGAGGGGACAAAGGGGAACAATCGGGGGGCTTGGCATGCCAGGGAGCTGCTGGGGGTGAGCACAGCGAGGGAGCTCTTGGAAAAGACCTTTCTGCTTCATCTGCCTCTCCCAAGCTTCCCAGAAATCTGGTGAGCACATTTGCAGCCCCTGCCTGCTGCCAAATTCAATCCCAGCCCTGGAGATGCTGCTTGGATAATGATGAGACCAAAATTGTTCAGCTTCTCTCCGTGGAGCTGAGCCACAGCAGGCTGGAAAGGTGCAGGACAACCTTCAGGACACCCAGCTGTCCCCAGAGAGGTGGCACTCAGGACACCCAGCTGTCCCCAGAGAGGTGGCACTTCCCATCTACACACAGGAACATCTGCCCAGGGGATCAGCACGAGACACCCCAGCTCCATCCATCCCTGTTCCCTGGGGGAGTTCTCTCTGGTGCTCCCCAAGGACAGTTGTGGGGGTTTTTGGGAGGGCTCCAAGGCAAACCAAACCCCAAGCCTCTATTCCCAAACCCCCCTGAAGCGTTGTTTTCGTGGCATTGCCCTGCTTGGCAGGGAGGAGGCTGCAGGTCCCACATCCCCATGGACCTCCAAGGAGCCTCTGGGCACCTCCTTTCCAGGGACCTGCCTTGGACTTACCTTCCTAGGGCTCTGAAACTCCAGGCTCTGCTCCAGGGAAGGCACAGACCTTCCTCTTCTTCTTGTTTTTGTTCTTCCTCCTCCTCCTTTGCCCGACCCCTGCAGACCTCTCACCACAGGAATTTAGGATTTATGCCCCCCAGAATCCCCCCCCCACACTCCAAAACCTCTCCCCACCCCAACGAATGCTGCATCCTCAAGACCTTCCTTTATAAGGCAGAGGAAACTGCCCCTGGAGAGCCATTAGAGGCTTCCAGTAATTAGCAATTACCAGTCCTGAAGAGCTGCCCCTGCCTCTCCTAATGAGGTTTGGTGCTAATTATAGCAGGCAGGACCAGGAGCCCTGGTGAGGGGCTGCAGCAGTGACCACACGGATCCTTCTGGATTCCTTGGGATATAAAAAAGGGCTGGGGTTACTCCAGGACAGAAATCCCGGCCGTGCCAAGGGCTCCTCCATTGCCAGGAGCACTGGGGATGCTGTTCCAGCACTGGCCTGGCTTCCTGCTCATGAGCTGGTCCTGTCTCATCCATCACTTGGAATAATTCCTGCTGAATATTGCGGGATTCCATCACTCCTGGCTCCAGCCAGCAGCTAAATCCATGCCCTTGGACAAGTCTTGGGGATATTTGGGAACTGAGCAACGTGGAATGAGAGCACCCAAATCTTTCATTTGACAGGCTCAAGTGTGTGTTCAGTGTCCCAGTGGAGTTTAATCCCTCCTGAGCTTTTCTGTCTCCATCCCAGCGCTTCCCAAATTGGCTCTTCTCCAGTCACACCCACCCCAGCTGCTGGATCACAAACCCCCAATCCAGCTCCCAGTGTTCAACTCCCTTGGGAATGCCATAAAACCCCTAAAAATTAACACACCCCCCCCCTTTGTCCAGCCCCCCTGAGGCATTTTAGCCCTATTTGGGCTCTGCCCATACACAGATCCCTGAGTGAATTTGAATTCACTAAATTAAATTTAATTCAATAAAATTGGGATTTTAATGAAGGTGCTGAGAAGGAGCAGCCCCAAATTACTTTCCTAACTCCCTGATGGGGCTCATTTCCCCCCCGCCCCATAAGAGAATGTGGGTGTATGAAGAGAAATAGAATATAACAAATCCCCTTCCTACGAGGGGAAACCCCTTGGAGAGACACAAGCAACACCATGGAACACCTCTGGGAGCTGTAGGAGGGAAAAGGGTGCCTGGGTGGGCTCTGGAGCAGGCTGGGGAGGTGGATAAGTGGCTTCCCAGGCTGTGATCTTCCAGGGAAGCCTTTTAGGGTGGAGGGAGCCAGGAGGGCACATGGTTCCAGGGCTCAGGGGGAGGATAAGGGGGATGCCAGCCCTAATTTAAGGGTGATGCCACACTGTGCACTCATTTCCTTAAGCTCCCTAAAATAACCTATCCTGGGAGTGCCACAGGCGTTGGGAACTCGGCTTTTATTGTCACAGGACATGGAAGCAGACAGTGGGATGGGTCACAACAGGAGGGGACAGAGGAGTCACACCACAGGGTCCCAGCACAGCCACACAGCCCCCAACACCCAGAGGGAGGGAAGGAACATGAGCCACGAGCTTGGCTCCTTCCCACGCCTTTCCTGCCCCATCCCTGTGCAAAATGAGAAGTCCTGAGCCCATGGTGATTTTCCCTCTGGAAACAGGGCAGTGGATGAGCAGACAGACAGACAGACAGACCTGCAAGCAGCTTCTGGAATCTGTTGTGTCCATGCTACTGAGCACAGCCTGGATGGGCTGGAAGGGTTTGAGGATGCAGGGGTTTTACTCAGCAGCCACGCTGAGGAAGCAGGCTCCATTCCCAGGGAATGGCCAGCACAGCCCTCGGGGTCACCCAGCATGGTGGGTGCTGGATTTGGGGTACACACACACCCAGCCAGCTCAGGGGAGGGGGGAAGCCTCCCCTAGACATGTCTGTGCTGGGTCTGAGCCCCACCAAAACACAGCTGAGCCTCCCTTCAAAGAATGTCCCAACACCACTGGAGTCACCTTGGCTCCACTGCAGCCATGCCAGAGGGGGACGAGGGAACAAAGGGATCAGATAGAAGAAAAAAACCTTCCCTGCTGGCACAAAGCCCCGTGTAAGGAGAACCCACAGGCTTTTGTACCCCAGTGCAACCCTCTCCACTGCTGGCCTTCCCCTGCAGAGAGCCGGCACAGCCCCAGCAGCCGCCCCCATCCCGGGCTGCTCACTCGGGAATGTAGTCCCTGAAGGAGTTAAAGCTGAGGCTTCTGCCTGCAGAGTTCAGGGTGGAGCTGGCTTGCATCTTGGGAATCTTCTCCATGAGCTTGGACACTGTCCTCCTCTTGAAGGAGCCAGGGGAGAAGTGCCCCTGCCTGAGCAGCTCCTGGTAGAGGCTGCTGAACACGGCCACCGGCTCCTCGTAGCTGTCCCGCGTGGAGATCTCGTAGAAGGGAATCTTGAGGGCTTTGGAGAGGTTCTCCCCATCCTCGGTGGACACCATCCTGTCGAACTGCAGGTCCTTCTTGTTGCCCACGATGACGACGGGGGGCTGCTCGGCGGCGCTGCGCTTGGGGCTGGCGTGCAGGTGGTTGATGAGGAAGCAGAGCCGCATCACCTCGTCGAAGCTGCAGCGGTCCGTCACCGAGTACACCACGGCAAAGCCATCGCCCCACTTGATCTTCTCCTCGATCTGCAGGGAGTCCTCCTCCTGGAGAACACAGGCTCCTGTTAGTACAGCTGGAATGCCAGCACTGCGGGATGAAACCTTGGAAAAACTCCCGATGGCGCGGTGCCGTCTCCATGAAGGGTTTGGGGACAGCAGTGGTAATACCAGCAGCCTGGGGCAGGGATGGGGTGGATTAGGCAGTGTGGCAGGTGGGGATGGCCATCAGCTCTGTCCTGGTGTGGATATCGGGGGAATCAGTGCTCCCTTGAGCTGCCAGGATGCTCCACTGGCACAGGAAGCACAGCTATGCCCTGCACGGGAATGGGGGAATATTTACCCGAAACCACGCTGCAACTGAGGTTAGACATAAATTCACCAAAACACCCTTTCCCTGAGGTAAGCCCCATAATATTCCAGACAGCAGGAATTAGGCCAGTGGAAGAGCAGGGCCTGCCTTCCCTGGCAGGCCACTCTGCTCCCATGGTGTTTTCCCAGCTGAGCTCACCTGTCCGGCCGTGTCCAGGATCTCGAAGTGCACCATCTCTCCATCAATGACAGCCACGTGCCTGTAGATCATTTCTGGGCAGGAGACACAGGGAAGGCGTGTGAGAGAACCCCCAGGGAGCAGCCACAGCCCACCTGGGTGGCTGAGAGGGCAGCAGTGACCAAAGTGTGGGGGCAACAAGGAAGGGAGAGGAGCTCCACAGGAGAGAAGGAGGAGGGGACATTCCTGGAATGGGACATTACAGCAGGGACATGGCTTCAGTGCTCAAAAAACAACCCAAAACAACCCAAAATCCTAGAATTCAGGAGAGGACAGGCTCCAGGGACTTAGATGCCTCCTGTCCCTTAAAAGCCACCTCCCAGCAGATTGGGAAGGAATTCGAGGAACTGTTGGTTTGATAGTTGGACTCTCAGAGGTCTTTGCCAAATGATTCTGTGTGATCCTACGACTGTAAATGATTCCATGATCCCATTGCTGAGCCTGCAGCACTTCCCTGTGCAGTTTGATGCCTCATCCCTATAGATTTTCCCTTAATAACAACAGAAAGGGAAAAAGGCATGCAGGACCCAGGGAGGTGTCAGGGCGTACACGGGCTGCCTGTCTGGTTGAGGAGGAAGAAGAGGGAGCAGAGTTGGCTCTGCCATGGTGACAGCACCAAGGAAATGGAGTTTTCCTACCTAGGGTTGGGTCGTAGTCTCCAATGAATCTCCTGGTGATGAATCGGACGGTCAGCGCTGGGAAAAAAACACAATGAATCCTGTTGGAGTTGTTAGTCCTCTGGACTAATTTTCTCCTTGCAAGGGCAAAGGAGCAGCAGGAGCAGGCACAGCTCAGGCAATTAAACCCCCTCATCTCATTACACATCTCCCTGGACCAGAGCCTGGTGAGGCAAAGCCCAAATTGCTGGCAAAACCCTCCCCGGGGCCTTTGACCACATCTTTTCCAGGAAGCTGCTTTGGAAATGCAGTGCTGATGCCTGGAGAGGGAATTTCTGGACAAAGCCATGGCTGGGAGGGTGAGGAGAGTGCAGGAGTGGAGGGTGGAAGTGGTGCTTCAAGGCGTTAATGATGATAATGGAGATGGGAGTTAAAGGTAGTGGAGAGGCTGAGAGCTGGCTTGGAGAGGCAACAGGAGTGGAAAGTGAAATTAGTGGAACAAGGGAAAAAACAGGAGGAGAAAAAGCCCTGAAAGAGCCAGGCAGGAGCACAGGGCCAGGAGGGAGAGGAGGAAGGGAAACAAACCAGGACTGTGACAGGAGGATAAACCTCACTAGAACCAGGATGTGATGAAAACCCCTCCAGGGATAAAAGGGGAAATTAAAAGCCCACGCCAAGCTGGAGCAACACTAGGAGCTCCCTTTCCCTTGCAACCCAGGGTCAGTTTGTCCCAGCTGCTCACCAGCAGATGTTGCTGGTGTCCTGCCCTCGAAGAACCACAGGATCTGTGTGTTTATCCCAGGAATGTGGAACCTCACATGGGCCAGGCTTAAATAACCACAGAAAGGGAAAGAGGGATGCAGGAACTTCTCCTGCCTCCCGCACCTGCTCGGCTCCTCTTTAGGGGCTTCACCATCCTCTCACATCCCCCAGTCTGTCTCTGGGTTTAAACCTGCCTAGCAGGGAAGGGATTTGAAGAAATAAACAGGTAATGTAGCCAAACTGCTCTGAGGAGATAACCAGGGATCCCGCAGGAGGCACCTACAGGCACCTTCAAAGAGGCGATGGAATTATCGGGGGGGGAGCAGGACGAGGTAGGCTCGGTCTCTAGAAAGCACCTGATTGTGTGTCATATGTCAGGCAGCCACCCAAAGCTGGAGCACATGGTGTGGGATGAGAAGAGGAGCCAATTAGATTGATTAAAAATTGGCTGGAGCACAGGAACACGAGGGGAGCTGCCAGTGGGGGAAGCGGCCGCAGGCGGAGCGGCCGCGGCCACCCAGCCTTATAAGGAGCTTTTTCTCCCCATCCTGAACATCAGTCACCTCGGGAAGGACTTTCCTTGGAGCTGAAAGGGTTAAATGTGCTTTAAACATGGGGTGGGGGGGGGTGGCTACTGGCTCAAGGGGTGATTTACCTGCCAAGGAGCCAGGCTGGGCACCTGGGGATGGCAGCGAGTGCGCGCCCACGTGCTGCCCTGTTTATGCAGCTACGGAGCGGCTCCAGCGCCCATCCATCTTCGCTCCACGTGCTGCAGGCAGAGCTCTGCTCCGGGTTATGGCAAAGTTTACGCTAGGCTGCAGCAGCAGAGGATAACACAAGCTCCAGCCGGATTTCCAGCCCCCGCCGCACAGCTGTACCCAAACCCATCCCTGCTCGGAGGCTCTGGGGTCACCAGATCCTGAAGGTTTCCAAACTGCTCCAAAAAACCCCAAACTCTTGCTAAGAATCAAGGCTTATTTTTCCCTTTTGCAAAGGGATTTGCCCGTCGGTCGTTCCCACCCCTCAACTCTCCCGACCTGGCTCTATATCCTATGGATGCAGCAGCTGGTCCCGGGGATGCTCCGGAGTGGGGCCCACTCACATCCTGCCAGGATAGGAGCTTGGCAGCTCCTGGAGGATGAAATCCACCTTCAGCCTCCCCTGCTTCACAGCCTGGCCAGGAGAGATGTCAACCCCGCTTGGGGACACGGCTGCCTCCCCCGTCCTCCCCGCGGAGCCCAAGCGATGATGCTGCTGCTCTTGGCTTCTTCCTCGCCTCTCCCACACTCGATCCATCACCTGGGATGTCCCCTGCCAGCTGGGCAGGGACAGCAGGACATGTGTCCTGGTCCCCAGCTCAGGGGCTGGCGGGCAGCAGGACCCGGCAGCTCGGGCACAGCCCTCGGGGAAGGTGACACGATGTCCCCTGGCAGGGGAGGACGTGCGGAACAGCGCCCAGGGGACACAGATGGGGAGGGACTCGCTCAGGGGGGCTGCATGCCTGCCGTTCCCGGGGGCTGCTCCCTGTTCCTGGTAAGCTCCACGTATCGATTACCTCCCTGTGCCCCCATTCCATGGCCAGTGTCACTGTCACACTGTCACAAACCCCGCTGCTGCAAGCCGAACCTAACCGGAGGAACTTTTAAAGACCCTCGGCACGATCCCACCCTAAGGAGGAGACACAAAAATCCCGCACCTGCCCACAGGACGAGCCCAAAGCTGCCAGGAATCTGCTGTGTGCCGGGTGGGATGCCCAGCAGCGGGGGGACACACGAGTTTGGGGTGGGGGCGAGCCAAAGGCTTCGTACACCCCGTACAACCATCGGGGCCAAACGCCGCCAGGGATCCCCCCCATCCGCCGGGGCTCTGGGTACCCCGGAGCTGAGCCCCATCCCGAGCTCCAGAATCGCTCAGGGAGAGCTGGGAATTGCTTCCTTCCATTTAATCAGGAAATTAGGATTTTTCGTTCGTGCCGGTTGCTGCACGTGGAAACACAATTCCAGCGGCTCCGACAGCCCGGCACAGGTGCCACTGCTGTGGCGCCTTCCCTTTTCCAGAGGGGCAGGACATTCCCTGTCCCCAAGGGCACGGTAGCATAGCTGTGTGCCCACACGGATCATGGATCCACAGTTTTCCCTGCCTCTCACCCCAGTCCTGCCACTCTGGGTGCTACAGGGGACGCCTTTGTCCCCCAAGTGCTCACAGCTCGGGATGGAGGAATGGGAAGTAGGGAAGGATGATCCTCAGGAAGGAATGGGGTGAAGGAGGGAGCTGAGATGCTCGCAGCACAGCACGGAGACACAGACGGAGAGCGCTGAACAAGGCACAGGGAAAAGGGAGTTTTCCTGAAGGAAAACAGCCCGGTGCTGTGGAGGAGGCTCTGCAAAGCTGCTGAGCGCGCTGGGAACGAGCAGCGAACTCCTCTCACCCGGGAAAACCCAATCCCAAACCCGGCTTTTAGGAAAGTTCTCCCGGTCAGTGGACATCACCCGGGGTCCCCACGCAGCCGGGCGAGGGAAATGAGCCCCAGTGCAGAAGCGTCCACGTGGGAAACTCGAAGGGAAGGAATCTCAGCGCCCTCAAAACCCACGGGTTGCGGGGGGGGACACGGGGAGTATGTCCCTTGTCCCCGCTTTCTAAGGGACATGCGAAGGTTGGTTTCTCTGGCCGGAGGGAGAATCCCGGGAGGATGCCAGGGCGATACCAGAGGGGTGCCAGGCCATAGCAGAGGGATGCGGGAAGATGCCAGGGAAGTGCCAGAGGGAGGCGGGGGATACAGGGAGGACACCGGGGAGCCCATTCCTACCTGTCTTGCCCACGGCGCTCTGTCCCAGCACGACGAGGCGCAGGGTGCGGGCCGGGCTGAGGCTCACGGAGCGGCGCAGGGGCCGCGGGAAGCTCATCCCGGAGCCGGGCCGGGGCTGCCCCGGGATCCGCCGCTCCCCGCTCCGCCGGGCGCTGCTCCGCCGGCTCCGCCCCGGGGGCCGGCCTGGGCTCAGTCCCAGCTGATGCCCTCCTCCTCCTCCCTGGCCAGCGGAGGCGGTCCTCATCCCGTCCCGGAGGAGGTTTTGGAATTGTGCCTCAGTTTCCCCGCACGCAGCAGCGCTTCCCTGCGCCCCACAGAGGGGCAAAGCCAGGGTTGGACGGGGCTCGGAGCGACCTGGGCTATGGAAAGTGTCCATGTGCATGGCAGGGGGCGGCACTGCACGGGCTATGAGATCCCTTCCATCTCAAACCTTGCCGAGATTCCGTGAGTTTATCAAAGTGAGGAGAGAGGGAAGTGATGCAGCACCTCCCCAGCCAGAGTAACACAGCCAGAGTGCTGCCTGCCCCCAAATCCCGAAATCACGATTTTCCCCGTGTTTGTGCACAAGAGAAATCAGTGATGACAAGAGGAGCTGACTCAGCCCCGGCTTTCCCCCTTGTCCCATGAGCAGGGCGAGGAGTGAATCCTGGCTCTGCACAAACCAGAGACTAAATCCCCATGGACACCCAAGAGCAGGGACTCCACACTAGCCCCGGAACCGAACTTTGTGCTGTGTTTTGGTGCAGCAGCACCACCAGGCTGTACCCAGATGTGCAGGGAATGTGTAACAGCTCAGAGCTAGCATGGATCTGCCTTTGGCATCCTGGGAAGAAGGGACAAGCCTGGCAACACCTTAAGCAGCATCTTGACTCTCTCCATCAGACCCCAGAACACTTCTGACCCAGGGATGCAGATCCCAGGTGACACCAGTGCTGAAAAAACAGAAGCTAGAAGAAGGGACATCGCCAAGGATGTGGAGCCTGCAAACATCCACATCAGGGACTCAGCCCCTTTTCCAAAGGCTGCAGTAATTTCTCTGGCACAGGGATCTCTCAGCCTGACCATCTGGGGTGACTTGGCACAGCCCACTTGGTGCTTGAGGGAACATGAGCCCACCTGGTATTTTTAGCCCCTATCAGGTGTCCAAAGGGAACATCCTGGTGCCCACAGGGACATCAGCACTCAACCAGCCACACGGTTATCAGGATCACAGCTGCTGCCTGCAGGATCAGAGCTGGAGGGAGGCCCCTGGATAACACAGAGACTGTCGTGGAGAGCCTGGAAAGCCAGCAGACCTCTCCCAGAAACCCATCTTGCCATCACGTGTGTCTTCCTTGTGCATCAGCCCCTGGAAAAAGCCCTGCTCTGGCTTCTCCAAAGCCAAAAATCAGGCTCACAGCTACATCTGGGACCCAGAAAACAACAGCGAGGCAATAAACAGATTTTGGGACAAAACTGATTCCCAGCTGGGGAACAGGGGGTGTCAAGAAAAAGAAGTCTCCGTTACATTCCTGCCCTATTTTTAGCCCCATTTCCTACGGAAATGAGATGTCTGCAATCAAGTCCTCTTCTTGCCTGATCCTCTCTAAAACCAGTTTTAATACATTGCCTGATTCCAGGCAAATGAGGGAGAAGCCACAGAGAAAACTCTTTTCCTGTGAGTTGTGTGACAAAAAATGGGCAAATCTCACAGAAAATCCACCCTTGCACTTTGGAAGGCAGGAACTGGCTGGGGGAATGCAGAGTAACAATTCCTGCTGCTCCAGGTTCCTGCTGTGCTCACCTCAGATGCAGCACAGCCCTGGCAGCTGGGCAGTCACACTTGCCTTAAATCCCAGTGTGTTAACAGCATGTGGATTTTTGGGGAAGAGGGAATAAAGGGACAAGAAGGATGGAGTTAAAATGGAAGTACAGGTGCACTCATCCCGCAGACTTCCAACGTCACCTTGGGAAAATCAGCTCTCTTCCCACCACTTCCATGACCCCTATGACCAATCCAACACCAGCTGCTCCAGAAAAATATATCCCTGGAAAAGGAATATCTTTAGGAAAAGGTCAGTGTGAGCCCTGGAGTAGGGGAATTTGTGTCCCTGGCAGCAAAGCTGGGAGAAACTCCTGCTCCTCACTCACAGCTCTCCTTGGTGTGGTGGAAGCCACACGCATGTTCCCACAGGAGCACCCAGCCCACGTTTGCCAGGGAATATCTGGATGGATGGCAGTGGAAACAGGATTTTATCACCAGTGATTGATCACTGGATAATCCACCTCCAGCATTCCATAGCAGAGCCAGGTGGGAAAGGTGCAGGAGATATTGTGTCCTGGTGAAATATTTGTGGCCAGGCTATTCCATACTTGCCGGTCCTTCAAGACATGGATCCTGCTCTGGGAACCAAGCCAGAGGCTCCCATGAATCACAGCCCTAAAAACAGAAAATCAGCTGAAATGAAAAGCTGGCCTAAAGCAAAGAGTCAAATCCCCTCAGGCTGTAGTCTGGGATGGAGGGGATCTCATTCCATGGTCCATAGCACTTCCCTACTGGATTGTCAGCTCTGCTCAGAAACTGAACTTTGAGGCTTTTGAAACTGGGCAATGGTGGTTTTCTACTTAGGAAAGGAAGATAAAATAACATCACTCCCTTTTCTCTCCTTTTTCTCTCCTTGAGATGATCTAAAGGCATGGAATACCAACAGATCCATACAGGAGCCAACTCCAGCTCAAAACTGATTGAGGTATCCCAAACTTTGGTTCCCCAAGGTTCAGCTCCTCTTCCGAGCCTCCATTTGAAAGGCTCAAACCCTTTTCCAGCTCACCCACCACATTTAATTGCCACTCATTAATTACTGCACAGACATTGCCATGTGCAGCTCCATCAGGGAATGTTCTCCAAGGATATAACCAAAGCCACACTGCCCTGTCCATAAACATATTTTGGCTTGCTGCAGCAAACCCAGCCCGCCCAAGAGTCCTCCCAGCCTTCAGCCCCTCACCTTCCTTGATTCACTCTGTTCCTTCTGACACCAATATTCCTATGAAACCTCTGCATTCACATCCAGGAAAAAGGCACAGGGACACAGATCCCAGTTGCTTCTCCATCTGCTATAAATAGGGAGAGGGAAAACAGATGAAAGACCCTGTGTCCAGGAGCAGACTTCTCCACATGGGATTTGCATCAACACAGACCCACTGGGAACACATTCCCTTTCTTTTTTTAATAAAAGGCTGCTTTTTAGGTCACGGGAGATAATAAAACTTCTAGTGCAAGAGAAATCCAATCAACAGAGTTTCCTGATGTTCTGTTCCTGCCTGCTGCTGAAGCGGATTCCGACACGCGGCTGGATCGTGCTGAGAAAACAAATCTGGCTCCACGTCAGAGCTCAAAGACTCCTTCCCAAAGCTGTGAGGGATAAAAAACACAGGGAAGGGGCAAATTAACAGCATTTCCCTCCCTCCCCAGGGCCTGAACAACATGTCCCAAGAGCTTTCCCAGCTGCTTTGCCCCTGGATAAACGTCGGCAGCTCACAGGCTGGCAGAGCGCGTGATCCAAATATCCTGATGGAGCTGCTAAATCCCTCTGCTGCCCCGTGGCTTCCAAAGAGAGTGTCCTGCACTTTGTTTTCCTGCAGGATCTGGTTGTTGGAAGGAGGACAGTGCCACAGACCCCGTCTGTCAGACTCCATCAGAATCCACAAACAGCTCCTCATGGTGGGAAGCTTCCCGCTGCGGGAATGGTTTTGCTCGGGAATCTGATTTTAGAACACAGAGCACTGTGCTGGGGGAAGGAAGACTAATCCTACCCTGGAAGTAACTTAAACCTCCAGAAATGCTGCAAAAAGTGATCTTGTGTGAACCTATAATCACAAGAAGGATTTTGTGTGAAACACAAGTCCAAGCCCTTCGAAGCTGCAACATTCAGGGCATTGGAGGGGTTTGGAACAGCATCAGCCTCTGAAATGATGGAAACCTCGCTCCAAAAAAGCAGCTGGAGCTAAGGGGGAGGGAAAAACCTGGAGCCACAAAGGAACTCCAGTGCCATAAGCCACTCTTGAAAGGGCAGAGGAGGAGGTCAGGGCTGGGCTCACAGAAATTAGGGATGCAACCTCTCCCAGGAGGGGTCTTGGGGGACACACACACCTGGGATCCAGGGAAAAGCAGAGCCAGGGATCTGCTTGGTGTTCCTGCCCAAAACAGGGATACCATGGGGAGCCACCAGAGCAACAAAGGCACCTCCTGAATCATTCCTGCCAGCTATTCCCGTGCAAACCTAGCAGCTGGCAAGAAAACAACGCTTCCTTATGATGGGAAATGTCAGGGCTGCGGAGTCAGTTGTCCTGCAGCCTCAGAGCCCTGCTGGCATTCTTGGAAAGCACAGCAGGAGCAGCACAGGCAGCGGCTTTGTGGCCAGCAGGCAGGGATCAGCGCTGGAATTCACTCCCAATTCCCAGCACATGCCCTCTGCTCCTGCTCTCCAGCCTCCCTTCCCGGGGGGGACAGATGCCACAGGGGTGGCCAGAGCTCAGTCCTGCTTCTTGTCTGACCCACGTGGATCTTCAGCTCTGGGCAAAGCATCTCAAATTCCACCCGGATCTGTTTTGTCCTGGCAGACGAATTTCCACCATGAAGCAGTACTTAGGGAAAAAAAAAAAAATCCCACATCTGTTTTGTTGAGAAATTCCTGCTCTTAAACTGTTTCGGTGCTATTTAGCACCAGGAAGGGTGACAAGGATCACCTCCCTGACACATGAAGCCCTGTGACTTCCCCCCTGAGAGCTGGGCATTCCTGCTTCCAGTCGGAACAATAAAAAGCTTTTGATTTAAATTCTCCTGAAGAAAACATTAAAATAATCCCTTTTTACCTTGGTCTGATGAAATAATTCCAACAAACAAGCCTATTTTGCATTATAAATTTTTCAAACCAAAAACTTCCTGGTACTGGTTGGATTTTCCCTTCCTGAATTTTTGTCCCCCCAAAATGCTGTGAAATTTTGTGTAGTATCTCCCTTGGACCAGAACTACATTCCCAAGGGCTTTTTGGGGGATCAGACTTACAGACCTTAAGCCCTCTGCTTTTCCTTTGACTCTACAGCAGCCTCTGCCCTCCGTATTGCTGAGCCCTGAATCTCATGTTATTTCCAAGTGTTTCTTCCTATTTGGGAAGGACAGAACATTCCTGCTACATCCCCTCAAAGCCAAGACATGCTGTTTCTTAGCCCCAGCACTCCAGCACAGAGGGACTGAGGGTTTCCAGTCCAATTCCTTCGGCTGGCAACGCCGCTTCCGCTGGGAACAGCCTGCATCCGGAGGCTGCAGTCCCTGTGCCAGCCCACAGCACACTCTGCCTGCTGCTGGGGTCTGCTGGTCCCAGCATGGAACTGCAGTCACCTGTGGGAGGAGGGGAAAAGGTGGGAGATGATTTTTGGAGGGCTCTCTCCACCCTTTCCATTTGGGAGAGGTTGGGAACGAGGATGCGACGATCCAGGCTGTCCCTGCCTTCCATGTTCCATCAGCTGCTAAAACCTGGGTGTTCAACCTCAGCAGCAGGGAAAGAGCAGAATTCCCAAGGGCTGTTTGTGCCAGAGGATCTGAAATGGGAAGGGCTGAGTGCACCTCTGCAGATCCAGCTGTCTCCAGTGGCTGAAGAGCCAGCTTGGATCCTTCACCTGGATCCTTCTCCAGCTGAAGGTGAGATGCAGCCAGAGCCACCACAGTGGCACCTGATCTCCCAAAGGAATTGTGAGATTGGACAGCCAGGGCCAGCTCCAGATGGAACAAAACTCCATTTCACTCAGCACAGGGTTGTGGTAACCTTTGTCCCAGGAGGAGCCATGGTGGGAGTACAAAGGATACCCAAACGTGGTTGTACTCCCAGTTTGAAGCTAGGGAAGTGACAAGGTGAGCAGGGCCTGTTATCCCTCCCCATGATGGCTGTTAAGAACCCCACAGTACAAGAAACTCCAGGAAGCTCTCCTCCTGGTGGATATCCAGCCTGGAAACACCAGCAGACCTCAGCTGGATCCACCTGGCCTTGTATGTGCTGCTCAGGAAAGGACAGTGCTCAACACGCAGCCACAGAAGAGGGAGAGGACCAGGATCTAGACATGGAATACACTCAGCAGGTCAAAACTCAGCTCTGAAATAGGCACAAAATCCCTCCTGAGCCACCACTGTCGCATGTTGATGGTGTTAGACCCAAACACAATTTACTGCTGCTCACCTTCAAGGGGGGGAAGTTTTCAGCTCCACTTCCCAGTGTTAATCATTAAGAAGGATTTTCACCCTTTGGCACGATCTGGGAGTAGATTTGAGACCCTGCAGTCACCTGGTTTCACTGCTGTCTGCAGTCCCACAGGCTGAGATTATTCCCTAGATATTCCCAGGATACTCCCTGGAGCCACATAATGCCAGGAATTACACGACCAGAATTCCTGAATTCCCAAAGTTCAGAGAAGTGCAGAGGCAAAAAGATCCATGAGGCAGGAAAAGGCTGGATAGCCAGCAATGGATCCTGGGTGGTTTAAAACTCCTGGCAAATAAACACCAGCAAGGCTGAAGTTTAAAAAACATTTCATTCTTTTAAAAAGAAAGCACATAGAGATTTCCATTTCCCACCACAGCAACAAGTCCAGAACTTCCCAGTGCTAAGGCAGTTTTATTTCCACAACTGCCTGGAGGAACAAGGATTCCCAGGCACATCCCCACCCCAGTCAGGACAAGCAGGGGTAGATTTCAATGGTGTTGATCCTGAGGACAGTCTGGGGGTTTGTAATGACTGAAAAAAAAGGAAAAGGGGAAAAAAATCAGGTAACAGCATAAACAGGGTGCCTACCTCATGCCAGGGCTCCTGGAGGGCTGTTCACCTTCAAAGCAGCATTCCATAGGGATGCCAAGGACATGCCAAGGACAGCAGGTCCCAGAGTGGCTCTGGGGCAGCCTGGTCAAGGCTTTACCATCCATCCCATATAAAAATAGCCATAATTCTTCCCTCTCTCAGAGAAGGAAGAGTCATTTGGCAACCAAAACCTATGCAGGACCCTGTTGGGGCTTGCTGGGAGCTGTGGTGACACATCCAATGTTTAAGGCTTTGGAAGAGACTTGGGATTGCTTTCCTGCCCAGGAACACTGAGGGAATACGAAATCCTGGTATTAAAACAAGCCACTTCCTCAGGTCCTTGTGCTGGGATACCTCCCCTCCCACATCCAGCAGGGAAGGAAATGTGTCCTTTCCCTCTTACTTTTCTTCCTCTGGTAGTTGTGTCTCCTCCAGAAGCGCATGTTGACTTTGGGCCATGACTCTGTCTTCTCAATCACCGTGGCCTCCACACGGACCAGGTCCTTCCTTAAAAATCAGTGTTAGAAACATCAGGTTTTAGTTATTTATGTCAGGTTTTTGGGAGAAGAGACAACGGGCTAACAACACACGCTGCCTGACAGAGCCAGATCCTGGGAATTCCAGATGGGAGCAGGGCCACCTGCCCAGGCACAGCCAAAAGCCTCCAGGTGCTGTAGCTGGATCAGGAGATGTGACAGGTCACAGCTTCCCTGTCATGTGAGGGATGAGATCATTCCACCAGAGCAGGCAGGAGAGATAGGCACCTGCAGGAACTTGCAGGATTGAAGCAAGATGAATTCCCCTGGCACCTCCAGGTGATCTCATGTGCCCTGCTCTGGTTTTGGCACAGGATGAGCCCATCCTTGCTCCTGGTCACAAGTCCTTCCTCCTCCTCTAAAGCATCACAGACAGCTGGAAGAAAATCTCACCTTGTTGGAAAAGCTGTAACTTTCCCAATAATTTTTTTAAGTAATTGTTTTTAATGAACCATAAGCAATTTTCTACTGCAGCCAGCGTTTAGCAAGGCTTGCCATAAACTGCTGCTGTGGGAACACAGTTTTTGGGAAAATTACAGAAACTAAGTTTTGCTAAAACAACTGTGATCAACCTTGATATGCTTCAAGGGTCTCAGAAGGTGAAAGCCCCCAGGCAAGATCCAGACAGGAGCTTTGGCCAAGGGAGTTTTAGTCAGCAGCCACAAGGAAGGAGGAGGAGCTGCTCTTCCATGCACAGCACTGCAGAATTCCATTAAAAGCTCGTTAAGTTTGCCACAGGAAGACATTTAAAGACCATTTTGCTGACAAACGGCTCTGTCTGCACTTGAGGGGGGCAGAGGGGGAAGCCCATCCAGCTGAAATTGTTCCAGCAAGGTCACTGGGAGGCCAAAGGCTTCAGACAGCCATCATCTCTTAAAATCCACCCCGCGGGTGTGATTGAATCAGAGATTGGAGGGAACTGATTTATCTGCAGTTAGTGACCAGCCCAGAAGAAAAGAGATATAAAATAATTCAGATTTTAAGAGACCACGGTGTGACCCTGACATCCCAGCACCACTGAACCACACACAAACCCTGCAACCCTGAGGGAGAAACCAGAAAGCAAACTGCACTCCAGACGTGGTTTACCACTAATTTGGGAGTGAACTTCCTGGATTCAAGACCCTGGTGAGTTCTCTGTGGGACTCAGCTCTAGGAACTGCTGGCAAGAGGCCGAAGTACAACAGAAACCAACTTGCTGGAGAAGAACTCGTGGGCAGGACAAGTTCTCAGCAAAACAGAGCCCAGGGAAAAAAAAATAAAAATCTCTATCAAACGTTTTAGGTATGACTGGAATGTCCATAAAAATAAGAAGGGGGGTCACACATTTCCCAGAGCCCGACACAGCTGAGCCTGCTGCCTTGAGCAGCAAAACGTTCCACAGATTGGATTTTTGCAGGAGGTGAGAAAAACTCAGGCTGGAATCCCATGGATCTGAGCTGGGCTGAAAGGTGCTGTCAAGAGGCAGAGAAAAAAGATCCAGGCAAGCTCCAAGCCCACAGGATCATAACCCTTGGAGGTCGTAACTCCACAGCCAAACTCACTCCCCGCAGGACTGAATCCCAACCCAGCTACAAAGAACAAGCTCCAAAGCCTTTGGCACTTCCACTGCAACAAGGGGCAGGTAGCAGGAAAAACAGAGAGGTTTCCTAGAGGGAAAATTCCCATCAGCTCTATTTTGTCTAGAAATAAACCAAACTTTCCCTCCACTCATGCCTAAGACTGGCTCCAGCCCTTGTGCCAGCCGGGGCTGGCAGTGACTTGGACAAACACGGATTCCAGAGCAGGAGCCAGCCAGAAGCTCCCAGAATAGCCTCCATCATGCAGATGTGGTGTTTTAGGATTGAAGGAAGTGTCATCCTGGGAGGTAGCAGAGGAACAAACCCTGTCCAGCTGTCCCAAACAGGACACGTTTGGGAGCCGGCAGGAAGCAGCTCTGAAGTGTCTCAGGCTGTGAGCACTCCCTGGGTGTTTATTTATACAACAACAGCAACACAGATCTGCCTCTGCTCTCATCCAGCCTCTTCTCTTCTCCCCAGAATGTCTGTGGGTTAGGGGGCTGTGTGAGAGAACTGCAGTGCACCTTGCTGGTGACATCCTTTTCCCTTCTCCTTTTCCTCATCCTGTATCACAGAGTTTGGATTTGGGAGGTTTCCCTGCAGCTCAGAGGGGGATGGCATCCTCCCCTTCAGCCTTCATCCTCCCTGGCCAGTCTCTTCCTCCTCCCACTGGTTCCCTTCAGCCAAAGGCCCTGGAGAGGCCAGGCCAGATGTGCAGCCTGGTGTGCCTCAAGCAGCTGCCAACACTTCCCACACCCTCGAAGCACCTGCAGGAGCCAGCAGCTGCTTTTCTTCCTGTCCTGGAGCTCCTGGCTATCCCTGTGCCAAATCCAGCACAAAGAGCCGCAAAGAACCACCCCAGGGCCTCTGGATCAGCTGGGGAAGGAAGCTGCTCCCCACCTGCCTGACGTGGCACATCCCAAAACTAAAAGCCCCTTTCTAGTCCTAAAAATGAGACTCCCCTTCCCACAACCTTCCCCAAGAGCAGTATCTGGCAGTAACTCATAGAATCCTGATGGCCTGTGCTATTCCTGATCCACCTCCAGTGCTGTTACAAGGACTGGCAGCTCCCAAAATCCAACACAGGGACCTGAGGCAGGTACCACCAGTGCCACTCAAGCCATGTTAGCACTGCACAAATAACTCCTAAATACCACCAGCAGTATTGTACATACTCCTAAATACCACCACCAAATAAATACGTTATAAACACTATTATAATATTATAAATACTATTACAATATTATAAATTATATTATAAATACTCCTAAATATCACCACCACTAAATATATAAATAACTCCTAAATACCACCTAACCCAAGCTGCTTCACACCCCCCTTCCTTTTGGGAAGGAAAAGGCTGAGGAACCAGGGGTTCTGTACAGCAAGTCCTACAGCACTCAGACGGAGGCAGTGCCAAGGGAAAAACTTCTCCCAGGTTCTGTGACTGCTGGATTAATGATTAAGAGGAAGAGAAAAATTAGAAAAAATTGGAAAAGATCCAACTGAGGTGAAAACCCAAAAGCTACCTCAGAACTGGGGTGGGGGAGAGCCAGCAGAGGCTGTTGAGGTGTTTTATTGGTGACTCTTTCAAAAGCCACGGGGCTGGCATCAAAGTTAGTGCTGATAAATCCCAGTTTCAGGAACTGCAGAGCCCTGAAGCCACAATTAAGTACAAAAATGTCATAATAATTCCTTTATGAAGCATCTTACCCCAGCAGCGGCCTTCCAATGAGTGTGAAGTCATCAGCACCAACCAACAAAACCTGGGGGAAATAAATCAGGCACAAAAATCACTGCTCATTGCCCTGGCAGAAATGCAAACAAGACCTTTCAAATCCTACAGCCATAAAGGAGTCAAACTGCTTCAAACCAGGCATTCCCACATTTCAAACCTGACACTAACTGGAGGGGTAGTGGGGAAAGCTGCTAACAAGCTGCAGACAGAGCCATTACTCTTCCAGAGAGCTCATCCCACTAAAACTGCCTGCAGAAGTATCTTTCTGCATGATCAGAACACACTGAACCTCTCTGTCCTGGCTTACCAGCAGCCATAAAAAAAAAAAATGGAAAGCAATGAGGGAAGAAGAATAACCTGCCTCGTGTGGGATCTGTACAAATGGCAGCTCCTAAAGCATTGGATTTTTACAGCAATTGCTACAAATTTCAGCAGAGAAACAATTCCCTCATTCTCCTCTGTAAGGCCTCAAGATGGGAAATAAAGAAATTAACACTGGGGGTTCACCAGCCCCTGCTGTTTTGGGGCATTTCAGCCACATCTAAAGGAACAGGTAAGAGAGGATACAGGAGGAAGAGGCTGCATTTCACCAAAATCATCGAGTTTGGAAGAGACCTTCAAGGTCACGGAGTCCAACCATCGAAGCCAGCAGTACCATAATCTTCCCTAAACCAAGGGCCACATCCTGAGCACCTCTCCCTGGGCTGCCTCACAAATCCTCTGGCAGCACTTAAAAACCACATAGAAATGCTCATGAGAAGTCCTGGCTTTTGTTTTAGACAGAAAAAAACCCTAAGGGCTCTGGTATTCAGGCAGATTTTCTCTTTCATTCCCATCTAGACCTTTGCTGGCTACACCACAGAAATCCCTCCTCTCTGCTGGACACAGGGAGGTGGGACACAGCTGAGGACATCCTTAAAAAGCTGCTTAAAACTGGGCTTCAAAGCAATGGGCAAGCACAAAACTCCTCTCCTTAATTGTTTGCTTAGCTCTAACAACCAAACACGAAGGTGAAGCCAACAGAATCCCACTCCATAATATTTCCCTTCAGTGTGGATTAATGAGCCTCTGCAAGTCCCTGCTGGTTGTCCAAGGATAAAGATGATAAAGATATTAATTGGATTTTGGCAATTCTCCCCTCTGTGCCCCATCCCTCTGCCTCCACCCAGCCCAGCATGATAAGGATCTTGCAGAGCCTTGAGGAGTTTACAATCCCTCTGGGAGACCTGCAAGGAATTAAGAGGTTGGACTAGATGATCTTAGAGGTCTTTTCCAGCCTAAATGATTCTGTGATCCAGGGTGCTGGAGTCTCAAGGCAAACACAGGCTTTCGCTGCCGGCTCTGGAAAAAACAACTGTCATTTTCTTTTTTTGGAAGGAGCTAGGACAACAAAAATCTGTCTCCCCACAGAGTCTGGCAAGACTCACTCCAGCCCTGTTGAACAGAAATCACAATAATATCTGAAACTGGAACAAAACGAATGGAATTGGAACAAAGCAAAAGTGCTGGAATGAAGGTGGGAGACCCTGAGGGGCGCTTTGGGATACGATGTTAAAACTGGTGATGGGTTTTGCCTCCAGGAACGTTTGCAGGGAATCTGCTCTGGTTTTTTTCACCTTTTCCATCCTGATTCGGTCTCCACACTCAGCCTCCAGGACATTGTCCATCATGATGAGGTCTTCATTGGTGATTTTCCACTGCTTGCTGGCGAAGTGGACGACGGCGAAGAGCCGCCCGTACTGCCCCGCCGAGATCAGCCCGTTCACCTTCTGCACCACCTCTGCTGGCAAACAGCAGGCCAGGGATCAGGGCAGCACACCCAGAGAGCTGGGAAGGGCTGGGAAAACTCATCCAGCCATCCCTGCTCTCCCCCCAGCACACTCTTATCTCCTGGGAATCTTTAAGCAAAGACCAACAGCAGCGTTGCTTCCCAGACGTGTGAGCCTCCCTTTCTTAAAATTAATGATTTATTTGTATTTTAGGTGCTGGCAAAGCCACACATAAGTAAACATCTTGTATACACTGTGCAGCTTCTCTACGCTGCTGACACTCAGCCCATTCCTTAGGCATCCCAAAATATACTGCACTTGGATATAAAGCATTCCAGAAAACAGCTCTTGTCCATGCATCCTATGTTGGGAGGAAATTCCCTCCATTTCCAAGTCAGATGCAGACAGCCCAGGAGTCTGAGTGGTGCCTAAGGCACACAGGAACATCGGCAAGAGCCTGGCAAAGTACCAGGGAAGAAGCTTCCAGCAAATGGCAAAGCCTGGCCCAAGAACTTTCCAAGAACAAGAGGGACCTGTCCCTGTCCCTTGCTCTTTCCCAGAAAATCCTCTTCCCACGTGCCTGCAGAGTGGTGCCAGGAGCAGCACAGATCCCAGAGACCAGGTCCTGCACATGGACAAACTCCATTCCCTGTGATCAGCTTCCTGGGCAGTGAACCCAACCCCAATTTTTATGGGAACACCAAAAGGTGTTGCTCCCTGACACCATCCCACTGCCCAAGAGCACCTTCCCACCCTCCCGAGCTGCCCAGAAAAACACGTTTTCCTCATTGTCCTAAAAAGTGGCTGAATCATTTTTGGGTTTTTTTTTTTCTTGGAATTCAAACAGAACATCCCTTTGGGACAGACAGGAATCCAGCAGCCAGGCAAACCCAACCCAATCCTTACAGGAATGTTCAGAAAAGGTCCAAGGTCCAAGCTTCAAGCCCTAGGATACAAACTTAAAGGTGGAGGTAGCAACACAAATTATTTACAGGGCAGGAGCTGCTGCAGTTCCCAACAGGATAAAGAGCTGTTGATAACTCTTCCAACACCTCCAGTGCCAGGAAACATCAAGTGATTGCTGGCTTGGATCTCAGCACCATGTGGAGAGACCCATCCTAAAATATCCGGGGCTGTTTCCATGGCCAGCAGGAGATGGGAGGCAGAACTGGAATGCTCCTGCTGCTGTTCCCTTTGGATAAGCACAGCCAGGAGATAACGAGGCAAAGCTCAGCAGCAGCAGCAGGAGGGAATGGCACGGGAGCAGGATGGGACCCTGCTCCCCACAGGAGCAGTTTGTGGTTCACTGCTGGGTTATTTCACACACAGGGGCAGGCACCCATCTGTCACTTGAGCGACCCCAGGAGCACGGAGCAGATAAAAAGCAGGATCAAAACAGCCCAGGAGGAGATGTGGAGGAGGAGGCTCTCTCCAAAGCACATCCCTCAGTTTGGGACACACTCCAGTGATGGGGGAGATCTGCAGGAAGGCGAGCTCAGCTCTTCTAGTCAACCTTGTCACCCAGCCCAGAGCACGGAGTGCCATGGCCGGTCATTCCTTGGACACTCCCAGGGGTGGGGACTCCAACACCTCCCTGGGCAGCCCCTTCCAGGAAGAAATTCTTCCTGATGTCCAACTTGACTCTTTCCTCTCACTCAGCATTCCTGACAAGCTGAGGGTACAGGGGGACACAACCACCAATGTTCTGTCACTCTGTGTCCCACCTCTGCAGGTCTGTCCTGTGCCCACCATCCAACTGCTCCTGCTGGCTGGATGTTCTGTTTTCTGCACCAAAATACACCAGCTCTCCATGTGCCCACCATCCAACTGCTCCTGCTGGCTTTGATTTAGCCAGTGAATGGAAAAACAACTCATTTCTCCTGGCCAAAATGCTTCCCCATGCTTTAATTTTTTAAATATATTGTTTCATGCCACACATCACATCAGGTAAGGTTCCTCTGGGAGAGTGACAAGCTGCCATAAACTAAGGAGAAATCATACTGTACCCAAATCTCCCAAACCTAGAGAGCAGGTGAAGCAACACTAAAACACGTGAGAAATGAAAAAAAAAAAAAAAAAAAAAAAAA
>VWZS01001909.1:165737-261588 GCA_013397075.1 Rhabdornis inornatus | reverse complement strand
AAGAAAGAGAAGAAAAAAAAAAAAAAAAGAAAAAAAAAAAAAAAAAAAAAAAAAAAAAAAAAAAAAAAAAAAAAAAAAAAAAAGTGAAGAACACAAACTTCCAATCAGGCCTAGAGGAAATGCTGGAACACCAGATTTAAGACTTTTACCTGCATGATACTTGGCTTCTTCCACTGGATCTGGAAGTTTCACTTCAGGCCATGGAGGAGAAGTCAGGGAAGTTTTGGCAACAAGTCTGTGAGGGACAAGGTAAAATTCACTGCAGCAAATAGATACTGCCAAGAGGTGGAAAACAGGGAGAGGAAAGAAGGAAAAAGGAGATGGAGGAGAAATGGATATTACTCACAAACACCCAACCAAAAGGCATCAGATTACAGTGAACAATTCGGCAAGAATCTACAATAGCACAAAACCAATCTCAGATATAAAGAGGAGGGAGATTTGCCTTGGAAAACTCCATGAGATGAACCATAAATAAATATGGTAAATACCATCCCAAAATAAAAAGCAAATACCATCCCACTCAGGAGTGTGCAGCTCAGGTTTTCCTGCATGCAGAAATCCACACTTTGCCTAAGCAACAGAGGATGCACTAAATCCATAAAATATTTAGGAATAAACATGAGATGTAGTGGAAAAAAGCAAAATTGACTCAAAATCCTTTGCAATGATTGATTCACTCTGTAACCCCGAGCCAAACATCCCAAAGGGCTTTAATTTAACAGGAACTGCAGGTACCTGTGAGTACATGACCACAGGCACCGAGGCCTCACAGGCTTTGGGGAGGATTTTGGGTGCTGCATCACCCAGGCAGAGATCCAAGGATCTCTGATCCTTGAGGATGAGCAGGAAGAGGGAACAGTACATCCTGCCATTCTCCTCAGCAGGAATTCTCTGCTCCTGCAGTGTCCCCTCCTGGTCAGAGCCAGCAGCAGCTCAGTCCTGCAGGAGATCCTGGCACAGGGAATGGAAGAAAGGCACAACAAGAGGTCCCAAAGGGAGGGAAAAAGCAAAGCCTGAAGGTCCCATTGGAAGAATTATCACAGAATTCCAGAATGGTTTGCCTTGGAAGGGATGTTAAAGCTCATCCAGCCCCAACCCAAGGCAGGGACAATTTCCACCAGACCAGGTTGCTCCAAGCCCTGTTCAACCAGGCCTTGAACATTTCCAGGGATGGGACAAAAAAAATTAAAAATGAAGGGAAGCATCCTTTTGGGAAAGGTGACTGAATGTAGGCAGAGTCCAAAACATTGGGAAGTGACAGAGTGACCAAGAGGCAGTCAAGTCTTCTTCCCAGAGGAAAACCAGCTGCCTTCCCCACTGTGCTGAAGCAGGCCAGCATTCCAGGGGGGAAGTGATGTGTGACATTACCCTGGCTGTGGGGATGAGCTCTGGGAACTCTGGTGCCGGACCACAGCTGAAAGCAGGGAGGCTGAAAGGGAGGAAAAAGAGAATTAAACACAGGCAGCAGCTCCTGGGCTTTTGCAGAATTCCAGAATCATTGAGGCTGGAAGAGTGCTTCCAGAACATTGAGCCCAACCTGTGACTGGTGGCCACACTGTCACCCAGCCCAGAGCACTGAGTGCCATGTCCAGGCATTCCTGGGACACCTTCAGGGATGGGGACTCCACCACCCCGCAGCCCCTTCCCAGCCTGGGAAAGAGGAGATTGATGAAGTTCCTACTCCCTCCCATCCCTTGGATTTTGCTGAAGGGTTTATGCCAAGGTGGAAAGAACTGTGTAAAGCTGATTCTCCTTTTTGGTAACATTCCCCAGCTTTTGGGCTGCTCCAAGGCTGATGCTGGGAAAGACCCGGGTCCTTTCCAGCTCCACCCAGGGAAGAGCTCCAGGGTTCATCCTGCAGGGCAGGGATACAGAGGGACCAGGAGGCAGCAGTGGAGACCCTGACCTACTGTCAGCCTCCTTCCTTCCCTCCTTCCATCCCAGCAGCAGGCAAAGCACAGCCCTTCCTTCCTTCTTTTCTTCACAGCAGCTGGCAGAAAATCTTCCTTCATTCTTTCTTTCCTTCTCTGCAGCAGCTAGCAGAGCTCCTTCCTCTTCTTTCTTCCCCCCTTCCCAGCAGCAGGCAGAGCATCTTCCTTTCCTTCCTTCCACCCCAGCAGCAGCAATAGCCCAGTTCATCCATTCTTCTTTTCCAACAGCAATCAGAGCGCCTTCCTTTCCTTCCCCACTTCCCAGCAGCAATCAGAGCATCTTCCTTTACTCCTTCCTTCCTTCCCCACTTTTCAGCAGCAGGCAGAGCATCTTCCTTTCCCTCCTCCCACCTTTCCCAGCAGCAGGCAGAGCTCCTTCCTCTCCTTCCTTCCCTCCATCCCAGCAGATGCACACAGAGAGAACATTTTCCTTTCCTTCCCAGCAGCAATCAGAGTTCCTTCCTTTCCCTTCTTCCCCACTTCCCAGCAGCAAGCAGGGCATCTTCCTTTCCTTCCCAGCAGGAGAAAGAGCTCCTTTCCTTTTCTTTTCCTTTCCTTTTCCCTTTCCTTTCACCCCAGCAGCAGCAATAGCCTAGTCCATCCATTCTTCCTTTCCAGCAGCAATCAGAGCTCCTTCCTTTCCTTTCCTCCCACCTTTCCCAGGAGCAGGCAGAGCTCCTTCCTTCCTCCTTCCTTCCCGTCCCTCCGTTCCTCCCTGGTCCCTGTTTTCCCGGTGCCGTTCCCGGTCCCCGCTCACCTCCCGCGCGCCGCGCTCGCGCCGCCGCCGCCATGGCGGTGACCTCGCGCCGGACGCGGAACCGCGGGGGGCGGGGCCTGAGCGAGCGGGGGGCGGGGCCTGCGCACCCCGAGGGGCGGGGCCTGCGCACCCCGAGGGGCGGGGCCTGTGTGGAGGGGGCCATGGCGGCCGAGGCGGCGGAGCGGCACCTGGGGCTGCTGAGGGACGAGCGGGAGGCCGAGCTGGCACAGAGCAGGTGCGGGACACTCACGGGACAGGCACCGGCCCCGCCGGGGGGCTACGGGGCGGCTGTGGGGGTATGGGGGCGCTGTGGCCCGTGGGGAACGCAGAGGGACCCTCAGGTGGGACACGCTGTCACCCATGGGAAACACAGAGGGACCCAGCCCATCCTCTGGGACCCGCTGGCACCTATGGAAACTCTGGGAGATCCTCCCCTGAGACCTGCTGTAACCTATGGAAATCCTGGGAGATCCTCCCCTGGGACCCACTGTCACCTATGGGAAACACAGAGGGATCCCTGCTCTGAGACCCACTGTCACCTATGGAAACTCTGGGAGATCCTCCCATGGAACCCATTGGCACCTCTAGGAAACCCTCCTAGAGGATTTCCTCCTGTCACCTGTGGGAATGCTGCTGCAATCCCACCGTTCTGAGCAGCCCACCCCAACAGGAACCCCACCCACCCCACAGGGCTCTGATCCATGGGGAATCCTGCTGGACTATCCCCTGTAGGACCGAGTCACCCTCTTAGATGCCCTTGTTGGGGGTACAGAAACCCAGCCATGAGGATGGAGGTGCCAGGATAATGTTATTCGTTATCTGTCCCCTGGAGCTGTGACCCTCAGTCTCACCCCATGGTGTTCCCACCCATGTGTGGTTCCCAGGGCATGGCAGGAGAGTGTCTCCCTGAAGGAATTGCAGCGGAGAGGAGTCTGCTTGCTCAAGCTCCAGGTCAGCAGCCAAAGAACCGGCCTCTACGGGCGTCTCCTCGTGACATTCCAGCCCAGGAAGTGGGATTTGGACACCGAGCTGCCCTCCAACAGCTTTGGGCCTGGTCAGTGATACCCCTGTCTTCCTTTGGAAAGAGATCATACAGTCCAAGAATGGCTTGGGTTGGAAAGGACCTTAAAGCTTGTCCAGGGACATCTTCCACTAGCCCAGGTTGCTCCAAACCCCATCCAGCCTGGCCTTGGACACTTCCAGGGATCCGGGACGGTGACACTTCCCTGGATGGTGACAGATTTGCCCCAGCCTCACTCTCTCCCTTCAAACCTTTACAGGGGACATCGTGGGGCTCTATGAGTCAGCTGGGCAGGGGGACCCGCTGTGCACGGGCGTGGTGACACGTGTGACCCCCAAGGCAGTGACGGTGGCCCTGGAGGAGCCCCGGGATGGGGAGCTGGCCCTGGACCACGAGCACTCCTTCCGCCTGCTCAAGCTGGCCAACGACGTCACCTACAACAGGCTCAAAAGGTGAGGGCTCACTCTGCCCCTCAGCAGGATGAGGAGTGCCAAGTTTAGTCTGGAAAATCTCTTCCCAGACCCTTCCCAGTTTGGATTTGTCATTTTCTAGAGCCTCACAACAGCTTTAGTTTACCCTGGTCCTGCTCTTCCCTTTCCCTCTCCCAGCTGTGTTTTGGTCTCATTGCA
This sequence comes from Rhabdornis inornatus, assembly GCA_013397075.1. Taxonomy (NCBI): domain Eukaryota; kingdom Metazoa; phylum Chordata; class Aves; order Passeriformes; family Rhabdornithidae; genus Rhabdornis; species Rhabdornis inornatus. The sequence goes on along the minus strand of VWZS01001909.1, from coordinate 257,247 downwards.
TCGCCTCTGGAATGCTCTGGATTCTGTGTAGGGCCTTTTGCATCCTGGCAGGAGGAGTGAACAGCTCCTTGCTGGATAAACATCCTGAAAAAGCACATTTGGCTGTACCAAACAGGGACAATGGGAAGTGGAAACCTGACCAGCACAGGGCTGTGTGTGTGAGGGTTGGGAGATGCAGGAATGGTGTGGGATTAGTCTTGTGGGGTGGCATTGTTCAGCTTAGGAATAGTTCAGTCCATACTCACAGCCTGTCTCTGGGCACTTGTGAGTCTCCAAAGAATTCCTGCTGTGCCTGTAACCTGGATATTCCCTTCTTTGGCAGAGCTTTAACTGCACTCAGGCAGTACCGTGGTGGCCCAGCCTCTGACCTGATTGACGTCCTCTTCTTTGCCTCTGCTCCCAGGGCATTCCCTGAAACAAGTAAGGATCCTGTTTTATCAGGCTTGATGGGCATCCTTGGGAATTGCCCACGAGAACACAAGTAGCTCTGGTCCCTGTTTTTATCCACACGTGCAGCCACTGTGCTCCAGAAAAGACCCCAGTGTTCAGTGCGAGTCATCAGTGGTGATGCAGCTGGTAGCATTGTGTTCAAACTGGTTTATACTGGGCACGCTTGCCTCATGGACAGATCCTTGACAAAGACTTGTATAAGTAGTATATAAGTAGTATCCACTCTGTTGTGCTTCTTTGGAAAGAACAAAGGTGAAACTACACAGTTTCACCTTCTGGAGAAGCCACGGGGAGAGCAAAGCCTCTGATCAGATATCCACAGCTGCTAATGGATATTATCCCTTGGCAGAAGGGAAGGATGCAAAAATCAGGGAATGAGGGCTGAGGGTGCGCTGGGCTGGCCAGCAGGGTGAGCTGTGTGTAAGCCATGTACAGAGCTCAGGTCTGCTCTCCCCACTGGTGCCATCCATCCATTCTGCCCCTTTTCCTCCCCTCCACAGCTCCCTGCACTGTTTGTCTTCCTTGGATTCCTGGATTTGGCTGCCCACCATGGTTTGCCTCTCCCATCCCCTCCAGCCAGGCTTGACTTCCAATAGGATGTGCCAGGGACAAAAAATGGGTGTTAATGAGCCCTATCCCGATTTCTCTAAGCACTGATCCCAGTCTGAGTCAAACCTTTTAGCCCTTCGGCTGCCTGGGGACCTTGCTGCACTCAAGGTTTTAATATTAAAGAAAAGAATTAAATTTTAATCAACTTTCCTCAACAGTGCTTTTACCCCTGAGGTAGCAGAACTGCCTCTAATGAAGGAAAAGTCCTTTTTACCACATCACTCAGCTGTGCCAGGCTGAGCAGAGATGAATTTTCCATCTCCTCAGCACTGGGAATATTGATGGATAGATTGAGCCAGGTTAGACAGAGGGGGTGCAATACAAACTCAGAGGTCTTGCAGTTATCTCCTCCCTTCATAGCTGCTTTCTCCCCAGCTAGAGGTGTTGCACCAGACAGGAATTAAAGGATAAGAACTTGGAATAAGCCTGCCCTGAGCTGAAGGGCTCTGCCAGACAAACCTCACAGAGCTCAGGCAGCTTTTCCATGTCACAGCCTCTCCTTCCATGACAAAGCACCCATTAGCCTGGTTTCTTTGGGGATCTGTCTCATCCCATGCATTACATGGTTTCAAACAAACTCATCAGCAGCAGGCTGGGTCAATAAGCCCTGGACATCTCTTGAAATTGACTGTCTAGACACACATCTGTGTCAACACTGGTCAGGGATGCAAGACAAGCTCACTTCCGTCAGAAGCCAGGGAGCCACAGGTGGGAGAGAGGGCAAAATCCACTCCAGCAGGTGAAATATGCAGCAGCAGAAGCCTGAATCTGATTTTTTTTAAGTGTGGGGGACAAGATGAGAATCCTAATTTTTCAATCAGGGAATCTTGTAGGTGGGTTCTGCTACTGCTGTGCATTTCATTCATTAATTACCAGACAGCAGCAGCCCAGCACAGCACATCAGAGCCCAAGTCCTTTCAAAACACTTAAATATGTAGCAATAAATACCATTGGCACAACACAAAAACATGGGACAGGGTGTGGGGGAAGAATAACCTAAGGAATAGTCAAAAGGAGAGGAAGGCATCTCCAGTGGATAGCTGTGTTTTGCAGCAAAGATTGGGACTGGCACAAAGCACTTACACACCTCACCTTGCTGCTTCCAGGAGGGTTCCAAGTGGGAGAACAACTTTTCCAAAAAGGGCAGAGTCTGAACTGAGCAGGAATTTTGCCCTTACCAGACTCCCTGGGAAGCAGAATCCAGGTGCTCACCCATCAAAAATGCCCTCTTTGTCTCCCTTCCACTTTGATCTGCACCCGTGGCCCTGCTGGAGCTTCCACACCTGGAATCTCCTCCAAACAATCCTCCCCTACTCCCAGCATCCATGTTTTGGGAATGGGGGGGAGTGGAGAGGCTTTGCTTGCCAGCAGAGGCCAGCATTGCTCTGTTTGTTGTGCTCCTCCTGGCCATCCAAGAGGGACATGTCCCTTTTCCCTTTGGAAAGCAGGTTCTGCTTTACCTGTGCAGGTCACGGATAGCTGCCAGCTCTCTCCTGTGCTCCTGGGCTGGAGAAAGTCAGGAATGCTCATTTTTGTTCCTGGCTCTAGAAGGCCTGGCTTGTGTCCACCTCTGCCCATAGTTGTAAAAATTAAAAAGCAATTAAAAATCTCGGTGAAAAGGCAGGAATGTCCTCAGAAAAAGCCAATCTGCCAGCAGAGCACTGGGGAAGCACCAGGGATTTCCAGCAAGACTTTCCTGGCTTTTTGGCACAAGTCACTTGCAAAAAACTCTGAGATGCTCCCCATCCCTCTGCCCTGTGGCACCTCTTGTCATCACAGGGGCCATGGAGAGGCCTCTGAGATTCTTGGGGAAGACTAAGCAGTCCAGACAACTCAGCTTCCACATTTTTCCTCTGGAGAACAGGGAAAGTTCTTATCCAGGCTGAAATACCCACCTGGATTTAGTCCAGCAGCATTTAGTCCAAGCTGCAGTGAGATTGTACCAGGGAGGAGCTGCTGAGGGGGTCTGGATTGCTCTTGGGCTGGAATATACCTTGGAAAGGGCTTCCAGCTCTGGAAAACCTGGGCTCTTCCTGCCAGGAAGTGCCGTTCCCATCCATTTTTGGTGCAAAGACCCCTTTCTTGGGAGCTTGGATATCACCCCCTAACCCACTGCCTCACCAGAGCTGCTGGAATTGTGCAGGAAAGCATCTCAGCTCCTGGGAATGCTGGAGCACCAACCTGGATGGCCAAGGTGACTTGGTTTTTGACAGTAATAAATGGAGTTGTGCATCAGGGTACAATTACCTGGCCACCAGAGAGACACATTCCAGGGATTTCTTCAGGTGAGGATACCTGGAGCCCAGCTGCTGCAGGGCGAAGAGTTTGGAGGAGCACAGTATGCCATAAGAGGCTCTTCCCTCCTCCCCACCAGTGTGGCCAGCTCAGGAGAAGCACATTCCCAGCATTCCCACACAGCAGCTCCTGGCATCGTGTGCTTAGGAGGGATGGGGGTGGGCACAGGCCTGGAGAAATTCCTGAGCTCATCCTTGAGCAAGGAAGCATCAATGACTCCCACATCCCTGCTGTTCCTCACTGTGGGAAAAGCCTCTCAGGTTTGAGGCTATTCTTGCTTTTTCCCCAGCCCATGGGATGCTTCCTGGTCTTGTCTTAGTCATTAACACACTCACCCAAAATTTACATGTGTAAACCAAGAGGCAGAGTGACAGCAAAAAGCAGCTTTAGCCCCATTTCATCATCACATTCTCAGTGAGTATCTTTTGTTTAACCTCATTTAGTGCTGCTGCTTCAAAAGCCACAGGCCACACACAGGTTCACCTGCCTAAAACCAGAAGAAATTTCCACATTTTGAATCATGCAAAGAGAAGGATGAACCACATGATGCCCAGCAGGGAAGGATGCCCGGAGACTTGTCTTATATAAGCTTTTGTGGGAACGTTATTTTCGGGAAACCTCGGTGTAATGAGTCATCATCCCTGCTGTAATTAACTCCCATAATGAACAAGGAGATTAACAGTAGGATTAGAGGGGGGATGAGAATAATTTTGGGCCTAAATGAGATAAATCTGAGAGGTTAAAAAGCAGGTTTTGAGAATTCAGTCTCTGCAGTGAAACCAATTCTCTTCTAATGCGATTTGCATATTCTTTTCTCTTTTTTTCCCTCCCTTAAAGCAGAAACTAATTTTAGTTTCATCATTTAAATTGCTCTTTGTGCCTTTTCCTGCCTTCATTCCCAATCTTGCCTGACCACCAGGGCTGCTCTGTTCTGCTCACACACTCTGTAGGTTTTTCTGCTTTTTCACTGGTGCTGCATTGGGTTTGTTCACCGGCCAGGATTTGTTTTCCAGATCTGCTACTTCCTCCCCAATTTTCATTGAAGATTTCACTAAAGATGCTGGTTCTCCTGCAAAACAAACCCAGAGCTCCCTCCGGAGCCAGGAAAACCTACCTGTTTGATGCTGGAGCAGCTAAATGCCTCTTAAATTCTGGGAATTCCACCACTGACTGGCTGAAGGCCAAGTATCAGGGCTGGGGAGGGGATGGGGAAGCATGGATGCAGGATGGGGAGGGAGCCTGTTTGTTTTGGAAGCATAAAAAGCTTATTTTTACCTTCTGGGGTCTTCAGCCCACTCAGTGTTTTCCTCCCAAGATTCTGCTCATTATAAAATGGATTTGGGCTGGCTGCAGAGAGCTCCATATATTTCTGGATTTGTGCTTCTCGGCCTCTTCCCAGTAGGGACTGAGGTGCCAGTGACTCTCCTGCTGTCTCCCCAGAGCCTCTGGAGTTCTTCAATGCCTCTCTGGATGAGTCTCAGAGGGAAGCTGTGTCCTTTTCCCTGGCTCAGAGGGAGCTGGCCATCATCCACGGGCCTCCTGGCACAGGGAAAACCACAACCCTGGTGGAGATCATCCTGCAGGCTGTGCAGCAGGGCCTCAAGGTGAGGCTTGGTGACAGGGCTGTGGTGACAGGAACCACCTCAGCTGGCCACCAGTGGCCATCTCTCCTTGTGTGGAGACCTCAGAGTGGCCTTCCAGTCATGGGAGGGGCCTACAGGGATTCTTTATCAGGAACTGGGGTGGTACCACGAGGGGAAATGGCTTCAAGTGGGAAGAGGGGAAATTTAGGTGGGATATTGGGAAGAAATCAATCCCTGTGAGAGTGCTGAGACCCTGGCACAGGGTGCCTAGGGAAGCTGTGGCTGCCCCATCCCTAGAAGTGTCCAAGGCCGGGTTGGATGGGGCTTGGAGCAACCTGGGATAGTGGAAGGTGTCCCTGCCCATGGCAGGGGGGTGCTGGATGGGCTTTAAGGTCCCACCCAGAACATTCCAGGTTTCTATGGCTATTTTGCACACTCCTGGCTTTGTGGCAGCTGGAGCAGGTCCTGTTGGATCTGTGCTAATCCAGAGCGTGGTTTGGCTTGCAGGGACCAGGGACTTCCCCACGAGCTCCAAGGAGGACAGAGCTCAGGTTTGGGGTTCACTGGGGTCCCTACGGAAGTGCTGCAAAGCAAGGAGGGAATTACCTGTGGTGTTGCCAGTGGTTTATTCCCAACAGAAGCACACTGATCTCCCTCTCTCTGCTCAGATAGCTCTGTTCCAGCCTTTGGATGTCCTCAGAGGTGCTTGTGTTTGTCCCCTGGCAGGTGCTGTGCTGTGCCCCGTCCAACGTGGCCGTGGATAACCTGGTGGAGCGGCTGGCCGGCTGCAGGGCGCGGCTGCTGCGGCTGGGACACCCCGCCCGCCTGCTCCAGCCCATCCAGCAGCACTGCCTGGACGCCGTGCTGGCCCGCGGGGACAACGCCCACATCGTGGCTGACATCAGGAGGGACATCGACCACGCCTGGGTGGGTGGCCCTGCAGCGCATCCCGCCGTGGGAGGGAAAGGGAATGGTGCAGCCTGGGGCAATCCCATTGGAAGGTCGGATATTAGGAAGAAGTTCTTCCCTGGGAGGGTGGGAAGGCCCTGGAATGGATGTCTCAGAGAAGCTGTGGCTGCCCCATCCCTAGAAGTGTCCAAGGCCAGGTTGGACAGGGCTTGGAGCAATCTGGGATAGTAGAAGGTATCCCTGCCTAGGAATGAGATGATCCATAAGGTCCCTTCTAACCCAAGCCATTTTGGGATTCTCTGATCTTCATATGCTGGAGGGCAGAACTCCTCCTCCCTGAATCCCTCATGGAAGTGGGAAAATTCCAGTCCCTGCTGCTGCCCCTCACATCACCTGTCTGGCCTGATCCGTGCCCTCCTCTTTACCAGAGGAACATTCCCATCATTAATTCACTTCCTAACAAGCTGTCTGCCTGTCCTGATACTTCCTCCCACTCTCAGCCACCTCAAGTAGAAAGCAGAGCACATTCGAAAATGAATCCTTAATTTCTTCTTTCTCACCCTTATTTTCCTAACATTCCCTTGCAGCATAGCTCTGGTACTTGGGGTGAGGATTTGATGCTAATTAGATTCTTTTTCTTCCCTCTTCTGGCAGCAGCACTGTCTAAAAGCCATTTTTTTACTTCTTAATTTATTTTCCATCTTTTTCATTGGTGATTAATTTTCTCTTTCATCTCCTTGGAAGGAGTCTGTCACAGAAGCTGTCCTTGGCTGCAGAGAGCTCATCTCCAAGGTCCTGACCCATCTTTTCTTCCTCCTGCCTCTCATTTCTCCACTGCCACATTCCCTGCTTTTTTTCTGGAACAATTTCTCCCTTTGCAGCTGCATGTTTTGACTCTTCTCTCTCCTTCCCTTCACCCCAGCCCACAGAAGGAGCAGTAACAGAAATTGAGGCATTTCCTACCCCTTTGTGCTTCCTTCTCTCACCTCAAGATTCCCAGGACCTCAGCTTCTGGATACTCCTTGCCCCAGCAAGGTTTCAGCCCCAGAGTACCTGAGAAGGAAATGCAGCACAGGTCCAGGGCCAGTCCAGCTCCAGGGATTCTGAGCAGGATCAGGGAACAGTGCAGGAGGATGAGGCAGGGATTGCAGGATCCATGAGCTGGCCCTAAATAGACTCCCAGACCAGTGAGTGGAGGAGAGAGCCCATATGAGGCAGGTGGGGATGATCAGAGCTGATATTCCTAATTCGTAAGGAGGAGTGGGTGACATCCAAACTGCCCATATTCTCAAGGCCTTTGATCCCACCCTTGGAATTCCTGAGCCCATTTTGACCACACCTGACAGACACATGGAGGTTTCACAGTTTTAAATACCCATGAGTTCAGCCAAAACAGGGTGCTGAGCTGATCCATGTTAGACCCTGAAAAATCCAAAATCCATCCATCCATCCATGGCATGACTCTAGGAACCAGCAGGTCTTACTGTTTTGGCTGCATATAAGAGCTTCTGTCTGCAGCGTTTTCATTCTTCCAAGTCATCAGCCTTACCTCCAAGGAAATAATCCCAATTTCCATCTGGGATTGCTCAGTGAGCCATAGCTGAGCTGTGGTCCCATGGCTGCTGCTCTGGCACTGCTGGTGGATTGGGCTGGTAGATACATTTAATACCTGCTAAAAAAAAGCCCTGGGCCTGTCTGGGTGTTGCTCTGGATCCTTTCCAGCAGCTCAGAGAGGCCAGTTTGAGGTGGCTGCTGGGGCTTGGGGAGCCCTCCTGCTTCCAGAAAGGCTTTGCTTCCTCAGAACAAGATAGTAAATCCCAATCCCTCCAGCAGAGGAACAAACCCCCTCTTCCCAAACATTCCTCCCTGCTCCATGCCCAGATGCTTCAGCCAGAACTGAGTAGCAGCAGTTGGCTCTATCCCAATTTTTCTGTTTTCTAGGCAAAAACCAAAAAGGCCCAAGACAAGGGAGAGCGAAACCATTTTCTGGGTGAGATTAAGACCCTGAGGAAGGAGCTGAAGGAGCGAGAAGAAGCTGCCATGGCTGCAGCCCTCAGCCAGGCCAGCGTTGTCCTTGCCACCAACACAGGTGTGAGATCCTCCTGCTCTGTGTTTTCCCTCCCTTTACCAGGTAAACCACGTGCTCTGGAAGGCAGCTGGGATATCCTGCTGGGATAGCTGGGACACTTGCTCTGATCTCCCAGGAGCTCAGCAAAATCTCCCAAACCCCTCCCCAGTGGGATTCTCCCAGCTTCCACTCTGCACAGGAGGTTGTTGAGCACAGAATGTGGATCTGGAAGGGCCCCTGTTAGCTGTGAGTAGGAGCTGGGAGTGCAGTGAGTAAACAAGTGCTTCTGGAGGTGTGCAATCTGCTCCTGATTGCACAAATCACATGGCATTGCTTCCCTGCTTGGACCCTTTCCAGGACTGATGGAATCCAGCACGTGTTTCCCCAGGCTGCATGTGGCTGCTTCTGCACTCACCCATATGATGTGATACAGGATTTTAGGGAGCAGTTCCGGGTGTCCATCAGGCATCTGCAGCTCCAGGTGGGAAGGTTTGGCATGTGTGGAAGGGCTTTACTGGCTCAGGTTTTTCATACAATCTTACTATCTTCAGATCTGGTTGCTCAAGGGTCATTTGTTGAAAGGAAAAATCAATAATTTTAGGTCATAAAAAATCAAGTTACTGGAATGGAGGTTAGCAGAAAGATAAATCCTTCTGTGTCTTAGTCCCTGGGAGTTGGCCTCTCCTTTGTATTCGCCTGAAAGAAAGGGAGAGATTTCCTTCTCCCAGTAAAACTGGTATTTTCTGTTGATCAGCTCTGATTCTCCCTGGAACTGGAGCTTCCCAGTCAAGGGGTCTGTGAAAGTGGCAAAAGTTGAGTTATAACTGTACAACTCACCAGAGTGGATTCATACAGGCTGGAAAACAGTTTTGGAAGGAAAACAGTGTCTTTGGTGGCAAACTGGAGTGTCTGAAGTGATGCAGAGCTGCAGAGGCAGCAGGATTTACAGTGGTAAAGCCAAATTCCCACTCTCAGAGCGGCAATAGCACAGCTCTGAGAGGTCTGGGAGCTTTGGAAAAAAAAACATTTCTGCAAATAAAAATCCTGTGGGCTGGGAGACTGGCTTCTTCACTCTGCCTTCCTCCTTTTGCATCCTTCTTTGTGAACTGCAGGGCTCTTGGAATTCAGATTTCTGATCAATGCCTGGATCAGTATCAGTAGGTGTGGGATAGCAGGATGTCTGTAAGGACACAAATGTTACAAATGGACTTCTGATGGTTCCAGTCTTCTTTCCCTTGTCCCAGTGCCATGAGGAAGAGGAGCAGAGGCATAGGAGGAGGAGCTGAGGTGGGGTCTCAGCCCACCTCCCCCTCTCAGGAAACTGTCCCTTACTTTCCAGACAGGTGGATCCCCAGTCAGTCCCTCAGCCTCTCAGTTGAGGATGAGGAGTTTTTTTGGCACTGGGGGGGCAGCAGGAAGGTGGGTGTTCCCTGCTCTGCTCCAGATGAAGCACTGGAGCATATTGTTCTCTTTGGCATCTAGGCTTTGCTGCTGTTCCCAAAGATACTTGGAAGCTTCTGGGCCCAGATGCCAGAGAAAAAAGGACAAAGAGGAACTGGCAAAAACAATCCTGACTTACACACATCAATGGATACGTGTTTGGCAGGGCTGAATTGCTGAAATCCCTGCAAAGAACCATTATTTCACTTGCCTCAATCACTATTACCGCTTGTGAGGTTTGTTTCCAGAGCAGGTTCCTCACTTTTCCTTGCTTCCCTGCTCACTTTGGCACCTTCTCCTTCCACCAGGTGCTTCCTCAGATGGCCCCCTGAAGCTGCTGCCTGAAACCCACTTTGACCTGGTGGTGATTGATGAGTGTGCCCAGGCTCTGGAAGCCAGCTGCTGGATCCCTCTGCTCAAGGCTCCCAAGTGCATCCTGGCTGGGGATCACAAACAGCTGCCCCCCACCATCATCTCCCACAGGTAAAAATCCTGGATCCTCCTCTGATTTGTGCAGCTCCTGAATCCTCATGTTTGGAGATGTTTCATGGGATCTGTGCTGCCTGCAGGCTCTGTGGGATGCATTTGGGCTCATCCTCAGGCTAATCCAAGTCTTTCCTTTAATTCTGCTTCTGTGGTTTCCACATTTATTTATTTAATGTATTAATATGTGAATTGGCCCAGTGAGATGCTGCATTATCACACACCTCAGGGATTATAAAACCTCCCAGTCCCTACAACATGGATAATAAGAACAGTTAGTTTGTGGAAAAGATCTGTGGATAGTGCAAATTGCCTGTGCTTCCAGGGGGATGCTGCAAAGAGGACTGAGGAATCTTTGAGTAATTTAAAACATAAATGTGCTCATGTTTATCTGGTTTAGGTAGCTCCAGATCTGAAATTACTGAACCACAGGAGCAGAGAAATAGGGCTGACTTCATAAACATCCTCTCCTGCTTCCAGAAAATAATGAACAAGACACATATCTGCCATCTCACTTGAGTTTTGAACACAGGAAATGAAAAATCCAAGGCAGGCAGCAGCTCCCAGCACATGGCTGAGAGATAGTGAGAACAACAATCAGGGGCTGCAGCATCCTCTCATTTTACCTCTCTCTGATGCCCAAACCTTGCTGTTCTGCAGATCTTGGCTAGTGATAAACACATGCTCAGCTGCCTGGAGGTGTCCAGGCTGGTGAGCTCCAAAAGCATCTCCAGAGCCCTCCACTCTTGGTGTCCTGCTATTTATTCCCTGTGAATTTGCAGGCTGGCTCTCCATGCCTGGATTTTCCAAGCAAGGCACTTTCTGGAGTAGTATCTTGTTGGTAGCAAGAAGAAATTGGCCATTTGGTCCTTCTAATTTCAGGGTTGTCATCGTTATCTGTAAGTGGTGCATAAAGTTCTTCTCCAGGAAAACTGCATGATAGCTCCATAATACTCCATAGTGTCCATCCAGCTGGGTGCACCTCAGTCTGTTTTTTCCCCAGACTGTCAGATTAAGGGCAAAACACAGTAAAAAATCCATCTCTGTTACTCTGGAATGGGGAGCTGGTGTCACTTTTGGCTCCCTCTTTTGAGACAAAAGCAGCTTTTCTTCACTCCAGAAACATTAGAGCAGCTGCTTTTTTTCTGCTCTGTCACGGTGGCTGCTGCCAGGAGCCTTGGCTGGAGCTGGCAGCAAAAAAGCATCTCATGTCCTGCAGAGCTCCTGGATCTTCTCCTGCTCCTGCTTGAGGAGTTGTGCTTTTTTCTCCATCAATTTTGACTTGGTGGCCTTGGCAGTGCTGGGGGAACATCAGACTCCACGATCATAAAGATCTTTTCCAGCCTGAACAGTTGCGATGCAAATCAACGGGATGCTGGAGAGCCCCGTTTTGGGCTTTCCACATTCCCTGCAGATCCCTTCCACCTCCTTCCCTGGGTATTTCCAGAGCTTCCACCAAGGCCCCAGATCACCTGCCACCTCCTCTGTGGTTGAGAGGAAGCAAGGAGCTATTTCCAGGGATGATTCATGCGGAGGACTCCAACCCTTCCGCCCACCTTCCTCTTCTCCATTGATGACAGCGGGCCTGGAGTGGGTGGGCTCCTATTTTTGGGGCCACAGGGAAGGGTCTGAAGTTATCCAGGATGAATCCAGGCTGGCAGGAGTTTTGGCTGTTACTACAGCAGGGGAAGTCAGCCCTGCTCAGGCAGGAAGCCTGTGTCCAGCAGGAATGCTGTGGGACTCTATCCACCTTCCTGTTACTTGCTTTTTCCTCCGTGGAATCGGCATTTACCTGTTCTATCAGCAGTGACCTCATGAGACCTAGGGAATGTTTGATGGAGGGTCTGAAAGCTCCTCTTCCCTGCTTTCTGACACACCTGGAGCTGCCCCAGGATGCAGAGGGCATCCCCACGCACCTTCCAGTCCATGCTGGCAAATTCCAGCCCCCTCTGATTCCCCCTCTGCAGCTTCTATCTTGGAAGTCCTCCTGCTCCATTTTGTCTTTGTCCCTGTGGACATCTCCATGCCAGGGCACTTCCTGCAGTCTGTCAGGAGCATTTGTTTGCCTTGTTGGAGCCCTCATTCCATCCTTTTCCTGATGATTTTGTCTCCACATCAGGGCTCTGATGTATTAATTTGGTTTTACTCACTTCAGGTGCTTTCCAAACCTCTTGCTCTCAACCCATTTCCTGGACAAACACAGGGATATTTTGCCATCTTATTTGTCAATGGTCAGTCTGGATGTCAGCACCATCCCAAATCCACGTACTGATTCCCATGGCAGGTCTGAATGGACTTCCTTTCATTTTGGCACTGAAGTGCCAGGCCTTGGGTTTCTCTGGTAGCCTCCACAGCTGGAATGTCTTGGTGCACATCCATGAATTAACTAAATTAATGGAGTTCCTGAGGTGGGAAAACACAGTGATCTCCTTCTCCAGGCTTTTCCAGCCAAATCCAGTGTGTACTGCAGGGATCAGTCACGCCAGCATCTCCTGTCTCAGGGATGAATAAGAAAAAAACATGCCATGACTGAGGACACAGCTCCAGCCTTCCACAGGAAACAATTCCTGTTTTTCTCCCAGTACTGATCATTCTGGACACGTACAGGGCAGGCTGGCCCAGCACAGCATTTCCTGCAGGCAAAACAAGGTGAAACCATGTTAGCAATAAATCCTGCTTGCTGTGGGCTGGGTTTGGGAATTCTGCCTTTCCCAGCTGTACTTTAGGTACTTTAAAGTAGATATTCCCAAGCATCCCATGCATGGTTCTGTCTGCCCAACCTCTTATCCCAATTTTATTTCTCTAAAGCAATCAATAGATAAAAAACATCTGCTCAGGGCACTCGGGATTTCGTTGGCAGAGAAATCAACCACTGTAGGAATTAATTGAGTGGTAAAATAACAGAAAATTATTAACAGGTGAAATATTCCCAAGCAGATTAATTCCTCATTATTAATTCAGCACATAACCTCCTGTGGTGGGAATGCTGCTGGAAGGGTAGGGAAGAGCATCATTCCTGAGGCTTGCTGTGAGGTTTGATGGCTGTTTCAGGCATGTGCTTGCACCTGAGTGCCAAATTTCCTTCCTGACAAGAAATCCAGGCTCCGTGGGTAGAGCAGAGCTGGGAGAATCAAGTTAATTCCTGATAACTGGAATGCATCCCCCAGCCCCACATCTTGCTATGTCTCCTGATCCCATCTACCCCATCCTACCTCTGGCAAACTGCTGCCTCCCACATCCTGCAGCCCTGTCCATCCAGAGGTTATTCCCCTTTTTTTTTGCCTCCGTGCTGCATCCTATGATTCAGCGAGGAGGAGAGCTAATGAGGCTTGGCTTCTTGGAAAGATTTGTCCTTAATTGTCCCTTCTGCAGGTTGAATGACTTGGCAGTCCCTTGTCACATTTCCCAAGTGCCTGTGGTGAGCGTGGCAGGGCTGGCTGATGCCACAAGGATCCGCTTGCTGTGGGGCCATGGAGCACTGGAATTCCCCCAGCAGGGATTGGATGTGTGCTGTACCCCAGAGATTGATGGAAAGCATTTTCCTGAGCTGTTCCCTGTCATCATTCCATCATCTTCATACTGCTTCATTGTGTCTGGCAGCCTCCAGCACCTCTCAGTGTCAGCCTCAGTATGAAAAATCTCTGTGTGCTGACGAAATCCAAGCACAACGACTTCCATCCTTCTTCCTAGATGATGCTTCCCAACAAACCCCCTGTGAGGCCAGGAGAAAGCAAACAGGCTCCTGAAAGGCTGAATTCTGTAGGAATTTGATTCATTTGTACCACATATATGAACAAAGGGTGCTGCTGGATATGATGGGGATTGAATGGGTGAAAAAGCAATGAATGTGTTAGTCTGGGGTAAGCAGCCAGGGAAGGATGGAAATGCTGGAGCAGCAGAGGTCTTGATGAAACCAGCAAGGGTTGGCTGTGTGAGCACCAGGCATTCCAAAATTTGGAGTGGAGCTCTGATCCTAATACTCTGGGTGATGATGATGCTGTGGCTGAGCTTGTAGTAACACTGGTGGATCATGGAATCACTGAGGTTGAAAATGCCCTCCAAGACCACTGAGTCCACCCTGTGACTGATCCTCACCTTCTCAACCAGACCAGAACACTGAGTTCCACATCCAGTTGTTCCTTGAACAGCTCCAGGGGTGGTGACTCCACGGGCAATACTGTTGGCATTGCTTGAATTACAGGGGCAGGATCCGTGTCCCAGCTTCTCTGATCCCTGGGGGTCTGACACACACCCAGGTGGAACAGAGGTGACCGTGCCGTCCCAGGGGAGCCACACGAAGGTGCTCCCAGAGCATTCCCGCTGACACCCTCGGCAGCGATGGACACCGCGTGTCGTGTGTCGGGAAGGGCTGGCTGAGTCCCATCCCGCCCTGGGGGATGGACACTCCCACTGTGAGCTGCTTCTCCGCGCAGGGCAGCGGCCGAGGGGCTGTCCCTGAGCCTGATGGAGCGGCTGGCAGAGCACTACGGGGAGCGGGCGGTGCGGATGCTGACGGTGCAGTACCGCATGCACCGGGACATCATGGAATGGGCGTCCTCGGAGCTCTACGGCGGCCGGCTCAGCGCACACCCCTCCGTGGCGCAGCACCTGCTCAGGTCGGTCACTTGCTCTCCGCTGAAATGTTCTTTTCATCCCTGTTTGTCCCTTCCCTGCGGAGTTTGCCACTCCTCCTGTGGCTGGGGCAGTGTTTTTCTTTCAGCCGTTGTTTCATCGAGGAGTCATTACTGGGAGGGTTTGTCCTTTTTGCTCTCTGACCAGAAGTGATGCAGAGTTGTCTTCTGTGTCCTCCTTTGCTATGGAATTCCGGAATGGTTTGGGTTGGAAGGTTGGAAGCCCACCCAGTGCCATGCCAGGGGGAGGGACACCTTCCACTAGACCAAACTGCTCCATATCCCATCCAGCCTGGCTCTTCCAGGGACGGGGCAAGCCAGAGCTTGTGTGGATATTGCTGTAACATCAGCGTTGTATTTCCCAAATCCCTTGTGCAGGGACCTGCCAGGCATCTCCTCCACAGAAGAGACCAGCACTCCCTTGTTGCTCATAGACACTGCTGGCTGTGGCCTGTTTGAGCTGGAAGTGGAGGATGAACAGTCCAAGGGCAATCCAGGTACCATTGGCCAGAATGGATGGACTGAGGTGCTCAGCCCAGCACGGGTTTGGCCACATCCCACAGATGTCTCTCCTGGAGAAAGTGGGGTCCCAGAGAGCCTTGCTTAGCTGACAGATCATTCCCTCCATAAGTCCTCAACTTCCAGGGAGTCCAAGCTGTGTTGGAGCTCTGGTGACAGTGTCCAGCTTGTGGGTGGCATCTTGTGTCTCCCTGCAGGGACATTTCTCTGTGCTGAGGGCTGGGACAGGGTGGAGAATCCCTGTGGGAGGTGCTTTACACCAAGGAAAGGCAAATAGCAGCAGACCTGTTTTGGGAAGGCTATGGATAAGGCTCAGAATTACCTCCCAGTCCTCTGCTCCTTCCATGAAATCCTGTCTGCCTCTTCTCCGTGGATTTTCCTAGGACACCAAATTCTGCTGCTTTTCTCCTGAAAATACAGGTTTCATTACAGAGCTTGAGTGCAAAGTCAGGTTGGAAAATACAGAGGCAGTTTTTACCAGTTTAAATACCTTTTACCTTCTGTTTCACCCCATCATCATTTGAGTGCCTCATTTTTCCATGCACCATTCCCAGGGCCCTGCTGAACACAACAGGCTCTTGTTCCCTCTCAGAGAGCCAAAGAGCCTGGTCTGAGAGAACTCAGGGATTTGGAGCAGGGGATTAGAAGCACATCTCCCCAAATTTGTGAGGCAGCCTTTTGGCACAGCTCACTGCAGAGTCCTGATGTTTATTGCTGTGTTTTGCTGCAAAGCAGAAGCCCAGCTAATAAACCATGAAATAATTCATACAGGATTTAATTTTTCCCCTTCAATCCCTCTTTTGGCACCATCTTGGATAAGCGGTTCATGGCAGCCTTTCCTGCTGTTTTGGGGGAGGTGGGCACATTCCTCTGGCCTCTATCCCCTGTCACACACTGTTCCTGTCCCAGGGGAGGTCCAGCTGGTGGGGATGCACGTCCAGGCCTTGGTGGATGCTGGTGTGAAGGCCAAGGACATTGCTGTGGTGGCCCCCTACAACCTCCAGGTGAGCTGTCCCTCTCCGGGCATCCCTCCTCTCCCTGCACACAGAGCAGCACAAGATCCCAGAGACCTGCAGAGCCAAATTTAACCAGCATTTGGGACCAACTCCTGCACTTTTGAGCAGCTTGAGGCCATGGAGGGAAGAGCTGTTAGTGAGGTGTTCCACTCACAGCCTCAGGACATGCCAGTGCTCATCCTTGTGGGTTTGGGAGGGAGGGATTTCCCCCAAAACTCTGCCATTTTAATCCTTTTCACCCATGTATTTCCTTTAAAAGCTCCCCTTGGCCTGTTTCTCAGGTGGACATGCTCCGACAGCACCTTTGCCACAACCACCCTGAGCTAGAAATTAAATCAGTGGATGGTTTCCAAGGAAGAGAGAAGGAAGCAGTGATCCTGTCCTTTGTCAGATCCAACAGGAAAGGTAAGACCTCGCTGCTGGAACGTTGCTCCCTGGGGAATGGGGAGGAAGTCGTGTAGCCAAGTGCTCTGGTTTAATGGCTCTGGATGGATTTACTGGCAAACCCTCCCTTTTCAGCCCTTTTTTGTTTAATTAATGAATATATATGCTATCAGGGCTGCAGAGGAGGCTCCTGTGGTACAGCAGGTCCAGGACTTCTCAATTTGAAGGTTTCCTGGCCCTTGAGGCCTCAGAAATGATTTTATGACCCTAGGAGTGTCACATCCCATTAGGCCCACATTTAGGGGAGTTGGGGGGTAATTTCTTGGGTTTTGAGCCCATTTTGGGTCAGTTCCCTGCAGAAAGTGAGCAGGAGCTGGCATCCCAAGCCATGCATGGAAAATGCTGCTTTTGGAAGCACAATCTAGAGCGGAAAATCAAGTTCTTTGCTATCAGCAGCTGCAGTTAAAGTTAATAGCTGGAAAAAAGCTGCTGCCCTGGGGGCACAAGGTTCCTGTGCAGGAGCTGAAAGGTTTTGTGGAGCTGGCTGAGCAAGATCACTCTGTGGTCACCTCTGTTCCATGCTGGGATCAATTCCCTTTCCAAACCCACAGCCCTGCAGCCCTTCCTGTGCTGCTGGAGGTGAAATGCTGAGGGCTGGAAGGGGGAAAATATGCATGGAAGGAGGAGGTGCCTCTTTTTCCAAACCCAGAGGAGGAAGATCAGCCTTGGGGGGAGAATGGAGGTGGAGACAGCACTAAGAATAGCCCTGATCCAGGAGTGACTCACCCCTGGGCTGGTGGCCCTGGGAGGATGAGTGTCCCACAGCCCCTTCTCCTGCACAGGGAGAGGCCAAAGCTCAGGTGTGGGGCAGGAACTGTTTTCCTAGTGGCACAGAGAGGCTTCTCCTTGACCTATCCTTCTGAAGCCATTCCTGTTCCAGCTGGAAACATTATTTTAGGCAGAAATTCTTCCCTGTGAGGGTGGGGAGGCCCTGGCACAGGTTGGCCAGAGGAGCTGTGGCTGTTCCATCCCTGGAAGTGTCCAAGGCCAGGTTGGATGGTGCTAGGAGCAACCTGGGATAATGGAAGGTGTCCCTGGCAGAGGGTGGAACTGGATGGGCCTTAAGGTCCTTCCCAACCCAAACCATCCCAAGATTCAAAGGAGTTGGATTAGCCCCTGCAGCTGGGTAAAACCTCATCAGAGAAACTGGGAATTGGTCTCCAAGCTGCAGAGCAGGGAGAGGAGCTGCCCCTCACCATGTCCCTCAAAGGCAGCACAAATGAGGCTGCTGAGGCAGAGCCAGGCTGGGCACTGCTCTGGCAGAGGCATTAATCTCTTCCCCACTGGCCTCCTCGCTGTTCCCTGGAGCTGGGAGCTCGGCAGCCACCCACACTCCTCTATCCTGCCTGAGTCATCCCAGCACTGCCAGCTCTTACTGCTGTCTGTAAGCACAGCAAAACCCCCTGGGTTCCCAAATGGCTGCTCCTACAGACCCTCCAGAATCTGGGAGCAGGGGGGAGCTCTGTAGGACTCAGGGGAGTTCTTTACCTGCAGTCCCTCCTCTGTTGCAAGGTGAACCTTTTCCACGCTGCTCCAGCTTGTGTTTGCTCCCAGCTCCAAGCTGAGCTTGTGTGGTGGGCCAGGCAGGGAGATATTTCCCCTTTGCATGTGCCTTCCATCCTCTTCCTGTGGGAAAATAGGTTGAAAAGACAGTGCAGGATAGTCCAGAAGGCAATCTGTCCCCATGAATTACAGCTGTACTGATTATTGAGGAGTGGAAATATCTGTGCCCACCCATGAGTTTGGGTGTTATAAAAGAGTGGGCTAGCTGGCCACTAGTTGCAGTTTGAGTTAGAGCTTGAGAATGAGAGTCTACTGCAGTTCAGGATGGAGTCTGCTGGCTGTGCTGTGAGGGGATAAGGGACATGGGGTCGTGCAAGGGACAGACAAGGTAAGAAGATGTTGTGTGAGGGACAGGCAGGGTAAGGCAGCTGGGAAAGGGAGAGGTTGGGGTTGAGCCAGTCATACAGAGAAGAGAGAAGGAGTCAGAGCTGTGTGGAGCTGCCTGTAAGGAAAGGAGTCAGAATTGCTTGAAAGAAGGCATAAAAAAGTTTTCTAATAGAGGACTGGTGGTGATGCCAGTCCAGTCTGTCTCGATATAATAATTGCAACATCTTCCCAACCCCAGGAGTTCAGTGTGGAACACAAGTAGGAAGACAAACAGGTGTGAGCAGGGACCAGGGCCCCATAAACGCCAACTCTCACCCTCCAGCCAAGAAATCCTTGGGTCAAACTCCTACTTGGAGGCAGCCGTGTCCCCTCTGGCATCCCTTCCCTCCTGTCTTTCCAGGTGAGGTGGGTTTCCTGGCCGAGGAGCGGCGCATCAACGTGGCGGTGACGCGGGCGCGGCGCCAGGTGGCCGTGGTGTGTGACAGCCACACCGTGGGCAGCCGCCCCTTCCTGCGGCGCCTCCTGGACCACCTGGCCCAGCACGGCCTCGTGCGCTCTGCCTTCGAGTACCTGGATGACCTTGTGCCCCAAAACTACCCCGGGGAGGGCAGGGCCCAGCACCAGCAGGGCCCCAAAGCACCCAAAGCACGGCCGGCTCCGGCTGGGAAGCTCAAGGTGGCAGCAGCAGCCAGAGCAGGGAGCCAGAAACCTCTGGGAGCAGGGAGCTCCCCAAGTGCTGCTGGAGCTGGGAGAGATGGCTCAGGGTCAAAGGGGCGTGGGGACAAGTTCAGGGCCATGCTGGTGGCCTTCCTGGCGAGCAGCGAGGAGCAGCTGGATTTCCCAGCATCCCTGAATTCCCACGAGCGGATGCTGGTTCACGTGCTGGCAGAGGAGTATGGGCTGCAGCACCTGAGCTCTGGCGAGGGCCGGGACAGGTACATCAGTGTCCACAAGAGACTCCCCAAGGAGCCCCCACTGCCCTCTGAGCCCCTTCCCGAGCCCCCACTGCCCTCTGAGCCCCTTCCCGAGCCCCATCACCCCAGTGGGAACACCCCTGACCCGGCAGAGCCAGGGGAAAGCAGCCAGGGCTCAGGGAAAGTGGACCTGAAATCCCTGCACCTGGAGAGAGTCCAGAGGGAGAAAGCCAGGCGGGAGGAGGCGGCGAGGAAGGTGCAGGAGCCCGGCCGTGGCAGCAGGAAAAAGGACAAGAATGAAGCCAAAGGTGGGTCAGGCTTTTCGTAACCAGCACAATTAATGCTCTTCCTTAATGGGATCTTAATCCTGGTGGGTTTGTTCCAGACTTTGGGATTTGTGGCTCTTGGAAAGCTGCAGAGAGGTGGGAAATGGCTGCAGCATCCAGGTAGAGGGGTTTGGATACCTGGAGGCACATTCCTTAAGTCAAAGGAAAAACACTGGGGACCCTTTCCCAGGAGAGAGTCTCAGGAATCACATGGGAGGCTCCCAAGAGTAGGGAGAGGAGCTGAGGGGAGTCCCTGGCCCACACTGAAGGATGTAAAGGCAGAGGTTGCCCTGTGGCTGCAGGAGGGTGGGTTTGTTCCCAGGCCCCCATCCAGGTGTGTGCTGCTCACCTTTCCCAGGAAAACCTGCGATCGGGAGCGTGGCTGAAGAGGATTTCGATGCTCTGATCTCTGCTGCCATCGAGGCTGACAGGACCTGTGGCTTCCCCCGCTGCAAGGCCTCTGTCACCACCCTGGGCCAGCTCTGCCACCACTGCCAGCGGCTCTTCTGCCTCAGCCACCACATCCCCGAGGTAAGGAGGCGGGGCAGGATGGACTTAGCCTGGGAATTTTCCCTGTGGAGCTCCCTGGCAGGGTTTCCTTGCAGGGAGTTTGAGCAGAGCCCTCCCTGTCAGAGCCTGTGCTGACCTCAGGTGCACAGGGCTGGCAGGTGCTGACACCTGGGCTCTGCTCACCTCTTCCTGAGGTGTTTTCTGTTTTCCTCTCATTCTGTCCCCTTCTTTACCATTTTCTGGCACTTACTCTGAGGCTGTGTGGATAAAGCGAGGCAGGGAGCAGAAATGGAGAAGGACGAGTTTCACGCTCAAGCAAACCTGGACTCAATTCCCAGCTCTTTGCACATTCCCTCTGCATTCTGATCCCAGCCTTTGCAGATTGTCTCTGCATCCTGGGGACAGGTCAAGCATGGTGCAGTGCTGCCTGGCCAGCAATTCAGAATTCCCTGTGTCCTTGTTCCTCATCCCGCAGTTTCTGTGCCCTGTGGAGCCTCCCAGAGCTGAGCAGCCCTATAAATCCTTGGCAAGCTTTTCCCTCTGTCAAGAGCTATCTGTTTCCATGGCAAGGAATCGTTGTATTTATGGTCACTCACCATCCAGGGGGATGGAGATTGATTCCCTGCAGAATGGCCTCTCCCTGCTGAATTGTAAAGAGGCTCCAACAATTGCAGGGATTCAAATCTGTGTCAGCCCCTGGGAAGGGCTGTCACAGCTCTGAGGGAACAGCTGGGACCCCACTCCATGGAAACATAAATCATTTTGGGATGGGCCAAGAAAAGGGATCAGATTTTAGGATCTCACCTGTGAGATAATTCCAGTATTTGACTTGGCTCATTAAAGCAGCAGATTCCTGGCTAAAAAAGGACTCCTATTCCCCAAAACACCTTTCCCAGTTCACTGGAAAGGAGGTGGAAGGAGCCACTTGAACCATCCCAAAGGATTATTTACCTGCTGTTCAGAGCCCAGGACCTGGATCTTTATATTTCATTCTGTGTGAGAGGAGTTATAAATGATGGTTTAATAAAATACATAGAATATTAAATACTAATTACTAATTTTAAACAAGAATAAAGAAGAATGAGAATAAATCTATAGAAGTGTAGAATCTAAATAGAAAATTAAACTAAATTAAAATAAATAGTAAACAAAGAATAAAATAATTAATTGAAATTATAAAAGATAAGTATATAAAGCAATATAACAACACAATAGTATAATAATATGTAATGTAATGATAATAATGGCTGTAAATGATGGGAGATGATTTCGGGGGAATGCCAAGCCGGAAAAAGAGGAATTGCAGGCTCAGGGAGTGCAAGCCCCTGGTTCCCCCATGGGTGATCCCAGCCCCATTTCCTGGTTTTTGTTCTCTCCCAGGTGCATGGCTGTGGGGAGAAGGCCAAGGCCCACGCACGGCAGCGGATCAGCCGGGAAGGGATCCTGTACCCCGGGAGTGGCTCCAAGGACAAATCCCTGGATCCCAGCAAGCGAGCCCACCTCCAGCGGCGCCTGGACAAGAAGCTCAGTGAGCTGACAAACCAGAGGAAGGGCAAAAAGAAAGACAAGGAGAAATGAGGGATCTGAATCCTGCTTTTTTAACCTCAAAGCTGCAGCTCAGCCCCCCTCACCCAGGGCAAAGCTGCAGTGCTGGGCCTGGGTGGAATAGGGGGCTCCATTTTGGGGGGAAAACCTGGAGCTTGGAGCCTTCCTGAGCTGTAGGGCTGAGGCAGGGGAGGGAGAGCTGCTGTATTGTCCTGGTTATCCCTGTGGACACAGTGATGGATGCACTCAGGGGCCAGAGCACGCTGGTGAAATGGGCATTAAACACCCAAAGCTGTCATTGTCACTGTCACATCGGTCCCTGCAGCAAATGATGGATGCCTGGGAGCAGGAACATGGGAGGCACCAAAAACCCTGGGTGACCCTGTGCTTTAGGGAGGATGACAGGGGAAATGGATGTGTCCCAGCCCAGCAGTCCTCCAGCACCACTTGGGACCCAGCCTGTCCACACTGCAGCCATTCCCTCCCCACCTGGGCCAGGGGTTCAGGAGGGATCTCAGCCCTGCTCCAGGTGTGCCTGAGGATGGGAATAGGGATGGGGAAGCCTCGAGCCCAAACCATGCTGGCACATGGAACCATTTCTCTGGGAGAGCCTTCCTGTGCCACTGGGAGGTTCTCTCCCTCCTCACTGCTGTCTGTCCCTTCCCTGATGCTTCCCAGACCTGTCCTGCCCTTCCCACAGAGCTCCTTGGAGGCTGATTCCCACTGGGAAATAGTGACAGCAGGTGCAGTCATGTGAGCTTTTCAGGTGGGAGGGAGCCTTATGTCCATCCTGGACCTTTTCCCAATCCTTCACACAGGGTCTATCCATCCCACCCCCAAAACAGCTCCAGCAGCACTTTTTGTCCCCCTTTTGATGAAGGAAAAGATGCAGAGGTGTTTCCAAATAGGAATGGCTGGAGAAGAACACTATAAAAATGCCTAACCCACACATTTCCTATCATTTTGGGGCTAAACATCACAGATTCCAGCACCTGTGGAAGTCACTCACCTCATCCCAAGTAAGGCTCAGCAGTTGGCAGGAGCTGCCAGACAACCAAGGATTTCTGTGTCCATCTCTTCCCAAATACTTGGCTGGGATAGCTAATAAGCAAAATTTCCCCCAAACCTCAGTCTGTGAGTATTGGCTGTGAACAACTTCCCACAAAAACTTCCTCATCCTTCAGAAAACCTCACCCTTCAAACCCTTCCATCCTTTCCTGAGCATGTGTGGGAGAAGGGAATCTGGGCATCAATGAGTGGAGAGGGGCAGGAGGAGCTGGAGCAGAGGGGGGTGATGGAACAGGGACATCCCAGCCATGTCCCAAAGGGAAGGTCAGGCTGGACAGACGGGAAGGGAGAAGTTCCACCAGCTCAGGGGAGAACGCACCTTGGAGTTACTTTTTAATCAGGGAAAAACAGATAAATGGCTCATTCACACTTTTTTCCCTGCTCAGATCATCCCAGCAGCCACATCCCAGCCTGTGCTCATCCTGTGGTGCCAATTTCATGGCACAGGGCCCCAGACACCCCCAGATTTCCCAGCCTGGCTTCCCACCAGCATCCTGCTGGCAGGGAAAAGCCAAGGCTCCAGGCAAGGAGGGATGTGGCCCCAGTGCATCCTCTGCTCTCCAGCTTGTGCCATGGGGGGCTCCATTACCGTCCACAAACCAGAGTGGGAATTAGCTCCCTAAAAATCTCACACCTGGCTTGGACCAGAGCCCCACCAGCAGACAGGACCCACACAGGTTTTTCCTCTCCCTTCCGCCTGAAACAGGAGTTGGGCTTAAAAATTATGAAATTGGGGACCTTTCCCACCTGCCTTGGGTCACAAGGCCAAATCTTGGATAAAATTGAGTTACAGGGTAAGTCATAGCCCAAGTCCAGGATTAGGGGCTGGAAAAAGCAATCCCCAGTTGTGGGAGTTGTGTGAAGGAGCAGGAATTTGTGGTTCTGTCCTGAGCACTCTGAGGGTGAGGGCTGGAAAAGTGGCTGGGGTGGGAAAAGCTACCCCTGATCCTACTGAATGATTCCTAGTGTGGATCTGACCTCAAACCCAAGTGGTTGGAAACCAATCCCTGCCTGTGCAGCCAGTGGAGATGGGCAGGGATTTAGTGTGGGGGGGAACAGATGGGAGGAGGAGGCGTCTGTAACAATTGGTTTCCTGCTGTTATTGCTCCCTTTTTCCATTCCCACAGGAAACATCCAACCCTGGCACAGCGCACCAAAGTCACTACAAAAGATCCCCTCAGGATCACCACCCACACCAGGCTCACAATTCCCACCCAAAAACCACTTTCCAAAGGAATCCTCCCCTCTCCCTTGCTCAGAGTCCACGTTTGAGGATTCCACGGGTTCCGAGGCCATTGGGAGCACGCGGAACGCTCGGGAGCCGCGGTTTGGGGAGGTTCCCGCTGGTTTTGGTCCCTTTTGGGCTCCTTTCCTGGGCAGGAGCGACCCGGAATGTGCCCACGGAGCCGCTCTGTCCGTGCTCCGGATATTTTGGGCCCCTCAGCGCCGCCAGCTCGGCCTTATGGGTGCCACCAAGTCCCTTCTCCGGGCCCGCTGTCCCCAGGATCCAGCCTAATTCCTGCGGAGCGGGTGCCACATGGAGACAGGCTTGCGGAGCGTGGCCAGCATCTGGTTCCAGTGCATGGTGCCCATCCCGCTGGCCGCTGGCCCGATGAGCACGTGGCCCGTGTTGTCACCGCGCCCGTCCTCGCCGCTCTCGGCCACCGTCACACGCAGGGACAGCTCCTGGGGGCCACGGGGCTGTCACCACACACAGACCCACCCAGGTTCCCCTTCCACAGGGACATGAACCCACGGTGCCAACACATCCGTGCATTGCCACCCACCCTGCCCTACCCCACGTACACACAGCCCTCTGTGCCCCACCCGTTCAAACCCACCCCAAAATCCCTATACATCCACCCTCATATACCCCACACTTATATCCCCCAAATCCATCTTTGCCCCTGTCCACATACCAAACCATCCCTGTGTACCCTGCTATATCCCAACCCATACATCCATATCCTCCCCAAGAGTCCTCCACACACATCTCCCCTCCAGCAGCCATTTCCACACCTCTCCAAACAGCCCCCACACATCCACATACCCCAAAACAGCCCCCACACATCCACCCCAAACCACACCCACAACCCCCACAGCTTGAGAACCCCACACCCCCAGGAGCTCCCCACTGATGGGTTTGGGGAGCTTGAGGAGCACTGGGATGTGCTGTCCATCCCCAGCTCTCCCAGACCTGGAGCACGATGGCTGGCACAGAGAAGATCATGGCCTCATTGAACACGGGGTTGGTGTCTCCCCTTTTCACTGCTGTCTTCTTCTTGCTGATCTTCCTCCCATCCTGCAGCAGGTACACCTTGACAAAGGGATCTGCTCAGAGGGATCAGTCAAGGGATCAGTCACACGATGTGGGGAAAGCAGGGGGACCCTTTCTGTCCTCACAGGGATCCACTCCCACGTAGCAAATGGGATAAATAAGGACAAACCCCACCAGGGAGCCCCCCTCACCTGCAGTCACCTTCCCATTGCTCCACACGAGGTTCTTGGCTTTGACCACCACCACTGTGAGCCGCTCAGCCGTGGGCAGGTAACTCAGGGAGAGCAGGATCTCCCCCACGGTGTCCACAGCCTGTGGGACACAACTCTTTGTTCACACCTTGCTGTCCACCAGCACCACGAGTTTCTTTCTGCTGAGCAGCTCTCAGGCCACTCTTTCCCAGTCTTACATATAAATTGTTATAAATTCTGCTCTCCCCCCCAAGTTGCTATAAAACATATTGCCTGAAGTAGTTGTAGGTGCACACTTAGCTATCAGCTGGGAGCATGATAAATAGTTGAAAATTTCTTTAAAATTCACTCTTTTAATATATAAGTTCACTAATCAGTACTGGAGTAATAGAGTGTGTTTCATCAGCTCTTACAAGCATAAAACAGAGCACTCAGTCTTCAAAGTGAAACCCTTTGCTTTGCCACTAAACCACCCCCACTTGAATTTCCTACAGAACTCTTCTTTTTCCTGTATCTTTTACTGCTGTTTCCTTTCTCCTCCCCATTTTCCTCAACAACCCAAGAAAAGAGCAAAACTCCCTAAATATTTCTCCAGAATGCCAAAACTCTGAGGACACAACAACATCCCGCTGTCCCAGCTGGGAGACGGGACACTCCTGTCTCACCTTGTTGGTGTCCTGCAGGTAGAGCCAGGCATTGAAGGGACGCGTGGCCAGATCCAGGTCGGAGAGTTTGAGCTCGGCCACGCCGGTGCTGACGCTGCGCTCGTCCTCGTCGATGCCGAAGACGGAGAAGCGCAGGCTGTTCTCCTCCAGCGCCGCCGGATCCAGCGGCACCGAGAAGCGCTCGTCAAACGCCACCGAGTAGGCGCTCCTCTGGATCTGCCACGGGAAAGGGGGATAGCCCTAGAACCCGTGGGGCAGCATCCCTGCTCTGCCCCATCTCGTGGGAATTGCGAGGATGCAGGGAGGGCACGCCCCATCCCACCGGGATGGTTTATTCCCGACCTGACCACAGCAACTGCTCAGCCATTGGGGTGAAAATTGGGGCTGCGAGCTGCCCCAGTGCCTGTTAATTCTTTTAATTAGAGAATCAGTGTTGGCTCAGTGCTCTCAGACATATCCCAAGCCACTGGGAGTGCAGGGAGGGCACATCCCATCCCACTGGGATGATTTATTCCTGACCTGACTGCAGCAACTGCTCGGCCATTGGGGTTAAAATCAGGACCGTGAGCTGCCCCATTGCCTGTTAATTCTTTTAATTAGAGAATCAGTGTTGGCTCAGTGCTCTCAGACACATCCCAAGCCACTGGGAGTGTGGATGCACATCCAGCTTGGCTATATCAGGAATAGGATTTATGGTTACAAGGTGTAACCCCCAGCCCTTCTCCAAGCAGAGCCAACTCCTGGATGTGCCCAGTGGGAATGATGCTGTTTGGCTGACGTTGTCCCTGTGTCACATCATTCCCTGGGAGCAAAGGCAGCAGCAGCTCCCATGGCTGATCCTGAGGGTGCTGATCCCAAAGAACTGACTGAAGGGAAATGCTATGAAATCATGGATTTAGGGATTATTTTTTCCCCTACTCCAGTCCTGTTTCAGCATCCAAGGTGTCACAGGCAAATCAGGAGTTTGTCCCAAGGGATGGAAGCCTTGGATAGCATGGAGCAAAGTGGATCCACCAGCTCCCCAAAGCCACCCAAATCTGGGTGGAGAAGGGACCCCTTTGTGGGGCTGTGTCACCCCAAAAGCCCCCCAGGAGAGGGTTCATCTTCCCCAAGGACTCTCTCCTGTCTCAGTCTGCTCCTAACCCTGCTCCATCCCTGGGATGAAGGGCACAAAGGCAGCACCTGCCATTCCTGCTCTCCCACTGGATACCACCAACCCCCAGAGCCCCTGGGGGATTGAGGTTCCTCTGCATGAAGAGCAGATTTTAAAGCCCTACAGATTTTACAGACTGTCTGTCTGCAGCCTACGCTGTATTTTAGGAGCTCTGGATCAAGTACAACCAAACAGGAGCTGCTATTTAAAATCCCTCCAGAAGCACTGAGGAAAAAAAAAGCAGCTGGGCCTTTATCTGTGGCCTTGGGGCAGCCAAAGAGCTAAATTGTGCTGGTGAATTATAAATAATGACACTAAATAATAAATATCTCCAGAGCATAAATAAAGAGTCAGAGATTTGGATGGGAAAATGGTCTAAAAGGGCACTGTGGAAATATTTTGGAGGCAGCAGCCAGTTAGTGTGGATGAAGCAGCACCTCCACCCCAGCGGAGAGGTGCCTCAATGGGATGCAAATTCCCACTCCTTGCTGGAATATCCTGATTAAATCAAACTGACTGTAATAGAGGAGCTGCTGGAAGAAAACTGAGGCTCCTGCTTTCCAAAAGCAGCTTTTGAGGCACTTAAAAAGGAAGGTTTTGCCCCAGGTCCAACTCTGGTTGTGGCTGTCAGTGCTGCCACATGGATTTTCCACTGCCTTTGTGGGGAGGGAAAAGCGTTGGGGCTGCTGTGGGAAGGAGAAGGATTTTGGGGGCTCGGGGGACTGTGGGGCCATGGCAAGACACCAGCAGCACCTGCCCAAAACTGCCACTGCCACCCAAATCTCACTCCAGGCCACTTCTTCCACGTGCCACAGCATCCTTTCAACAACAGGGACAGTCAAGCAGGAAAACTTGCCACCAGCCACACTCAGATGACAAAGTCAGCCCAAATCCCAGCCAAGGGGGAGACATTCCTGCCTCTGCCAGGTTTCTGATGTTCAAACCCACCTGGGTCACCCCTCAAAATGCAGAGCTCTCTGCTCCCAAATCCCATCACTGCTGTGGGGAGCAGAGACCCACTCCAAAATCCCACGTCAACCCCATCCAGCCTTGGACTCCGTGCTCCCAAACCCCACTATTGCCCTGGGGAGCCAATATCCCCCAAATCCTGTGCCAACCATTTCTGATCCTGGCATGCCTGGAGCTCCCTGCTCCCAAACCCCACCACTGCCTTGGGGAATGTGGCCAAGAGACGCTGCCCCCCAACACCCCAGCTCCATCCACATGTGCAGAGGGGTCCGTGGGGGGGTGTGGGTGGGAATGAGGGGCTCACCCGGGAGATGCCGACGATCTGCTCGGCCGGGAGGAGGCTGATCCGCATGAAGCAGGACTCGAAGCGCGCATCCTCCTTCTCCAGCAGGTCCTTGCCCTGCAGCAGCGTCACGTGCAGGGCGGCCGCCCTCCCGTCGTACTCCATGGACACCTCCACCTGCCCCACCGTGAAATCCTGCCCGAAGTTGTTCCCGATGGACGAGATGGAGTTGAGGGAGTCGGCCGAGATGGATTTCCTCAGGGGGCCGTAGTGGGCCAGGCCCAGGTCTCTGCCCATCAGCTCCAGGCTGCCCAGCTCCTGGATGCTCTCCAAGGTGTCCTCTGCTCTCAGGCTGCTCTTGCGGGACGAAGAGCTCCGACCTGGCGCCCGCTGCGAGCCCGGGACCAACCCTCGCTGCCAGGGAAAGGAAAGCAGGCGCTGCCATCCATCCCATCCATCCATCCCATCCATCCATCCATCCATCCCATCCCTCCGAGCAGAGCCGGACAGCTGGGCTTCTCCGCCGCCTCCTTGGATGCATCCCGGCCCCTGCCTGGCCTCAAGCTGCCGCGGCAGCGAGCCCGGAGCTTCCCGCAGTTCCCAAAAGCTCGGACAGCACCAGGTTGCTGCCTGTGGCTGTTCCCCACACCGCGAGGGGATCCAGGAGATATTCCCACCCCTCCAGCATCCCGCGTGCTGCAAAGGGAAGGAGACAAACGCAGCTTCCTTTCCCCCCTTACCTTGCTCCTGATGTCCGGGCACGCCGCTCCGTACTTCTGCTCCAGGTACCGGTAGTCATAATTCGGGAAGGGGGAAGGGGCCGGGTAGCTCCCGGAGCGCCAGAGTTTCCACAGGTTGATGGCTGCGATTCCCAGCAGCGCCAAGGCTCCGGCGGCGTAGAGCCCGATCTCCCACCGCGGCGGGCTGGAGGCCACTGCAGGGGACAGGGGGATCCATGAGCTGCTCACAGTCCCGGCAATGAGCCTTCAGCTTCGGCTGCTTCCACGGCTCCCAGCTCCGAGGATGGGATGGGATGGGCCGAGGGGGGAATAAACCGCAGCTCCCTCCCGGGGGGCTGCGAACGGGTCAGGCAGAGGCTCTGCCAGCCAAAAAAAATGACAGCCCCGACTTGGCTTTCCCGGGAGATGAAGTTGTGCCGTGTCCCAGCCCCGCTTCCCTGTGTCACTCCCGGGGTGCCGGGGGTGCCTTTGCCAGCTGCGGCTCTGTCCCGCTGACAGATGTGCTCGGAGCACATCTGCATCGCCCTCGGCCCAGCTGCTGCCTGGGGATGCCAGGAAAAGCTGGGAGTAGGGAAAAACCAAAGGAAAAGCTGCTGGAAACAGGCAGAGAGAGCCCCGCGGGTGCCGCCGGAGCGAGCGGGGAGGGAGCGCCGGGCTCGGTTCCTGCTGCATTGCACCAGCCTCCATCACTCCCGCACCGAACCGGCACCAAGAGCCCCGTGCGGCACCGCAAAAGGGGCAAACAGAGGATTTCTGATCCCGGAGCGCTGCCGGGGATCATCCGGCATCATCACGCCGCAGAGCTCCCTCCTTCGGAGCCGGAAAAAGCCCAAAGCCAGGCTGAACTCCCACCTCGCACCCGAGCGCGGGGACAACCTGCTGCTCCCCCAGCCCTCCTCCAGAAGGAACTGAATATTCACAGCCAAAGCACCCGCTTTGGATCCCGGAGCAGCCCACAGGTTAAACACTGGGATGGGACCCGGGGTCCTGCTTCATCCACCCCGACCCACACCCCTAAAGGGCTCTGCCTTATCCCTGCATCCCGGCTAAGGATGTTGTCGTAGGTTTCCTGTGCCAGAGCTCCCAGGCTCCTGCTATGTTGGAGGGGCAAAATTGCGAATAAAATTAAAATCTTTTACTGGCTCCTACCTCCGAGGAACTCCGAGTGCAAATCCCAGCTGAACTGGAACCTGCTTCAATCCCCTCATTCCTGCCCGTTTCCAAGGGCTGAGCACTCATGTTGGAAAACTTGGGAGGTTTTAAGGGTTTTACCCTTGTTTTAAGAAACAAAATCCAGCGGGCACGTGGAGCAGAGGGTTCTCCCCATGGAAAGCAGTGAGGAGCAGCCAACCCTTCCCCAAAAGAACCCCGGTGTGAGCGCCAGCAGCTCTGCCCCAAACCCTTCCCGGGCTCCCTGGGGAGGACTCACCACTGAAGCGGGATCTGCTTACGTGCCCAGTGTCCATGGCAAACGCTCCCTGCGAGCGGGACAGCCTGGAATGCACGAGACACAGCGTTAGGATGAGGGGGAAGAACTCAACAATTTAATGCCTTGTGATTTTCCAGCAGGGATGCTCCATCACTGCTCCCCCTCCATCTCTCCCAGCCTTGGCTCCTCTTCCAGGAGCTGAGCAAACACGCTGAAGCCTCTCAGCCACCAGGCAGGAGCTGAAGGAGGGACAGGAACGCTCGGGAAGGGGCAGAGCAGCTCGATTTACCTCGAGAGCCTTTAAACAGGCGACATTCCCAGCATCTCTGTGTGTGGACATCCCCCCTCCAGGAGCCGTCAAAGCCTTTTGCTGCTTTCCAGCTGAAATCCTCCTTTGCCTCCTGCAGTTTCCCAGCCTCTCCTGAGGCTTTGCCCTGGCCCCAGCCGAGGGGGGTGGCCCCATTCCCTCATTTTGGAGTCACTGTGGGGTTTAGGGGGTGTTGTTCCCCAGGAATCAGCTCCTGTAGCAGGAAAGCTCCCTTGCCTTCTCCCCCAGAAAGGGTTTTTCCCAGTCCAGTCAAAAGGAAGCTGCTCTCCCAGGCAGATCCCAGGCAACACGGATGCTGAAGGGGATTTAACCAAGCCAGCTGCTGCTGCTATGGAAAGGGGGGTTTGGGATCCCCAAAAACACCCAACAAGCAAATCCAGTGGGAACTCACCAGCACCCTGTTCCCTGGCATCCATGGCAGGGAATCACAGGCTATGGAGAGCTGGTGGCATCCCACAGAACCCCATGGAGACACAACCTCAGCACTGCACCTAAACCCCCCCACACCTCCCTCAGAGCCTCCCAGCCCTTCTCCAGAATTCCCAAAACCCACTCACAGAGCTGGATTGGCCTTGGACAGACAGTTCTGCAATATTTGGGCCTCATCTTCCAGCTCCCCTTGGGTGTTCACAGCCTCAGGCACTCGGGGTTGGATAATCAACTCCCCCCAAAACCACACAGGCTTGGATTGTAACAGGCAGAAGTGGGAATTTCATGGCATGGAATATCAGCTCTGCTGGCCTGGCCCCCTCTGCAGGGGTACATCCTTGGGACAGCAGGAGGAAGGTGAGCCCTAAAAGTAACCCAAAGTGACAGAGATGCTGGGATGGGGCTGGGAGATGCCCAGTTCCTCCCCACCCTCCTTCCTCTGGCACAGATCTCCCTGTGCAATGGATAAACCAGTCCTACCCTGGCTGAGAACGTGCTGAGCTCGTGTTATGGGCTGAGCTCAGCTCAAGGCCCACTTTGCTGGCTAGTGCTGAAAACTGACATCTTAACAGAGCAACATGATGGAGATTTACCCTCAACTGCCTCTTTTAATGCCCTTAAAAGCCTCTGAGCCTAAGCAAGGCCCTCTGTTCCTCTCCCTGCTTCCCAATTATTTTTAATACAAAATAGCAAAGTTTTCAGGACTGACTTTTCCTGCAGGAGGACAAACATCCCCCTTTAAATTCCCTCTATCTCTTCCCAATTTCTTCTGGAAATTTGAAGGAATTTCTAATTTTTCTTTCCTTTCAGAGCTTCTGTCCCCAAAACATCTCTCTCTAATGAGCTCTAAGCAGCAAGTTAAGCAGATTTCCAAGGCATCACCTGGAAAGAGACTGCAGTGCTCAGCACTAGGATGAAACCCAGAGGTATTTTCCTATTAGGAAAACAGCATCAATCTCTCCTGAGCGAGGAAACGGGGGTGGAGGTGCTCAGGGAAGGATTTATGGCTTTTTTTCTGTTAACTAATCTCTTCCCTGGAGCATTGCAAGGAGCTGCTCTGACATCCCCCTGACCTGCTGCTCAAATTCCTGGGAAATCAAGCCTGAGGCATTGGGAAGGGAAGCGGCACCGCTCTTTCACTGCTGGCAGCACAGGGATTGATGGATTTTTCACCCACAGGCCTCAAGATCAGGTTGCAGAGTCCTGGTTTGGGTGAAAAGGTTGAAGAGTCCCAGGTTTAGGGTGCAGAGCCCTCTCCATGCATCCCAATACCCCAGTGCCCAAGCCAGGGCAGCTTCATTTTCCTTGGGAGCTGCTGTGGAGCTCAGGTCCCTTTTCCTACTTGGAGGGACAATAAAACAGCTCAACGAGGGAGAGGAAAACAGAATCAAAGCCACCTGTCCCCCCTGGAAAAAGGGGGTCCCCCAGCCTCCACGGGGTTGTCACCTCGCTGCTGCCAAGGCCACGGGCACAGCAACCCCAGTTGCTGGTCCCAAAGCACCTGGACCAACCTGGCTATGACTCCCCTGAGCACACTGCAGTCCCCAAACATCCCAATCCAGGTTCCAGCGATCTCTCTGCTCATCCTTCCTCCCTGTCCTGCCCCAGACAGTCGTGGCCGGTGTGCTGAGCCCAGGCTAAACTCAGCTCAGCGGTGGTGCCGGTCCTGCAGCGCTGCTCTCCCCCTTCCATCCCTCTCCATCCCTGCCTGGCCTCCATCCGCAGGGCACGGAACTGGGATGGGGTTTGCTGCTGGCACGAATAAAAGCGCATCCCAAACTTGCCAAAACAGAAGGATTTGGGCTCTGCTTTCACCCATCGCCCTCACATCCCACCCAAACCGGTGACCCCCGCGCTTTACCTGGACAGCTACAAATCCTCAGGGAACTGCGGGGACCCCCGGGCGGCCCCGGCATCCGCCGAGCTGTGTCCGCTCCCACGGGGGAGGCGGGGACCCTGCGACCTCCGGGGCCCGCCCGGCCGGCGATGGGGACCGGGCAGAGCCCCCCGGGGGTCCCGGAGCTCAGCGCCGGGACCCAGGGGTCTCCCCAAACCCGGGATGCTCCCCAAGGCCGGCAGAGCCCCCCGCCGCTGCCCGGGGATCCCTGCGGGTGCAGAGCCCAGCCCCGGGATGCGGGATGCCGCCCCCCCCCAGAGCCGGGATGCTTCCCGGAGCTGCGGGACCGGGAGCGGCTCCGCTCCCTCGCCCAGCCCAGCCCGGGGCGGAGCCGCCGCTCATCCGTGCCATGAGCTGGGCGGTCTCTGCGCTCGCCAGACCCTCCCCGGGGCTCGGCTCAGCCCAGCCCGAACCCCCCCCGGCAGAGCCTGGGGAGCCCGCGGTCTCTCACTTTGGTTTGCCTGCCAAGCTCCTCCAAAAAAAAAACCCCAAAACAAAACCCAATAAACCCCTGCAAACTCACCCCCAATACCAGCCAGGAGTGAGGAGAGACAATGTCAGATCCCTCATCCCACACCAGAGACTCTCTGCTTTGTGCTTCCCCAAATCCCATTTCCCAAGGACTCCCTGGTCCATCCCACCACATCTCATCCAGCTGCTCGTCCCCACAGACCCCGATGAGTGTTTCTCTCCACGGGGTCCCATGTCCCCTCCCCTTGTCCCTCAAAGGGTGCAGAGCCCCTTGGGGTCTCTGGCTCACCACCCCAAAGCCCAATCCTTGGGTTCTCCCTTGTCCCAAACAGCTTCCAGCTGTGTTTCCCTCCTGGCCACAGGGACACCTGGGGCTGTCCAGCAAGGTCTTGGCTTTGGATGTTCCTAAGAAAAACCATCAGATCCTCTCCCTCTGCAGCAGAAAGTGGAACTTTTTGGGATCTGGCCCCAAAAGTCCCTCGGACAGTTTGGCTCCATACCCACCACACCATGATCATTGCAAAGACTGTCTTCACACCCTCCTGTGGGATCTTCCCTTTCCCTGCCTTCATATCCATGGCTTCAGCCACCTCACTTTAATGTCAGGCAACTTCCAGCGCAGCAAGGAGAAATTTCAGACAGCAGGAGAAACACTTTGCTTGGAAAAAATGGAGTAACTGCAATTTTGTGGGGAAAAAGATACCCACACAACCTGAGAAAAGGTGGGGTCAGGGAGGCCAGGGAGCAGCGTGACATTCCAGAGGACCTGAAATTCCCAGAAACACCCACATTCAGCCATAGGGACACTCTGTGCTGGCTCTCCTACGCAAGCTCCCTGGTCTGGAAAGATCCAGGGAGGGCAGGACTGGGAGATGCTCCCATGCTCTTCCTGGTAGAAGTTCATTTTCAGGGAGAAAACACATCAAGTTTTGACTGTGCCAAAAACGCTGCCTGGGTGGGAGAGCTGCCTCCTCCTGCAGCCAAGGCTCCTTTCCACGAGGATTCCTGGCTCTTCCTCTGGGTACAACTGGAAAAGAGCAGGCCATGGTACTTCCTCACTTCCCAAAGCTCCTCTGCATCCGCAGGGATGTGGCAGGATGTCCCTCTACAGGACAGCCTAGGACCCAGCAGCCTCCTGCAGGGCATCTCAGGGCTCACCACTCCAGACTGGGCAAAAGTGACCCCCAGAGCTGTTCCAGACGGGACTGGATCAGGCTGAGGTTTGGAAATCTCCAAGCTGGGCAGCCTCACACAGAGGCTCACCTATTAAACCCCCTCCTTTTAAAAGCCAACTTACCTTTGACCACAGGTGGGAGACCTGTTAAAGGTGAGCTGGACACTCCTGCATGTGGAAGGAAGAGCAGGCCACCTCTGCCCTCTCCACAGGGAGGGTCCCATTTTAGGCTGTTCCAAATGTTATTCCCATGAGGACTCCTGGCTTCCTTCCATCTCCTCCCTGAGGCTGCTTTGAGCACTGCTCCAAGAGGATCACAAAAGCATTCCTAAATCCAGGCGAGTTTGCAATGACCAGAGCCCACCTTTTTCCCTGAAAACCTGGACACATTCCTTACCTCAAGGCCCAGCATCCACCCACCCATCCTGTGTGCTGGAGGGGACACAGCCCGAGCCCCCTCAGCCCCCTGGCTCTGTGTGTGATGTGACAAGACAGGACTCACAGACAGACATTGTCCCAAAGGACAAACCAGCACACAGAACTACGTGGACAGGATCCAGACTATCCCTGGGATCCCTTGGATGCAGACAGGTGAGTCAGTGGTTCATGGATGAGGTCAAAGCTCCTGGATCTTTCTGGATATTCCTCACCAGGTGTTGCCAGTGCAGGTATGTGGTCCTTTGGTGGGAAGGGGGCGCAGTGACAAGTCCCCCTAGGTCACCCAGCCACCTCCCCAACTGGGGATTCCCAACTTCCAGATTGCCCACTTTTTACAGGTGTGAAGTATTTGAGACACTAAAGCTGGGGATGTTGGCCATCACTCCTGTACAAGATCAAACTGGATTAAAAACCCAGATGTGTGCTGGGCAGCAGCTCTGTGAGCTCCTGCCACTTCCAAAGTTTGGGGTTGCACTCTTGGAATTGTACTGTGGTGTTTGTGGCATTTCCTTCTGGATAAACGCTTCCCTGAAAAACAGCCAGATTGGATTAAGCAATGATAGGGTGACGTCAGTGCCCAGGACAGTGACGTGAGGGCTCGGAGCAGAGGGTACAGAATCCATGTGGATTAGTGGAGCTCTCACACTTGGAATAATGACCTGGGGAAACAAAGCAGCCCAGGCTTCCAGTTCCCCTTCCGGGATGCTGAGTCACCAGCAGAAACACTGCCTGGCTCAGGATGCTCCCTGGCTGTGCCATGCCAGGGATGTGCTTGGCCTGGGCCTGATGCTGGCAGAGGGGACAGGGATGGGGGGTGTGACACTGCAGGCATCAGCTTTCCCAGAAAGCCCTCACTCTGGAGCTATCCTGGCAGGAACAGGGCAGTGACAGAGGGTGACAGAGCCCCTGTCAGACCCCAGAGCAAATCCCCTGTGGTGAGGACACAAACCCAGCCAAGGATAAAGCAAAGAACTCCAGACTGACGGGACACTCCCAGTGTCTGCTTGTGACACATTTTACTCCACAGAGCAAAGGCAGCTTGACCTTTCTCACTTCACCTTCCCTTACATTTAAGAGATGACTGAGACTAAAAGAGAAATTAGAAATAAGACTAAGGAGAAGTTGTCTGTCTGCCCAGAGCTGGGACACACCACCCATGTGCTGCAGGCCGCTCCAGGACGTTGGAAGTCAGTAGGATGCCCAGCAGAAGGGCTGGAACAGCAGTGTAGTGTGGTACATCCTGTGCAAGGAATGCAGCTTGGCCACACGTCCCCGTGTACCCGGTCACCTCGCTGAACACTTCACCCAATCCTCCTTCACAGCTCCAGGTAATTCCAGCAGGAAGAACACAATTCCTTTCCCGTGCCTGGTCTCTGTACACTCCAAAACAAGTGTTCCTAATGCCCAAAGCCCCACGGAGCTCTCAGTTCCCTGGGAATGGAGCAGCAGATCCCTGTGTGCCGTGCTCTGAGCCCTCTGTCTCCACACCTGGTTCCGAGGAGGACGCACAGCACCCGGTGAAGGCCCCGCCCCTGTGCGGGGTCAGCGCTGGCCTCCCTCCACACAGCCTTCCTCCAGCCCTGCCCAGGTGACACCAGGAGAGAGGGGGGCTGTGTCAGTGCCATCCTCCCCCGAGAGGATCCCCACACGCTGGAACGCTAACAATGACAATTAGGAGTTAGGTAGGATAAGGTTGGGACTGTGCACCACGAGTTCCTGTCAGCCCCGTGTCCGCGCTCAGAGCTTCCTCTCCCGGAGTTTGTTCCCGTTGGGTTCATCCAGCAGGGCTGAGTGTCCATCCCCGTTGCTCAGGCATTTGTCCTTCTCGTGCCTGTGCTCCTGCTTCTGCCGCCGGATCTCCTTGTACCGCAGGGTGATGTCCCTGCAACACACACAGCACACAATTCCAGCCTGCAGGAAGAACGGCAAGGGAAGCTCTGCACGGAGCTTCCTGGGGATTACAACTCACTGGAGCCTCTGGCTGGGCATTCCTACAAGTGCTGATGGCATTGATTCATCGGCAGTTTGTGTTTCTGGCTGGTGGCCTGGCTCTTCCCACCTCTGCCAGAGCAGCCAATCCTGCAGGAGCAGCCACTGCTGGCCCCTCTGCACAGCACTGTGCTTCAAACAATCATGGAATGGTTTGGGTTGAAAGGAATCCTAAAGCCCATCCCATTCTACCCCCTGCCATGGCCAGGGACACTTTCCACTACCCCAGGCTGCTCCATCCAACCTTGCCTTGGACACTTCCAGGGATCCAGGGGCAGCCACAGCTTTTCTGGGCATCCTGTGCAGGGCCTCAGCACCCTCATTTTTCCCCACACTACATCTAACCCTGCTCCCTGTCAGTGTGGAACCATTCCCCCTTGTCCTGTCCCTCCAATCCCTGATATGCAGAGTCCCTGCCAGCTTCCTTGTGGGTCCCTTCCAACACTGGAAGGCTGCTAATTCCTTAGGCCCTGTGCAGCTGCTTTCCATGATGCAGACAGGAAACTGCCAGGATCAGGCCCAGAGAACTCCCTGTTTATTTCAGAACTTGCACCCACCCAGGAGAGCTGTGCTTTCTCCCCAGGCAGTCCCAGGGAGCACATTTGAGGATGGGGGTTGAACAAATCCTCCTACAACCCTGTCCAGCCCCAAATGCAGCCCCACCTACCGAATGAAGAAGCGCCAGGCTGTCCAGGTGAGCACCAGGATAATCCCCAGGATCCAGCACTGGGTGATGTAGAAGGGCAGGGAGAGGGTGAGCGTGTAGGGATCGTACTTGACGACAATCAGGAACTCCGTGGCAGTAATAGCAGCAACCAGCCAGGCCTGCTGGCCCAGCTTCTTGTGGAACTTCCTGCAGGAGAAACAGAGACAAAAAAAGTTTCACTGCTGTAAAATTAAGAATGTGGAGAAATCTGCACAAAAAGACAGCTGGAGCAGTGATTTCATTCAGCTTTGCACAGTCCTACAAGTCTAGTTCAGATCACACATGCACTAAGGCTCTGCAGGATAACATCTCAGAGGCTCTAAAAGCGAGAAAAGTTAAACTTCATCACCACACAATGCAGGGAAGCGTCCCCATTCCCAGGTAAATGATTCTCTGACTAGCCTGAGACCAGCTGATGTCCAGGGTATGGTTCCAAACAGGAGCTTCTCACACGAGGCCCAGAGCTATATTTGATACCAGTGTGTAGTTCAAGCTATACCAAACCATCCAAATACACCGGGAAAAAAATTGGAATAAATCAAGTGTAGGTGATTGCTGATGCAGAGGGGATGTGTGTATTCCTTCTTAAAAGGTATCCTGCCTGGATCAGCTCGGATTAAAGGGCTGCAGAAACTGCTCCAGGTGGTGACAGATTAAATGGGCAGAGACCAGCCCTAACCCACATGCAGAGAGATGAAAGGAAGCAGCAGATCTCTCACAGGGAATTCCAGTTGCTGGGATGATGAAGGCAGCTTTCTGCTCTGCTGGGCTGCTTCCTCCTCTGCCATCCCTTCCCTGACAACAGAATCAAAGATAACCCCAACACAAGAGCTGGGCAGCCCCTAAGGCTGCCGAGGAAGAGAGCTGGTTTCCTGCCCTAACACTCAGGAAAGATGCAAAAGATTTTTCTTGTGATGAAGGAGATAAAAATCCATGGCCTTGATGCAGACGCCTTGGAGGTGACAGGAAGATTCCAGTCAGGAATGTGTGACCAGGTTAAATGCTACTAACACATCAAGACACTCCTGGTCAGGAACATTTCACACATCCAGTCCTTGGGAACTCTGAGGCAGCATGTCGTGTGTGAGGGCTGGAGAAAGCTGCACCCCTCTTCTGGGACTATCACAGTTCCAGGCACTACATTGTCACCATGCTCAGGCCAAGGTTCTGCAAAGCCCCAGAACTGCCTACGGATACTCAGAATGCTGAATGGGAAAAAGAATTCTTCATGTTGGAATTTCACTGCTTTCTTGACCCAACATTGCAGGGCTGGCTGAAGAGACCTCATCAATTCATCCCAGACAATCCCATCACCACCAGACAAGGCAGTGAGCCATGTTTTTGTCAAGGAAGGACAATGGAATATTCCAATCTTTGGGCATTAAGAGTTTCCAAAAAGGAAAAGGTCAGCAAGGTTTCCTATGTGATGTAAGTCAGGAGCCTCTAGTACATTCCCAGCAGGAATAATGCACTGACTTTTTAAAATACAACCATGGGGCAAATCATGCTTCCCCCTGCTCCTCCCCTACAACACCATGGGAAGAATCCTGAAGGATCCTTGGCTTGAAATGATGTGAAAGTGAAGCTGGTAAATGGGGGCAGATCCTCTCTGCCTGGATGGCCTGGAATGCAGGAGGGAATTACAAAACCCTCTGCAGCGAAGGTACCAGGTAAGAGCAGGTGCTCAGCTTTGCCCTTCTGCAGGAACAGCCTGATGTCAGCTCTGGGGAGCATCAAGCAGAGGCAGGAATCCCAGGATGTGGGGACAGTCACCTCCCCCAGCAGGGAACAGGGCAGGAGGTGGTGGCAGTGACACGGATGTGCAGCTTGGGATGAGCTGCTCCAGCTCGTGGAAAGAATGGCAACAATCAGAACCAGGGATGAGGCACTGGTGAGGGATGGCTCTCCCAAATTCCAGTGTTATGCCCTGTGGTTGAACAGAGGGCAAAGGAGCTTTTCCAACCCCAACACAAGAAGATGAATGGTGCTAAGGAGAGGAGCTCTGCAGCAAGGCAGAGACTCTTACCTGTGAGTTGGAGGCACGTCCCAAACCAGGGCATCCTGCCCCTGCGGAATGTCCTGAATTCCGACTAAGCAATGTGGGCTGGCCCTTCTTCCCAGTTCTAGGAGTCAAAGCCTTGCAAGGGAAACTGATCTTCAGACCATGTTGGAACCCTAAATTCTGAACACAGACACTTTTTTGGTCAGCGACAGACAACGAGCACCCCTGGAGGCCAGGCGGTGCCTTAGGCTGAGGATGTGGGCTCAGGCAGGTTGTGACATTAAAAGAAAAGGTGATTTTGAGAACAAAGCTTTCTCAGCTCTCACATGGTCTGCAGAAACAAAAGCAGCGAGGACAGATATGATGCTGAGGGGGGGAACAGTCTCAAGTACATGCACTGCTGTGTGTGGTGCCTGACCTGCAGCACATCCTGCTACCAAGGGCCTCTGAGCTGCAAGAGGGTGCCAGGAGAGATCCAGAGGGCCAGAAGGGAAGACAGCTCAAGGAAATAAGTGCCTTTAAGAACCATATTCTTTTAGTCTGGACCCCGATATCCCCAGAGGGCACAAACAAGGACTGCAGTTCCTGGCTCTCGGTCTGGATCGGGAGCGCAGCGCTGCTCTGCCCAGAGCCAGGAGCACTCCAGCTCATTTCCACATTCTCTTCTCCACAGAGAGATCATTTACCAGCCACTGAGCTTAACACAGAGCACACACAATGCCCTTAACAACAGCTGCTCTCTGACCAGGGGGCGTGAGAGTGGTACCTCCAAAACAAAGGAACACCAAGCAGATGCTTTGGGCTTAGGCCTTTTTGTCCCTGACAAGCTGAACTGGTGCCCGAGATGGATGCCAGAAAGCTGGAGCAAGTTCAAAACAAAGCACGTGGAGCTCGACATGGAAAGTGCAGAGAGGTGGGGCTTACGGGTCGTCCATGAAGTCGTAGATCTCCCTCATGGCCACTCCTCCCACGTTAACAAAAAACACAAGGCGTAGCAGCACCAAGTAGTGTTCAGGGGGCATCCACAGCACAAACTTCAGGTAAAACGTGTTCAGCTCTGCCAATAAAAACTGGGAGAAGGGACATTGGAATTACATTTGGAAAATACCACTGGATGAAGCCTGGAATGCCCCTCTCTCCCTGAATGGCTCCCCCTGTGCAGTATTACCGAGTGAACCATCAGCACCAACCCAAAACCAACTGGGTTTTTAAACATTTCCTCTATGTTGGAAGAGGCACTAAAAATCACAACGAAAAGCTGGACAAGCAGTACCCACAAATTTCAAGCAAGTTTTTGAACTTCCAAGTACCTTCACCAACACTGAAGACAAATCCCAAAAGCACAGCTTTTCCTTTCCCTGTCCTTTAAAACCCAGCTGAGGGAGCCCCATCAAACCAAGAGGCAGGAGCTGCACATCCTGGGGGGCTGGGCTGTTTTTTCTCAGTTATGCAAACTCACCCTCCAAGCCAACTTGGGAAAGTTGATTATAAATTAAGAGCAAAATGTTCTCTCAAGCAGCTGCCCTGGCAGTGTGCTTAAGGGAGCAGAGAGACACCAGATTGTCACTTCAAAAGAAGTGATAACAAAGGGCATTAAGCATTGCTGAAGCCCAAGGAGTGAGCCAGAACCTGAAGCTGCTTAGAACCTGTCAGCTGAAGCTGGGATGTGCTAAAAGAACCATAACCCACAGTCCAGCATAAATTCACTGGGATCTCTGTTGCAGCAGCACCCAAACCCCAATTTCTTCAGGGTGCAGCCAGCAACCTTTTGGGGAAACATCTGTTTTATTGATACTCTTTTAGTCCTCCCACCAAGCAGGCCTGGTGTGCCACGTGAGCTTGGCCAATTCCTGCAGCAGGATATCAGGTGCTGGGAGGTTCTTCTGGCAAAACACAGAGTTCTGTCCTGTGCCACTGAACCTGGTTCCTGCCCAGTGCCCTTGGATCACCACAAGTGTCACAGGGATGGACTTAGTTAAATTTCACAGCTGCTGGGTTGAGATAAGTCTGAGCTGCTCAGAGCAGAGCCAAGTGACATCCCATGGATGGCACAAAGGCCAAAGTCCCCTGGCTGGGAAAGGGGCAGAAGTGGGAAAAAGGCATTTAAACATTTAAACTGCCCAGTGTACCCTCCCTATCAGTCTCACGTGGGTGACAAGTTCAGTTTCACAGGTACAGGTATGAATTTCAGATGCTGCATTCACAGCATAAAACAATTCCACCCACTCAGGTGCTGTGTGTGCAGTGAAATGGAAAAAAACAAACAAACAAAAAAAAACCTAGGAGAATTGAATGATTTAAGCAGATCTGTACTTCAGGACTGAGCTCAGAGGAGCCCAAGGCCTTGGATACAGCTCTTTCCAGCTGTAATGTCACCTGTACCCCCACAAAACCAAGAGATTTGAGCTACTTTCACCCACAACCAGTGCTTTGGGGAGCAGCAACCTGCTGAAAACCCAAAGATCCCAGTTTATATTGCTCCCATTGCCAGCAACAGTGGTCAGGAAGCAAGGACAACCGTTTCTGCAGTGAATCTGTCACCTGTGTCAGAGACACAGACAGTCCCCTGTTCTGCAGGACTGGGAAGGGATCCCTCCTGGCCTCAGCTTCAGGAACACCCCCAGAGCTGCATCCTGAGGTACAGAAGGGCCAGAGAGGCGTCCTCACCACGAAGATGATGCCACAGACTGCGAGCCACCTGCGCAGACTGGAGGCTGGCTTCCACTCAAACTTCACCCAGCTGTATGGGGTGAACTGGAACACAATCCTCTTCATCTTGCCTCTGGAATAAAGCAAAATAACTGCTGCAGCTTGAAGGAAAAGCAGGCAAGAGACATCTGCCAGCATTTCCAATTGAGACACCAGTTCAGATATGCAAAATGCCTCTGTTTACTCCATTAAAATCACAACTTAATGAGATTAGCTCTGAGCTTGTTATTTTAATTATCAATTTAAACTTTAATATACTACACTCACTGTTGTAAGCAGTTCTGCTCTGCTCAGCAAAGACACTACAGAACACAATGGGTCATTACTGGTTCACGACTACAAGGGATTTATTAAATTTTAATTCCCAGTGTCCCAGTTCCTGTGAAGTTCTGGTTACTAGGGAATGCAAAAACACCAAAGAGATCCTTGCTGTGAATGGGAGTATGCTGCCAACTCGCATTCCTGCACCTCCTTAAACCATTTCATCAAATCAGCTCACTTCCACAGGATGCCCTCACTCCCAGCCAGGAGATGTTTGGGACACACAGGTGTATTTCCAAATCTCATTCACAAGGCGAAAAAAAACCCCCAACAAACCTCCCTGCAGCAATAAGTCACTGGATCCTTGAGTCACCTGAACACCCAGGAATTCTTTAATCCACATTAACCCCAACAGAACAACCAAGCTCTTGAACAGGTGCCCAACCTTTGTGCTGTGCCTATGGAGTTCCTTCCTCCCCAACTTACTTGTAGGTTGGAATGTTCCAGAGTCCTTGCCACTTGTAGGTTTTCAAGGAAAGCCAGGACAGGGTCTTCATCCCACAGTAAATTCCTAACCCGTTACATAAGATCACATCCATTATCCACTGGAAGGAGAAACACAGGAATGATGCTGGGGAAGGAACACTAGAGCTTGGGAAAGGGAATCACTACAGGCAGACCTCTGCATTCCAGGGAGTGGGACAGAATGTTAATTCCACAGGTTTTCTGAAGGCTAAATAGCTTGGCTTAATGTCTCTAATAGTGCACTGACTTTTGGAAATATAACCATGGAGCAAATCATTCCAAGCTTGGGTTTTTCCAAAATCCATCCAAACACAGAGCCAGAGCTGTGTGCCTGACTGCAGGGAATTCTGATCACTCTGACACCAACTTATACCTCACAGGAAAATAAAACACAACTTTAAAAGGGTGTGTCTTTAGGCTCACACCAAGTTTTGCCTTTCTCTGAATTTCAGACTTTATTGCTTTGCACCATCAAATATTTGAAAATGTTCAGGTACAGCTTTAGATTCTCCCTCTGGCATGAAAGGAACCCAAGAAAATATTTAACCATGTCCAAGTGTTTGTAACACATAAAATTACAGAAACACTGACAAGCATGTTACAAAATTGTCAGGGAGCAGTCACACATGTGATACAATTCAGCTCTCATCACTTCCTAGCCCTCCCTGCAAAATCTGTTTTCCCAAATAAACCCTGATTCCTGCAGTACATACGTGATCCCACCAGCATTCACTGAAGTTTGGGAGCTGGTGCTCCAGGCTGTACTCCAGGAACTCAAACATGACACTGATGATCATGCACATCCACCAGTCCCGAATCATCAGAGTCTAAAGGGAGAAAAAAGTCTTTTAAACAGCTGCTAAAAAACATCTACAGTAGTAGCTCTTATAGTCTCCAGCTTCCACAAAAGGATCAGGAAACTCAGGACAATTTTATTTTCATGATGTGATGGTTCAAATGCTCACAGGCCTCTCATCTCATCAACATCACCAGCACAAGAGACAGGAGTGACACTGAAGAAAATCACCTCCACCCCAGTCAAAGCCAGCACAGGAATACAGATTATGATAAATTCTGGTAAAATGGGATTCAGCAGGAAGGAAATTAGTTAAATGCATGGAATTACTGGGTGCTCAACCACCACAGGCAGCATCGTTCTAACAGTGCTCAGAAAAGGCTTTTCAGAGCCTTTTATGGGCTCTAAATGACTCAAAAGCCACAATAATTTCTGATGAATGAGGCTCATTCATTCTCAGTATTGCCATCCTGGTGCTTGGAGATTTGGGGAAAAAAATACAAACACAAGCCCATCTCTGTTTATTGAGACAACACATTCAACCTCCAGCTTTTAATAGAGAAATAGGTTAATATTTAACATATTTAAGGGGAAAATAT
The DNA here is from genome assembly GCA_013397075.1 of Rhabdornis inornatus. NCBI lineage: Eukaryota > Metazoa > Chordata > Aves > Passeriformes > Rhabdornithidae > Rhabdornis > Rhabdornis inornatus. The sequence continues at coordinate 212,515 of VWZS01001909.1, read as the reverse complement.
GCTATGGCCCAGAGGAAATCCAGCAGCCAGTCTCCTTCCAGCTGGGCAGCCCAGTTTCTAATGCAGTTCTCTTGAAAGAAAAGGATCCAGGTTTTCTAAATTTAGAATTCAGCTCATTTACAGAACAAGCAGAAGGCCAGGTCTCCCCATGCCCAGCAAATTCACATCTGGTTTTGAGGGATCCCCCAAACCCCTCAGAACACATCTGCACTTTGAAATGAAAATACAAACCAACAGTTCCAGCTTGTTTTAGAGCAGCCAAGCTCTGTCAGTTTGTTATTTAAATAGGAAACCCAAACAAGGTCTGCAGGGGGCAAAATCTCCTGAGTTAAGTCAGTCTGCTTGGGTTAAAAAAGGTAATATTTAGATCAAAGTAATCAGCAAAACACTGCTGAATGTTCTGCCAGAGACAGGCACACCTGAAATTCCTTCCACAGTTGGTTGATACTGACTAAAAAGTAACAAGAATTAAACAACTGCCCATTTAATGGTTTAAAATCCTGATCTGATGCCCTTGGGAAAGCAGCAGCAGCATCTGTGTTTGGGAATATCACTGTCACTGCCAGCCCCACACTACACTTCCAAAGGTAATTCCAGCATTTCTGTTGCTAGAGGAATTAAGTTTTTTATTGATCTGACTCCAGGATGAATCCCTGTGGAGGAAGGAAGGAGCCTGTTGATGCAAAAAAGCTCTGGAAAGAAATGAGGTGGCCTAACATGGGCAGGAGACAGGAAATAAAAGGGGGGAAAAGGCTTTTCACATATTGACATGTATTTTCATGTATTACAAACAGCCTGGTTTAAGTGACCAAGGCCTGGCACCAAAAAAGCAGCAGCAGTGAGCCTTTGAGGACAGAAGAACAGAGTCTCCAAGCTGAAATGAGCCATTCTTACCTTCAGGTACCACCCAAAAAAGTGAGCAGGAACAAATCCATCCAGCTTGTCCTGAAAATCAAGAAGAGAGTGAAGGTCATAGCCATTTATTTTTTTTTTTCCTCCAAGAAAAATGCAGCAATAAACTTCTAGTTTTTCCACACATGAATACTTGCATTCCTCCATCAGGAAGGAATTTAGCAGAGCTTCTTAAATCTTACCAGCCCTGCCAGTCCCTGGGCACGGTGCCTTTCCCTCTACTTTAATAAGATCCCAGTTATTCCAGCTTTTGATGCACTGAAGATTTATAGGGCAGACCCAAAGGATTCGGGTGCTCCTCACTCCATGCAATCAGGGAATTGTAAATATCCATCATTCCTTTGCCCTGGAATTTCTGCCAGTGAGAAACCTGATGGTTTTTAGGACTCAGAAAAGTGCTGCTGGAGCAACCTGCACTAGTGGAAGGTGTCCTTGCCCATGGCAGGGGGTGGGGCTACATCATCTTTCCAACCCAAACCATTCTGGGATTCTGTGGTGCAGCTTTAGGGCTTTGTGCCTCAGGGTGACTGAGGAGAAGATCCCTCAAGCACAGGAAGAAATCCAAACTCTGATGGGAAAATTTGACACCAATGACCCGAGAAAGAAGAGCTGTTTGAACAGTTCAGCCCCGGGCAATCAGGTAATTGGGATCCAGAGAGAGACACGCCCCCATCTGATGGACAGGAAAGCTCAAGAGAAGAGAAATAAAGATGCTGAAAAGTTGGTCACAGGCTGTGCTCTGATTCAGCACTCAGCCAGACTCACAACTGCATTTTGAAGAGTTCAATGAAGCAGCTTTTTACCCACAAATAGCCCCATTAGTGAGTTTGTTCCTTACCCAGATGTTGTGGAAGGGATCAGTTCCATTGCCAGGGTCATAAATCAGGCAGTTGCCCCCATAGTCTCTCTCTGGCAGAGGAACCCCTAAATGGGGGTCAATGTACTTCAAGAACTGCCTCCCATCCTGCACAGTCTGCAAGGGAACACAGAAACCCAGGATCCCCCTGAAGGATTCACACACAGAAGGTACAAACAGAATTAAGGCCAACATTGATCTTCAAATCCACTTTTTTTCAAATTCGTAGCAGAACAATTCTTGAAATAAAGCCAGGCCTTGAAGCACCCCACACACATACCTGACTTGGAGCCTCTAATCCTAAATATCAAGGGAAAAAATGGCTACAGAATGACCTTAAAGATGAAAAATCAGTGATCTTTAACACTTTACCCCAAACCACTCCTCTATGCTCCCCATCTCTCCCATAAGCTTCCCACAGCTCATCCTTCCCAACACCCATTTCCAGTAAGGTCCCATGCAAATAGCAAAAAGAAATTATCAAAATGACCAAAATGTGAACTCATCTATCACTAAATCAGCCACACAGTTGCTGGGCATTTATTTCCCAAGAGTATCACTCAGTGGTGTGGTCAAAGCTTGACCCTGAAACACCCGTGATGTGCAAAATTATGATGTGATGTCCAAAGCCAAAATTAATTGAGTAATAATAATAAAATTGTAGAATAAACTGCTGAAGTCACATGAACTCTGGGACAAGTCTCAGCCACGAGCAAGCTTGGATTTGCTGTCAGGAAGTTCAGCCACCAGCAGACTCAGCAGAATTTAACCTTATTTCAACCTGGGCAAGGCTATGATGTATTTTTATTAAAGAGCTGAGCAACAGCAGGGAATCTCTTAACCACTAAATCTCTGCTGACACCACACGCTGCCACAGGGAAGCAAAGCCATTCCAGGCTTTTCTATTGGAATTCAGAACTACTCCAGTACAACCAATAAAAATTACTCAGTGTGACTGCAACTATTCAGGAGTGTCATGCTCAAGGATGGCTGGAAAATCCCAGGGTGGCAAGCCCCACTTCTTCAAGCTCACATGGCCTCTAGAAGCAAAACTTGGGAAAAAAAGAATTATTCCTCATCCTTCTCTCATTCAAAATGATCCATAGAGCTGCCTGATGAGTATATTGTCTCAAAATATTTAATTTTAACTTCTGAGAATTGTAAAAGTCAGGGAGAAGTTCTCTGTTTACTAAAGGACAAGATATGGTAACATGTGGTCAAAAAGGAACATGGTAAAAACTGTTTCATTTGGAAGCACCAAGGGCACATCTTTCCATGAAAAACCTCTCCCTCAGCTTCTGCCACCACACAAAACTGGGTGTTTTGCAAAACCCCCACACCTACAAAGAACCTGTCACTCCAGGTAAAAGGTATTTCCAAAGGTGAAACCAGGAGAATTCCCCTCGAGCCACACATGGCCCAGCAGGGCAGAGACTGCACTGTGAAACACCAGCTCATCTAAAACCACTTCAGCAGTGTCTGTCCTGGGCTGAGTGTGACTGGAGGTCAGAGCAGGTGAAATATTTTTATATTATCATTTCCCTCAGCCTCATAGTCTCATTAAACAGCCTAACGATTCCATCTCACAAAAATGAGCATCTCCTGCAGTCAGCAGGAAAAAAACCACCACAAAGGAGTTGATCTCCAAACGGAAGTGGCATTTAGGAGCTGGAGGTGTCAGTCACTTACCTGGAAGAGGATGAAGATGAGGAAGAGCTCATAGACCACGCTGACACACAGCCAGAACCTCCAGTAAGCTGCAGAGAGACACAGGGGATGTCAGCAGCTTTGGAGCAAACCGTAAACTAATTATTCATTTATTCCAATATCACAGAATCCTGGAATGCTTTGTGTTGGGAGGGACCTGAAAGCCCATCTCATTCCCCCCCCTGCCACATGCAGGGACGCTGTCCACTGTCCCAGGTTGCTCCATGCCCAACCTGGCCTGGAACACTTCCAGGGACAGAGCAGCCACAGCTTCTCAGGAAACCAATTCCATTTCAAGAGATGCTCCCACCCCAGAATCATAATTCCCAGCTCCCAAGCACAGTGCTCCCCACCCTCCCTCAGGGACACAACCAGAAAGAATCTCCAATTCCCACCCAGGCTGCTGTGTAAGTTTGCTGGAATTGCTCAGGCACTGACCTGCATCTGGGAGAAGGGATCCAGATCCACAACACTTCAACCCAACAAACTCAGCAGTTCAGGAGTGGAAGGAAAGTAATGTGCCACCTGCAATGCTTTCCAGCAGTCCTTGGAGGAGAACCTGATCCTTCCTGAACTTTTTCCCTGCTCTCAGGTGACCGGACCTGTCCAACCTTGGCTACACCAGACACACCCAAGGCAGGCTGGAGTTGTGTTTGGCACCTCAGCTTTCAGCCTGAGGACAAGGTCGTGTCCCCACGGGGGCAGAAAGTGTGAAGATAATTCCAAACCCCAAAGATAGTTTCACTTTTACTTGGAATGAAATTAAAAACAAGCAGACCAAAGGTTCAGCAGGTGCTGGATGCAAGGCCTCAGATAACCTGGGACTCTCCAGAAGAGATGCCATGCAAAGCACAGCTGCTCCAGAGCCCTCTCTAGACATGTGATTACAGATCTGCACACACCTCAACAACACCTGAATCCAAAGGGTGCCCAAATTACAGTGTCTGCACCTCCAGCTCTCCTGACAGGCTCAGCCCTCGGGTCACAAGCCATCCTGGATGGGGGTTTTGTGCTCATCCATGCCCCTGATCCATCCCAGAGCCAGGCTGCTGTTCCATGCAGGGAGGGGCTCTGAACCCCCTCAGTGTTTCTGTTTCCTGCCCTGAGAGGCTGATGCAGAGCTAGGGTGGGTACAGACACAAATCCAAAGATTCCACACAAGGGAATTCAGGAAAACTTGACATGTTCTGGTGGATACTGAAATTCCAAAAACATCACCCACCACCCTTGGGATGAGACCTCCCTTCAGGTGTTTCCTGGTTATAAATGGACTTCTCCTTCCTCAGGTCCATGGGGGTGATGGAGAGGAATCCCAACAGGGATTGCCAGGAAACCAAAACCCTCAGATCTGCCTTGGGAATTTCTCCCTGTTAATTCCAAGGCAATGTAGGCACTTTGATGTTCAAAGCAGGGCCAGGCATAAATTACACAAGAATGAAACCAACAGAGGCTCACAAACAGAGTTATCAGCTTAGAACCCCAAATCAACCTCCCATGGAGCTCCTCAGGGAAACATGTCTTTATCCAGTTCAGCCTCATGTAGGAAATAAATTCTTTAAAAAAACCCACCAAAGCAACAAAGAAACAGTAAGAAAAAAATTGAAACCAAAAATACCAACAAACTCCACACATTTTTAAAAGCAGTCTCTGACACCATCATTGAAAGAACATGGAAGGTCCACAAAATTAATTTCATCAGAATCACCTATTTTATACTTCTGGGAAATCAAAAAGAAAAAGGGAAAATAAAAAAGGCATGTGTGGCCTGGAGAACAGCATTTCAGAGCTCTGTGACAGCTTTCACCTGCTTGTCTTTTCAGAATGCATCTTAGGAAAAAAACAAACAGCAAAAAAAATATCCTCCATTGGTCACAGGATTATTTGGAAGAGAGGAGCCTCTTCCCAAACTGGCACCACATTCAAGCCAGCAGGGAGAATTAACCTTTCATCACCACACTTCTCCCACCTTGAAATGCTTTTTCTAACACATAAAATGCTGTTTTCTCTAACCCATAAACCTCACACCAGAGATTTTACACTGCTCACAGTCAGCAATGTGATAGACTGCTCCTCAAAGTGATGTAGACACAGAAAGCAGAGAAGTCTAAATCCTTGTCTGAGCTTTTATTCCCTTCTGTACACAGGGCTGTGGGAGCTGCTGAGCAGGCTCAGCAAAAAAAAAGGTAATTAAAAATTGAGATCTGGTTCTGATTTAGTGCCGTGGTTTCTCCTCTGGGTCCCCCAGAGGTTCTCAATACACTCAGTACCTGCACCCCAAATGTTTTCAAGGCTGTACAAACACTGTTCTCTCTCCTCCTGGGTCAGGCTCACCTTTAGCTGTAAGGTTATTTTTGGCACATCTCCAATACTTGTTTTTCTTTAATTCACTTGCCTCCCCCCAATCAGGGCTTCCTCCAGAGTAAGGAGGTCTCCACTAATCATTGACACACTTCATAACCCAGTGATTCCTGTGATCAAACATTAAACTGCTGCCTTGCAAGGATTTGGGAACAGGGCATGAACATCCCAGAAAGCTGAATCCAACCAGCCTCTTTCCCTACCTCTGCTCAGAGTTTGGCCCACTCTGCCTGAGGAGCTAAATGAGTAAAAAATACAAACATCTGGGTTGTTTGCCCAAGGAAAATGCTTGTCCTGGAGCTGCTCCTTCCAATGTCACCAGTGCAGCCCTTGCCTGGTCCCTGCCTGCACATTCCCAGCTATCCCAGCCCTCAATCCCACAGGTTACTCCTCACAATTTACTCCCTGAACAGCTCGTCCTGTCACACACTGTGTATTAAGTCAAACTGGCAAAGGCTGGGAATATTAAAAGCTCTTCTCAGGGCATTAATAAATGTCATGGAAAATTTCTTTGGAATGACAGCATGGATGTGCTATCTTGACAGAGGCAATAAAGCATCCCTGGGCTCCTGCAACACCAGGCTCCAGAAAAGGAGCTGGCAGGGAGAAGGAAGAATATCTCTTATCTGCAAATCCTAAGGATTTGCATCAGGCTACTGATGCTGACTGTATCCAGGATTAATTCTACCAGGAAAATGCTCCCCAAATTTGGCTGTTCACCCATCAATAAATAAATGAAAAAACAGAGTTTTAGATCTGTCCCTTGCACTGTACTGTTCCCTAGGGCTAAAGGAATGCTCGCCCTTTGCCTGAAGGTTTGGATGGAACCAAAGCCAGAGAAAAATGGGAAAAAAGCAGGGCAAGTCAGTAAAGTCTTGCCTGAACAGTCATACCTACTTATTTCCATGACAATCCTACAGTTTTGAAACACAGGGAGAAAACTGGTGTCTGTCCACGTAGCAAATTATTAAACTGGAGAAAATGGGGGCTTGTGTGGAATCAGTAGGAAAATGGCAAAGCTGGATGAGCCCCTGGCTAAAGCTGGGAATGCTGAGAAGGCAGTCAAAATAAGAAATAAAGCCACCAGTCTGGACAGATGCCACTAAGGTGGCGGCTGGGATCAGTTTCCTTAATGAAAAGTAGGTTAATGACACACAGCAGGAGCAGCAGGGAAGGCAGGGACAGCAGAGAAGATGATCCCAAGGGCCTGGAGTGACAGAGGAACTCCTAACACAGCTCCACACTCTGGAACAGGAATTTGGGAAGCATCACATTATCACCAAAATCCCCAAAATAACCCTGCAGCTCTGGAGAGGATATTTGAAAGCAGAAAGCTCAAAACAATGCCAGAATGCTATGGGGAAATGCTACACTGTGGGCAAGACTAAAAGCCAAACTTCCCTGCTTTGTTCTAGGGAATAAAACCAGCCCAGACAAAAACCCGCAAAACCTGGGTACACCCAAGTGTCACTGGTGTCCTCAAAAGGAGCAACTGATTTTATAGGAGGAACCACAATTAACTGGAACAGAAGGAAAAACTAAAACCTGCTATTTAATAAGAAAGGCAAATTTAATAAACCCCTCAGGTTTGCAGAGGTGTGCTGAGGGCACCACTCTGGAACCACTCCTGCTTTGGCTAAGGGTTGTGGGGTGACTGCTGGGTTAAATTTCTGGCATAACCCAGCTTTATTTGGCTGTAGGAGAGCCCAATACTTTCAGGAATATTCTTTAAGCCTATATGAATTTCTCTAATTCTTTCTCTTTCAACGATTCACATCTAAAAATAGGCAAAAGATCAAAGCTGTCTAAATATTTTCATGTTTCACATACTATTACATTACCTGGAAGAGGTTTGTGTTGTGCTTTCAAGACTTCCAGTCTTAAAAGAAACTTTTAAAATCATAATTAAGGGCCTCTGATCTCCTGTGGAAAATGGACATGGAGCTAATGAAGTGCTCCAGCACCAGATACATGGTCACAAGTGCAGTCCCAGCACAGCAAGGAGAAAAAACCAAGGATAAACAGGGGAAGTTCAGGTTTAAGAACCTGGCAGTTCTCACAGAGCTTTTTACCAACAACAGGAAGCCAAACCAGGGAGATCCAAACAGATCTCCAGGCTCCATGGAAGAAGTCCAGCAGGATTTTATGAAGGAGCCTCCATAACTCCATGATCAGTGTGCAGTGCTGAGGAACCTGTGATTACTGAAATGACAACTTACCTGCTCTCCAGGCAACACAAACATTTACCTTCCTCACAAACCAGGCAGCTCCTCGAGAGTATTTGAGTGAGCCCAGCAAGGTGAATTACCTGGGTGAGGTCTTGAGAATGGTCCATCTTTAGCTTGTGTCACCCCAAAGCACAAGAAAACCAAAATGCTGGCGACGATTCCTCTGGAAGGAAAAACAGAACACCCTGGTTTACTGCCTCATCCTCCTCCTGAGACTGCAAATCATGTTCTTTGATGTGAGAAATGTCTGGCCCTTGATTTTTAACTGCTGAATGTGTCCATCTTAAATGGATCCAGACACCATCCGGAAAAAAACAACCAAAAAAAGCCTGAGGATCACAGTAAGTCAAACACTTCCCTGTGCCTGGGAGCAGCTTTTATTCCCACTGGCTCACAAAGACACACAGGATTTAGCAGTGAGATAGCTCTCACTGCTCCACTGAATTTCCATGGAATTTAAAAAGGAGCTGTCAGACTTGTCACCACTCCAAAACAGCTTCTTAACCAACTAAAGACAATCAGGAGCTTTCCAGACCACAGCAGCACTGCTGCTACTCCAGGAGCTGGAACCATAACACAGAGTCTATGGAACATAACAGGGATTTTAAATAAAAATAAATTATCAGACCAGAAGCCCAAATATACCAAAGACCTACGACCCTGGGCATGTTCCTTTAGTTTTAATGGATTAAATGGCATAAAGCAATCCAAAAATGCTCTGTTTACTGCACCTCAACTCCCACAGGATCCTGCTTGCTGTCTCACATCACCTACTTAAGAGCTGGCTGAAAGGATGGACAACTGGGAAAGAGCTCATTCCATGTTTGCAGAAAATGATGCAAGCCCTGACTGCAAATAAAATGGCTCACTCTGCAGAAATCACACAAAATACCCAGTAATTTTTCTGTCAGAGGGAAAATGCTACAAACCAGAAGCAACAGGAGACTGTGCTTTAAACATGTCAAAAAATCTTTCAAAACAGAAGTCTAAAGGATTTACAAAAACTATTCTGTGACATTCACCTCTGAGTACAAATGTTTGTGCTTCCTGAAAATAAAAATGGGGTTTAGTTAACAAATGTAACTCAGTAATTCTGCTTGCTTTAAACACTGGGAAGCACACCAGAATTAGATGCTGAATGGATCTGTGAATAGACAGTTCCATGGGGATTTCCAAAGATCTGGAGGGCAAAACCCTTTCAGCTGACCTCCAATAATGAGAATATTCTGCATTTTGAGTCCCTGGCTGCATCTGGAAGCTCCAGTCCTGTGTGGTGTGACAACCCCATCCAACCCCAACCCCAACCTCAGCCATGAACTGAGGGGTCCAGACCACTGCTCTGGGCTTGGGAGGGTTGTCTTCCCAAAGCTGGAATTCAAATCCTGGATCCAAATCACCACAGGAGCTTAGCTGTGTTCCTTCCTCTAAAACCCACTCTCAGCCCAAGAGCAGCTGTGCTGAAATATGCTGGAGATCCAGATATATTCATTTACTTCAAGTTCACCACAGGAAGTTTGGAAGCAAATCACAAATCTGCATAAATAACCACACCAGCTCAATTTATTTTTTTTCCCCTCAGTGGTAACTAAAATTTCCCTCTTATCATCATTAATCTACCTCCTTAGGAAGCCTCCAATGCCTAAGCAGCAGCCTGGCCTGTAGCAGGAATGCTCCAACACTTGAGAGGGGCTCTCCTCTCCTCACCTGGCTGGACACAGCCACTGGAATTTCCTGAGCAGCAAATCAGGAACGCAGAAAATAGCAAAGTGTACCCACAAAAATAATTTAAACCAATTTTTTTGAAAAAAGGGAGAGCCTGGTAGCAAATTCATCAGCACAAACAAACTCTCGTTTGTGCTGAGAGTCGATTCAGACACACAGAACAATAAGGAGCTGTGTATGGCCCTTTGTCCTGGGATTCAAGGAGCCAGCTCCCACTCCCTGTCCCTTCCCGGGCTGGATCCATGCTGGCACAGCTGGTACAACCCCCTCGGGGCACCACAAACCCTGGAAGAGGGCTCTGGCCTTCTGTTACTTCCATTTCCCTGTGGGTGCTCAGCCACAGCAGCAGCAGATCAGCATGCACACCCACATATCCCTGGATCTGTCCCTATGGAAAGTAGGGACTGCTAAGAGCTGTGTAGAAAAGCATCTCAGGAGACACTTCCCAGCTGGAAATTCAACATACAACCCTGAAGCACACAGGTGTTTTTAAACTTGAACGTGTTTTTATGGAAAAAAACCCCAACTTTTCTTCCTCCAAGACACCCTGCTTAGCATTCCAAGCATTTGGAAGCTGTGGATTTCTGCCATGGTATGCAGAGAAGGTGTTCAGTGTTTATTTGGCTACACTCAGAGCTGGAGTTCAGACCACGCTGAACAGAGGAGAATGTCACAGCTGCCAGTCAGGATGAGCTATTCCATGGCTGGAAGAACTGTGGGAATAAAGCTCTCATGGATCAGACCTGGTTCACAATCTCTCCTTGCTTTACAAAGGAAATGTTCCACTGTTCTTACACCAGGGGCAGTTTGATCACGTGTGTGATCCCAATAAACTCTTACTGCATTTACATGTAAAAGGCACCTGCAACCTTATCTTAAAAAAAAAAAAAACAACCCAACAGTCCCCCTTTAATTGTTTCATTGCCCTGCCTTTTGCAGGTCCAGATGCAAACACCAATCTCAGCCACAAAGACCACACCCCGTGAGCTCAGAGATTCCTGCTCTCAACTTGGGTATTGTCCATCCCTTCTCCTGTGAGTGATTCCACATCCTGCCAGTGACTGGATGGAGCACTTTTATAGGGTGACATAATCCTGATTTCATGGCGGGAAGGTGGGACCACTCCATGACTCCAGTCCGGGAAACACTGAGCCAGCAAATTTGGCAAGTTCACCTCAATTTACTGCTCTGAGCACCTACTGCAGCTCACAGGGGCACCTCAGCCAGGGCATGGGAACAAAGGAGGCTGGAGCCCTTGGAAGTGTGTACTTAGGCTCTGCACCTATCCCAGACACTGCTCCACTGTCAGTGTGCAGAAGGTGGAAATAAAACCCCGTGACAGCTCCAGACTCTGCTCCCTGGTGACAAAACCCCTCCTGCTCATTAGGCACCAAGTGTTCCTGAGGAATACCATCACACAGGGACAGCCTCGTGCTGGATGGGCCTTGGAATCACATTACAACACAGCTCCACGCTAGGACTGACAAAGGTTTTGGGACAGGATAAAGGATTTTAAATTATGGAAGCAGAACTACAAAACCTCTGATAATGTGGGCTATGATGCACATTGAGCCCATCTTATCCTGCTCTGAAATGCCTCCTTTTGTTCAGAGATACACAAAACCTGGAATATCTGCAAGATCATGTCCAAGCCTCAGGATGCTGCTTTTCAAGGATTTTTGTGCCAAGACCTTGCAAAACTGCAGGAGTGAGCAAAACCTGTTTGCTGCCCCTTCCCTGGCATGATGCTGTAAATTGATTTTAACAACTTGGACACTGGATAAGCAGAAGACAACTCGTGTTTCCTGAGAGAAAGATGCACCTGCTGACTAATCTTCCCTGGGTTTGTTTTGATTAAGGCTGTCGAGGCTCTAAGCTCAATAATAAGATATTCCACTGAGTCACCTTAGCCCTGTATTACTCCCTAAGGATGCATCACCACTTCTCTTTCAGCTTTTCCCCTTCTCAATTCAGAGTGGCCATTCCAGGCCACACCACCCCTCCAGCCTGGCCTCCCTCATTATGAGTGGGAATAAAATGGCATTTGTTCTCACAGAAACCTTCCAGAACCTTTCCCAGGCTCCAGATACCTTCCAGCTTGTCCCATGTCACCCCCACGTGTGAAATCCCAGCTCTCAGTGGGGCACAGTGTGAGTTTCATCACCCCCAGGCATTGTGTCACTGCCAGAACAATAGCCAAGATTATCTCAGGAAATACTCCAATTCCTGCATCTCCAGGACAATGGATCCTGAGTCACTTCAGAAATGTACAAAAAGAGGGAAAAAAAACCCTTCAACAGCAAGGGAGAAAATCTCATTATATTTAAGAAACCAGACTAGTAGAAAACAATTATTTTCTTGCTTCTAGCAATGATGCTTTGAAGCATATTTTAAAAACATACTTAGCTTTTTAAAACACCACTTTCTTACCTCCTTTTTCTTCCCTGTTGTATTTTAAAACGAGAGAAATTCAACCATATTGAATCAGTTTAAATTACAGTAGGAATTGACCACACATGTAAGATCCATTCTTATTTCCCCAGAGCTTCCCTCTGGGCTACACGTTCTCACAGTAATTTTCAACAACAAACAAGGATTAGTATTGAAATGTTGAACAGAATTTTACAAAAAGCAGTTGAGCCAGAAAAATTTAGTCACAGCTCCCAGCATTTTGAAGTGATGGTTATTTTAAGGAAAGGTTATTTTTAAGAAAAGGCTATTTTAAGAAACAGAGGCAGAACCCTTGCCAAAGAAACCCAGCCAACAGGCTTTAGCAAGCTTTTTTCTGTTTTGCTTTATTTTGCTCTCACCACAGAGCAGCCACAGGCCTGACAGTGACATTAAACTGATTAGAAATTAAATTCAATGATCAGCATCAGAGAAGCTTACAGACTTATGACTGGTTTTGTAACTTCCTAAGAGGCACTTCCACAAGGGAGTGCAGGGGTCATTGGAGGTCCCATTTCCAAAACACACCAGGGAATATTCAGGTATTGCTCAGATATTCACCTCTTTGTGTTGTAGGCTGTGTCCTGGGGAGTCTCTTCCAGCAGGGTTACGTAGCCCAGTGCACACGTGAGGATGAACAGGACTGTCAGGGTATGAGCTCTCCTGAAATTCAGAACAGAAAACTGACATTAAAAAGCAGGAAAACTCACCTCTCCCTCTGCCAGTGCAGCCTCAGGAGGCCAAAACCATGGCCAGCAGTCAGGAATATTGAGGTTTTCTGTATCACAGAGCACAAAGAGCAGAATTTACAGTGGCACTGCATGTGGTCACAGCAGCAGCTTGGAAAAAAACAGCACTCAGTGCAAATACCCAGATCTAAACAGCTCCAGGTGTCTCCCCAGGTTTGGCAGGTCCACACCTGACAGTGCTGCTCTATTTCACAGCCTACTAATCAAAATTGCAGCTGAGTGGAACAGGCCCTTGAGAGCAACCAAAGGGAATTCACTCCAGACATGGGAATTACACAAGAAAAAGTAGTCATTGAAAAAAGTTTTTTTAAAAAAATCTCTAGGTTGCTGTTGTAAGAACTCTGATGCACTTAGCACAAGGGGTTTCTGTGGGAACAGCCATGTCAACAAAACTGGGGGGCTGTTCCAGAGCAGTAAAATGTCCCCACCCATTCTAGCCAAGAAATTTACATGGATTTTGGTGAAGCAGTCAGGGAGAAATTCTTCTGGCACAGGTTGCTTAGAGAAGCTGTGGCTGTCCTCTCCCTGGAAGTGTCCAAGGGCAGGTTGGACTGGGCTTGAAGCAACCTGGGCCAGTGGAAAGTGTCCCTGCCCTTGGGACTGGATGGGCTTTCAGGCCCATTCCGGCCCAAACCATTCCATGGATTCCATGATTCTATGGAAGGAGAGCAAGCAGAGCACACCCAGCCAGGTGACACCCACACCCTACACCTACTGATCACCACACAGAGAATATTCTTACAATGTCCACATCTTTTCTCACTTCAAGTTGAAAATTCCTTTCCTAATTAGAAGCCACTTATTGTTTTCATTGAAAAACTCCTCTGGCCCCACCTGGGAAGCATGGGAACTCTGTCCATATAAGGCCAAAGGACACACCATGAGTTTTGGTTTAGAAGACAATTACCCTTAACACAAATAAAACAAACCACATATAAAAAGGAAACTTAGGGAGGAGGAAACCTGAAAAAGAAAGTATATGTGTGCAAAATATTTCCATTGGATCTATTGGTTTGGGTCTATTTCTATTTTCTTTATATATTATTTTGTAACAGCAAGCAGATCACATCCCATCTCCAGGTCATGCCAAGCTTTGTACACTCAGGTTGCGTGGTGCACAACAAACCTTGGAATTTCCAAACTATTCACTGACTTAACTCTAAACAACCTTGCAGTAACCCACCTAAAACTACTCTGAAAGTCAAAGAAAGGTGCTACTGAATGAAAATTCCATCCAACTCCAAACCCCACAGCATCCCTGCAATCCCACTAGGAACACACACAGTACCTCATAAGCAGACTCAATCCTCTTCTGCCCCTGCCAGAAGAGAGTTTGGCATTGAAGGCTCTCCCCCCTTGAACACCACCAGCTCCAGGAGAAAAACACAAGGATCCACAAGTACTTCCAGAATTAGAGAGGAATCAGAGTGCCAAAACCCAGGGAAAAGCTTGGGAGCCACAAGCTCCTGCTGGGCAGCTGCATCTTCCCAGGTGCCAGGAAAGGTGATTCAGCCACCAGTGCTCACGTGGGGCCTTGCCCTGGATCCTGCAGGAGATGGAAAACGAAACCCCAGCCTCTCCCAGGAGGCAGGACAGCAGGCACCCTCCAATCACACCACGCTTCTGCTTGATGCATTTACGTGTGGATATAGTGAATGGATTCTGTGGCAAACACCAAAAACGTTTTCGTATCTCATGCCTTGTTTTGTAGCTTATGATTGTATTGTTATATTGTTACACAGTTATACTGTTGTAGAGCTATAGGTATTATATATTATGTATGTTGCATCATTGTTTATTTTCGAAGAGGCTACAAAAGCAAATCTAGGAATCCCACCTTAGGTTTCACCACCTGAACACCCACACCAAGTCAGCTGCTTTTTCAACGTGTTCAGATCCCATAAATTGCCAAAAAATCAGTTATTACACGCCCTCCCTTGGACAAACACCTCGAAAAACCCCTCTACCAGCACAAGGATGGTTCAGCTGAGTTCCTCCCTGTGAGGATCTTGTCGGACAGTAAAGGGTTGGTGTTGGGGAGCCCAAACATCCCATTTCCCATTTAATTTTGGTGCCACAGCCACCAGCCTGAAACCCAACCAGCTGCCCTGTTTAAGGAGAAACAAGAGGCTGCTCTCTCTTCACTTCCCTTGTAGCTCAGCTTTCATCTCCAGATGCTGTCAGATTCCCTCCTAGCAGGTTTTCAAGGTAAAGGTGTTTCCAGTGCAGTGTGAATTCCAGGAGCTGAGACGAAAGACTCTCGAGATGGGCTTGACTTCTGGAAAGAGCAAGTTGGCAGCTCTGCCAGAGAGCTGTGAGCAGTGACACAGCAATGAAGGGAAACATAGCATCACACAAATCCACTTCAGACAGGAAAAAAAGCCAGGAAATATGGATGTACACCATGTCTTCTCACAGCCCAGGAGTTTAAAAATAAAATAAAATTCCACAAAAAGGATCAGCTCTCCTTAAGGAAGGGCTTGTCCGAGAGATGGGGATGAATTGAACAGCACAGGGATTGATTTTTATCTCCACACACATTTTAAAATAACACACCAGGGGAAGGAGAGCTAAGAACAACCCAGCAAGGTAAGCAAGGCAGGAATTACATGGGAAGGCTTATGTTCTCCTGGCCTGGAGCCTGGGAGGCTGAAAAGAGCCAAGCTGGGAATCTTCCCCTTAGAATTACGCACAGGAGTTTGGGTAACACGCCCAAAGCAAAGGGGGTACAAACTGCAGCCAGGTCTGGGAGATTTCACATCAAAAACTCTGCAAAGCAGTGCCTGACTTCTGTGAGCACAAAAATATCTAAGGCCAGGGAGAGAAGTCACAACAAACCCCAAACTGTTAAAAAGCTGGAATATTAAGTGGTTTATTTTTCTGCCTTTCTGCACCACGCATTTGGCTCTTTCCCTACTCATGCCCTGGGAGGTTGAAATGAAATAAATCAGGTTTGTTTTCACACAAGCCCTTGCCCTGCTAATTCAAACACCAAGTGAGAGCATGTGAAGCTCTCCCGCACTGCAGATCACAAAAAAGTGGGTTTTTTTCCTAGTTAATGGGATTAAGTTTGATCCCAACTCCTCTTCTTCATGCTAGGTCATTCTCCTGTCACATTGAGACACTGCAAGTCTGTCAAGGAAATTACTATGAGCGCTTTTATTTTCCAACTGAAGTCTGTGACAGAAATTGTGTAAGGAAATTGTTTAAACATGTCATTTTTGGGGAGATTCTGGCAGATCCTTGGGTGAAAAGGAGAGAGTAACACCCAGGAGCAGGTGGCCCGTGGCCTCATTCAATCTCCCACAAATTAAAATCAGTTTAAGCAGGGACCGCACCCTTGTTATCCACAGCTTGTTTGTCACCAGTGATGCAACAACTCCACTGAACACAATAATAATCACTGGAACACAATGCAAAGAATTTATTTATTAATATTTTGGTCAGACCTCTTAAGTGGAACAAAATTCCAAAGGAGAGCCAGTCCAGTTTGTCCCTTGGGTTAAAAAAGTTGCATTAATTGGGGCTGCTGGTGAAAGGATCTGTCAGCAAACTCAATTAGTCCCACCAGTGACTTTTTCATGATTTAATTCTTTATTCCAAATAATGGCAAATTCATTAAACCATTCCTGAAAGAGATTTTTAAATGGATGTCAAAGCTCTGTACCCTCCATAAATCAACACATCACCTGGGAATTCTAAGAAGATATGGTGAGTAGTACAACAAACCCTTTCCTCCAAAAGCAGCAGAGGGTTTGTATGAAGAATAAGACACGAGAAAATATGACAAAAATTAATACTAACTTTAAACCAAGCACATTTGAAATAATAACTGTAATTGACAGGCAAACTGTTGGGGATAGACAGAGGGTTTGGAAAACTTCAAATACAAATATCCCTGTCAGTTTTAAGCTCTAAGTTATGTTTTAAAATCAGTTTAAAGTCTCAGAATTAATAAAACAGTCCCTATTCTTAGAGCAGTCACCGGCACATCCCTGAAGTCACCCAAGGCCGATTACATTTCCATACAGACTTGTGACACTCCAAAATAGCAACGTGCCTTTTCCTTGCCATCTCCTCAAAGAAGCCCAGGAACACAGACCTCCAGAGACCCAGAACCACAGGTCAACAGCAAAGCTTCGCCAAATCCTGGGTTTTCCTTCCAATCAGGAGGAAAGACTGAGTTCCCAAAGTTTCCGAAGTTTCCATCAGTTCTACAGAGCTTGCAAGTTCCACAAATGCCCTATTTTTGATTATTAAACATTTTTTTCCTTAAACCTCTAGAAATGCATGTTTCAGGAGTTAGTTTAGGGCAGTTCTACTGGGACAAATGATGGGGAATTACAGGTAACACTCTTTGAGCAAATTTTTCCCTATTTTCCTTAAAATTTTGGGTATGTGTTTACAAAAAAAAAAAAAAGGCAATACAGAGAACTGACATCCAGGTGGGGCATTGAACACTGACAGGCCCTCTCCACAAAGTTATTCCTTCTGCATTTCCAGCTTACTTGGCAGAACTATGCAACCCCTTCCTCAGAGAAAGGGCACTGCCATTTCCATAGTGCAATTCCCAAGGCACAGGCCCTCTCATCCATGACCAGCTGGAAAACATGGCTCAGTGGGATTGCACAAGGCCTGCATGTCCCTGATCCCTGCCCAGGGCATTCCCACAGGCTGGAAAAGCAAGGCAGGGTGACCCTGGACTCTGGAGCAACATTCTTTTTCTCCAGTGTGGTGAATCCTGAGTGGGCATAGCATGGCCCCATTAAAGTAGGGAAAAATCCCATGTTCAGCTCCCAGCAAACTCAAGGAATGCTGCCTTGGAAGTGCCAGGGCCATGCCTGAGGAGAGGGCACAGAGAGCAGCTCCTGCCAACTTGTGGATATTCCACCTCCCTAATCTCTCTTCCGGATAAATCCCCACCTCTTCCTCCAGATCGCTCTTAGCAAACCCCGAGTATTTCAGAGATAAGAGCAATCTCCACATGGAATGGGTAAGGAATTGTTTTGGGTTCCAAATCCCTTCTTTCCAACACCAGCTGGTTTGCCCACACATATCCTCATTTCCCAGGCCATCTGGGAAGAGTCACAGCACTGAACAAACAGAGAGGAACACACCAGCAGGGGCTGCCTCTTCCTTAGCTGCAAATTCCACGCTTTTTTGCACAAAAAGGTGGAAATAATTCCTACAAACACTGCCATTAGCCTATAGAATCACTGCCGTTCCCTCTTTTTTAGTTCTTTGCTTATTAATTTTAACATCCTGAGCTCCACAGATCTCTGCTACCACACCATGACCTCAGGAATTAATATCACATCCATGTGATGGCAACACGAGATTATCAGTATGAGAGATAAAACAACTTAATAATCAAAAGGTGGCATTAAAGCTAATGAAACCCAAATTAAAGTAAGGCTTTGCAAAAGCAATTAACCCACAGAGTCACAACGTGGTGGTGAAAGGGCATCTGGCACCTCCCAACACCCTCAAATTGAGATTGGATGGATGTTTTCCTGGAAAATCTTCTTTGGTTAAAGACAAGCTATGAAACACCTACAGAAATTTTAGGAGAACATCACACACAATATCCAACTAAATGACCCCAGAAAAAGCAAGGCTCTGTGTGAAACCTCCTGATGGAGGCACACGGAACAATCCAAGGTGCTGGAAACAACAGGGAACATGTTCCAGGGGCTTGCCAGGCAGGCTTGGCATTCCCAGCTCCCCACTGAGTAGTTAGTTCAGGGATAAATGATACAGAAACCACGGATCTGCCTCAGAAAGCTTCCCTCCTGTTCCCTTTCCTTGGCACTTCCTAATGGCAAAGGGAGCCGCCAGGAGCTGCCTGACTGAGCAGATTCCCACAAGGGAGTATTTTCCAGTTCCAAGTCATTTATATGGAATAAGACAGAGATATCAGCACACAAGTGGTTTTCCAAAGCTTCAAACAGATTTTAAAGATCAGGAAGCCAGTTAGGAAGCTCCACCTTTCTCAAGGACCACATTTATAGCAGGAAAATCATCTCTGCAAACTAAACTACTGCTGGAATGATTTCTGTGTCCACAGATCCCAAATCCTCTCATTTTCCCAAAAGGAGTGAGCCATGAGAGTAACCCTATTTCCTAACTCTGGAACTCCAAAGAGAAGGTGCATTCTGTGTTTTTCCAGAGTCAGGAGGCAGCCACTCCTAAGAATTTCCCTTTCCTATGGTCACCTCCACAGCATGAGCCCCAAGGGTCACCGGAAGAAAATCATTCTTCTGGATAATCTTTATTCCTGGACAGGATAGAAACTGAGACATTGCCAAAGGATACTCTGATGTGTGCAGGGCAAAAGTAACACGAGGAAAAAACTTGGGACTTTTCCAGATGTTTAAACTCCTGGTTGCCAGCACAAGCTACTAGGGAAAATTGGATAAATAGGGAAGTTAAGAAACACACTTGTCCACGCTGCCCTCCTGGGAAGGACCACCTGACAGAGAACAAGGCACATCCAGACTTCCAAAGGAACAATCCACATGGCCACACTAACTGCATTACAGCGTTCAGACTGGGGTGACAGCCCTGTCACCACCACAAAAAAGCTGCAACGAGGTGAGATTCTACAGCAAAAACAGCTTATTCTAAGGCTTCACAAAACAGCTGGCAAGGGCCACCTTAAAGAGGGAGTAAGGAAAGGACAGCTTTACCCATTTTCCATTTAAAGGTTGGCACCGGGATCCCGCGATTCGCTCAGCCTACATGTGGTGTGCCCGCCAGGAAATGTCCTTTTGTCCCCGAGGCCACAACATCCCTCGGCTACACCCACACACGTCAGGGCTCTGCAGGGATCCCGCCGGGATCCAGCAGCATCCCAGCGCTTCTCTGCAGCTTGCACTGGCAGGAATGTCACCTCCTTCATCGGGATCAACACCCTCGGCTCCGCTGCTGCCCAGATTGGCAGGGTGAGAGCCAAGTGCCCTCCCCTCCCACCCCTCCATGCCATGCTCCAGCCAAATCCCATCACCCTCGGTTCGTATTCCAAACTCGCGTCTTCAGTGTCAGCTTGTTTTTCTTCATGGCAAGGGACGTGTGTTTGACAGACAGAAAAACACCTCTACCTACACATATGCATGCTGCTGTGGGGATTTATGGAACAACTCCAGCAAGGCTGGGATTTAGGAGCATTCTTCCAGGTATGAATACACTTCTTCCTGCAAGGACTGAATTTAACAAAAATCTGATTTTCTCTGCTGGCCCAACACCACCAGGTTTTTGCACCCGTTTTATGGGTTGAGACAAAAACAAAAATATGCAACACCTGCCCAGCAGGAGCGGGGCACCACAACTTCAGCTTTCTGCCAGGATCACTGGGAAGAGAATGGATGGAAAAAGCTGCTTCCAAGATTAAGGGAGAGGAGAGAAGGAGGTGGAGTCCATATAAACAACGCTGATAACTGCAATCAGGCAGGAATGCTTGCCCGAACACAGTGGGCTCTCAAGGTACTGGAAAACACCTCCACAAAGCACCCACCAGGCAGGACAAGCCCTCGGGCTCAGCCCTAAGGGTCCTGCTCCCGGAAAGGTGGGGACCAGGACTAGTAAAAGAGGTGTCACCGCCAAAAGCCAGCCCTGAATTCCCGTTACATTGCCAGGAAACAATTAGCAGTAGGGCCACACCAGGCAAACACTTGCAGCCGATTCCAGCAGCGGTGTCGGTGACAGAAGAGGCAGCACGTAATCAGCAGATAACGGGTAGCAGATAACTCGGATATCCCATTCCTTGGGGCCCCCTCCATATCTCATTCTTTAGGGATCCCCACCTCCCATTCCTCAGCCCCTCCACATCCCATTCCTTAGGGTCCCCACCTCCCATTCCTCAGCCCCTCCACATCCCATTCCTTAGGGCCCCCCCGGCCCACGCGGAGCCCCGAGAGGGGTGTGAGCCATGCCCGGCGCCTCTCACCAGAAGAACGTGTTGGTGCCGTCGTCGTACACCTCGGACTCGGTGCTGCGGCGGGGCCCGGCGCCGTCCCGCTCGGCCCCGGGGGTGCCGCCGTTGGGCTGNGTCTCCCCCCACACACACACACACCCCACCTCGGCCGCGTGACCGCTAGGCGGCGCCCTGAGGAGCCGCCGCCGCCCCTCATGGAGGGGACCACGAGCCCCTCAGGGCAGCCAAAGCACGCTGATTGAACAAAACGTCTTAATTCTGCACACTCTCACCGGAACTGTGCGGGGAAACGTGTCCTTTGCCAGGCTGCCGTGCGTACTCCACGTTGGTTACCCCATCCCTGACGCCGTGGCTGTCCCGTCTTTGTGCAATGAAATGTTAAGTATCTGTTAAATATATGCGTTTTGCTGGCAAAATAAAAATGTGTTTTGCTTGGCAAAAGTTGTTGTTCCCACCCGGAGGGTCTGGCCAGGGCTGGGGGTGCTTGCAGGGTGCCCCTGTGCCCTCGGATTTGAAGAATTCTAAAATCCCTCAGTCCTTCCCAAGTTACCTTGGTCGGGTTCCTCATCCGGAATGTGCCATGCTGATCCCGGTCTGCAGGCAGGGAACTCTGGATTTCTGCAAAGATCTTGGCACGGCAGCAAAGCTCCAGGAATACTGTGTGGAGGGAAGGCAAAGTCCTGTGGGAGCAGAGAAATGAAACAGGGAAAGAAATTAGAAGAAACATTGGCAGAACGGCAAATAATCAAGACGACCTTTAAAGGTCCCTTCCCATCCAAAGCTATTCCATGGTTCTGTGAAATACTGAAAGGGAGCAGAGTTAGATGGGATATTGGGAAGAAATCCTTCCCTGTGAGGGTGCTGAGGCCCTGGAATGGATTTCCCGGAGAAGCTGTGGCTGCCCCATCCCTGGAAGTGTCCAAGGCCAGGTTGGATGGGGCTTGGAGCAACCTGGGATAGTGGAAAGTGTCCCAGCCCATGGCAGGGGGTGGCACTGGACAGGCTTTAATGTCCCTTCCAATCCTCGATCCACTCCACGATTCTCGGATTCTGTGGAATAACAGAGCTGGCCACACGAGGGCAGGAGCGGCCTGGGCGAGGAGCGGGCAAAGCCCAGCAAAACCCAGTTTTGGGCACCCACCTTGTTCCAAGAGCTCACCGAATATCCCGAGTTGGAAGGGATCCGCAAGGATCAGCCAGTCCAACAATCCCACTCTGTGCCTGGGAGCATTACCAAGTGCTCCTTGAGCTCCGGCAGCCTTGGGGCCTTGGCCATTCCCTGGGGTGAACTGTTCCAGTGCCCTTCCACTCTCTGGGGGAAGAACCTTTTCCTAATATCCAGCCTAAGCCTTCCCTGCTTGGAATGAGCACCAAGTTCTTTAATTACAAGCAGGGCTTCACCCCAAACCACATCCTCTGCTCTAACGTATTGACTGTAGCTCCAGGGATACCCACGGATCCAAACAGACCAGGATTTGGGTGAAAACACCCTCAACTTTATGAGAGAACACAGACATCTGCTGCCATTTTAGCACCATCCTGAATCAGTGCCTTTGCACCCTTAGAAGAGGAGGTCCCTGTCCAAAGCAGGACAGGTGGACAGGCAGCCTGTATCCAGCCACAGTGGTTTCACACACAAAACCCTTCAGCAGTCTCCTCAGGTGGGAATTACCATCCCCACATCATCCAGGACTAACAGGTCAGGGAGTGTTCCTGGAGCTTCCCTGCTGATGCTCAGCGCAGGTCAAATCGCTGGAGTCCAGTGGGTTCGGGTGTGTGACTGACCCAGCAGCCACAGAGCTGATCATATCCTAAATAATTTCCTCTGCTCAAACAGGGTTCGTGTGGCTCCCTCCCCAATTTCGGCTTTTCCTGCTGCCATCCTCAGCCCCAGTCACCCGAGAGCAGTAAATGCAGGAGGGGAGGGAAGCATTGGAAGAGGGACAGCATCAACTTGCTCACCTGCCTTGCTGCAAATGCAGCTACATCCTGCCCAGGCAAAACCAAATTCCTCCTAAACAGGAGCAGCAGCAGCATGGTCTCCTCCAAGTGCCATGAAAGATGTTGCAGGGGCTGGATCCTCAGCCAAAGCCAACCTGCAGGCACAGACTCCTTCCCCACTGGCTGGTGACATCCATGAGCTTTAGAAACTGCTGCTGGGTGCATGACCGCCTGGGCTGTCTGGAGACCCGAGCCCTCCTCAGGAAGGAGAAGCAGGAGCGTGGGAGGAGTGCCACAGCTGTTCCTCCCACAGGTAACCCCGTTTCCCTGGAACACAGCAGCGCTCCCATTGCAAAGGCCTTTGCCCTTCCGTCAGGTGGAAAGCAAGGGCTTCACTCTCTCTGGGTAAACGCACACACTCTCCCAGAGATACAGCCCGTTCTCTGCTTCCAAGCCCGTGGATCACCCCTGGAAGGAAGGCTAAAGGTCTGCCCACACCTTGGTTTCACACACAGCAGGACATTGGGAAGACAACTCCTTTTTTCTCCCAGATAATCCCCAGGTCTGGTTTGGCACCTGTTCACGGCACTTGGCAAAGCCACAGGGTGATGGTGGCTTAACTGGGATCACCACTCTGAAAATGCTGGCTGCCTTTCCTAGCAGGACACAGCTGGATTGCCACCCCCAGGAGTTGGTTTATTTTATAGCAGCCCAGAGGAATGCTGTTGGAGGGCACAAGGGAATCCAGAGCAGTTATTGACCCTCCTGTTATTCCCAGGAAATGCTCTTCTTATTTGTAAATGAAAGCAACAATCCCCCCCAGAAAACAGATGTAAGGGACATAACATTTTCACTCACTTTTTTTAGTAACAGTTATTCCCTGGCCCTTGTTCAAAGCCCCTCTCCAGCTTCCTTGCTGGTTCCCTCCAGGAACTGGAAGGGGCAATCTGGTTACCCCAAAGCCTTCTCTTCTCCAGCCTGAACAATCCCAATCCTCTCAGCCTTTCCTCATGGCAGAGCTGCTCCATCCCTCTGATCAACTTGGTGTCCCTCCTCTGGACTCTATCCAACAGGTTGATGTCCTTCCTGTGCTGGAGGGAACCAGCAAGGAAGCTGGAGAGGGGCTTTGAACAAGGGCCTGGAGTGACAGGATGAGGGGAAATGGCTGCCCATTGCCAGAGGGAAGGTTAGATGGGATGTTGGGAAGAAATTCCTCCCTGTAAGGGTGGTGAGGCTCTGGCACAGGTTGCCTAGAGAAGCTGTGGAAGTGTTCAAGGTCAGCACTATCACACCTGGGGGAAAACTGTACATGACTCCCAGAGCTGTTTTACCAACCAGCGAGGCGTCAAGAGGAGATTTCTAGAGCTTTCCAGGGTTTCTGTTAATAGCTCCTTTTGACCAGTTTATGGCACCTCTCAGGGATGTCACAGGGTACAGCACATGGCCCTGGCACCACGAGGGGCAGAGGGGAAAGCAGCGCCCTGGAGCTGGCAGGAGGAACTCGGCACTGTTACCTGTGCTGGGCGGTTCTGGGCTTGCCACTCCTCTGGGCGAGGGTGAAGGGCAGCTCCCTCGCCTCCTCCCGATATCTGCCCGCTGCCAGGCAGAGGCAGCTCCCTCCCAAGGCAGGCACGAGTGCCACACGGAAGTCACAGCACCACTTGCTTCACATGAGACCTCTGAGACCTCGGGCGAAGGAGCTGGGGAAGGAAACCACAGCGTGAGTGAGCCCAGGAGACTCCAGCCCATCCTGCCCACCAGCCCTTTCCTTTGGGATCTGCTCCGAGGGGCTCCGGGAGAGAAGGGCACCGAGGAAGGCTCTCCGCTTCACCATGCAGGTAGGAACAGAAATTGCCCTGATATTCCCAGGATGCTGCTTTTCAGCACCTCTAAGCACCTGTGGCTTGGAAACACAGGATATACTAACCTCCAATCTCTACCACTCACCTGCTTTCAGCCTTTAAGGTACAAAATTCCTACCACGAGTGTGTGACAGGGAAAGCAGGATGAGCTGCCAGTCTCATGCACCATCCCAATGTGCAGTGGGGTCACACTGGCCCCACATGTTGATCCCAGAGCACAGATCAGAGAAGGATGGTATGGATGGAGCTTATGTAAACCTAGGAATGAGCACTACAGAGGTGGCAGCCCCAGGTGTCCCAGGGGCACCTGGAACATAGCAAGGGCAGAGGGGGAGCTGTGATCTTTTTCTTCCCTAACTTAGAAGAAAAGATGCAGGATTTTTTGCTAGGAAAAGCCAAGCAAACTCTCCAAAGTGAGGGCAGGTAGTAAAGGTGCAGGTCTGCCTGTCCAAACAAAGGCTGTCCCATTTCTCAGGAAGCCATGTGCCGAGGTGGAAGTGCTCCAAGGGAAGCTGTGTAAGACACATCCTGGAGATAAGAGCAATTTGATCATCTCAGTGTGGGTGACAGGAACCACCCAACCCCACACCAATCCATGACTGTAAAGGAAAACAAGGATGCCAGATCCTATCCAGGTCCTCATCCTGGGTTACTCACACGGGTGACTCTGCACCCAGCCCAAGGGTGCCTGTGGCCATTTCCCAGAAGGAACACTCAGAGCAGTGGGTTACCTGGCTTGGGACAAGGACCAACGATACACCTTGGAGAGATGGAAACCCTTTCCAACATGGAAATTCCTGCTTCCCATTGTGCCAGTCACTTTTACACCTTTGCACAGAGGAACCTCCACATCCTGTTCCAACCACAGGGCAGGAAGGAGTGAAACCGAAACTGTCCTTCGCAAGAGCAAGGATAGAGCCCAAGGTTCATACAACCACTGCAGAGCCCAGGTGGCTTTACCTGCACCTGATCCCATGGCCCTGTGAGGCCAGAGCACAGCAGCCACTGTCAGACAGCATCCCTAATTCCCAGGAAAAAACAATTAGTTGTGAGTGTAGCAGTGATCCAAAGCCCTTGGCTTCTGAAGCTATCCCTGCCCACACATCCCCGCCTTCCCATCAGGAAGTGCAGTGGAAGGACAAGGGGGATAGCTTTGAACTGCCAGAGGGCACGGTTAGATGGGATATTGGGAAGAAATCCTTCCTTGTAAGGGTGCTGAGGCCCTGGAATGGATTTCTCAGAGAAGCTGTGGCTGTCCCATCCCTGGAAGTGTCCAATGCCAGGCTGGAAAGGCTTGGAGCAACCTGGGCCAGTGGAAGGTGTCCATGTCCATGGCAGAAGGCGGAACTGGACAGGCTTTGAGGTCCCTTCCACCCAATCCACTCTGGGATTCTAGGATTCTATACATATCCCATATGGCCCCAAAAGCAAGCTGGGCACCTGCATGGCAGCCTGAGCCTCAGCAGCCACTGGGATGAATCCAACATCCCATTTGTGAGCCCACCTTGGTAACTTGCTCTTCCCGAGCAAGTGCTCGGATGCCCAAGCAGGACCGTGCCTGCTCCTTGGAGTTGGGAGCTATGTGGGAATAAAAGGTGTGATGCCAGCAGGTCCCTTCACCTCATCTTAAGCTTGATTGGGGACAGCAGCAGCAGGAAAAGTGTGCCAAGGTGGCATTAGCAATACCCCAAAATGTTCCCATACCCAAAGGATGGCTTCCCCTCCACATCCATCCACAAGATCACAGGTGGTGCTGGCAGAGAATTGCTGCAGGATGAGGTTGGTGCGCATGGAGGCTGAGAGAAACCAGCCAGGCAGGAATGAGCCAACACGACAGCACAGAGTGTGCCAGGCCAGATCCATGCCAGCATCAGAGCACTGGCAGTGGGGAGATCCCTGAGAGGCTCCCACTTCCTCTCCTGTGCCCAGAGAGGGGCTCAGACTGGGATACAGGGAACTGCTGCACCCAATCCTGCCCCACAAATCTGGTTAGAGCAGATGAAAACACCAGAACCCTCCCTCTGCCTCTTGCCATAAACTGGGGTACCTTTTATCCGAGATAAGTTCTGGCTCTTGTTACACCAGCACCTCTGGGGGAGAACATCCCTCTTCTCAAGCCTTCCCACTTCTCCTTCTTGTCAGCCAGTCTCCTCATGGCACTTGTGCTTTGGCTGATCCATGTGAGTGAGCATCTGGCAGAATATTTCAGCTCTTTCCTCATCCCGGCCTCTCTGCTCCCATGGCCTCATTCTCCAGTGAAAGCTCAGGATGCAGATCTTACATCTGGGCACAGTTACACCACCATGGCTCTACTGCCAAGATTGCAGCTGGAAGAACTCGTCTGTCTGGCTGCTCTTTTAGGTCACAGTGTCTCTAGTGACACCGACTGACAATATTCCCATCCCTGGCAGCTCCTTCCCGCTGCTGTGCTGCATCACCTTCCCTTGGGAACAGCAGCGTAACTGTTTGTGGGGACACACAAGTCACATCAAAGGGTGGAAAAAACCCCACAGGGGCAGCTGATGGTTTAAGCTGCAGGAGAGCAGCTGAAGGAGAGAAATTCTTCCCTGTCAGGGTGCTGAGGCCCTGGCACAGGGTGCACAGGGAAGCTGTGACTGCCCCATCCCTGGAAGTGTCCAAGACCAGATTGGAGCAAGCTGGTTTAGTGGAAGTTGTCCCTGGATGGGTGTGAAGGTCCTTTCCAACACAAACCATTCCATGATGCTTGCGTTGTGCTCCCCCAAACCTTCACCCTTGGATGTCTGAATGTAATTAATTACCTGCAACCAGGAAGGTGGGAGCTGCACAGCCATTCTTTCCAGAGCCACTGACACACAGGAGGGGAACAGGGAAAAGCTAGAGTTCAAGCAGTGTTTGGAAAACACTCTTAGGCACATGGATGCTTGGGGTGGCCCTGTGTAGGGCCAAGAGATGGATTCAACTATCCTTGTGAGTCTCTTCCAACTTGGGATATTCTATGATTTTATGATCAGCAGCTCATCCTCCCCTCTCTGTCCCTTGGCTGCAGCCTGAGGCATCCAACATGTTCTCCAAGGACTTTTTTCACCTGCTTTCCTGCAGGGTTGTGGCAGCCTCCAAGTGCCTTTGCTCCTCTCTCCCTTTACTGGAATTTAAAACTACCTTCCCCACCCTCTCCAAAAAGCCAACAGTGCCCTATCTGACAGGAACAACTGACAGATAGAAAAGGCTGATTAAAGCCTGTAAAATCCACTGTAGCATGGAGAGAGAGGGTGAAAGGTGAACACTTCCCCAGTACAAATGTCAGGGCATCAGGTGAAAGAGCTGAGGGAGATTTTTTCTACTGGTCCAGATCCCTCACAGCCCCAGGGCACCATTGGGTATGATGAGTTCACGCTCCCAGGGCAGCAGTCCCTGCAGCATTCCTAAACACAAATCCCAGACCCCAAACTGGTGATCAGGAGCATGTGGGAGAAGATTTCACACAAGCCTCCTCTTACATTCCTCCCTGGGCATCTCTTCGAGGCTGCTGGAAGAGGAAAACACAGGATCTCCCAGAGAGCCTGCTGAAGCCTTCCCTTCACTGGTTTTCTTTTCACCAGGATGAAATTCTGCTGACTCCCCGCAGGGAATCTCCTGTTGAGGACATGGACCCCTTTTCCTCCCCGGTAAGCTCTGCTCTTTCTGCATGTGCAGCGAGTCCAGCCCAGCTCAGAGAGGGAACAAATCCCCATTTCCCTTGCTCATTCCCAGTTCCTCTCTACACAGCCACAATGAGGGTCCAAACCTTCAAGAGGCTGGAGCTGGGAAGGAGAGCTCTCAGCTTTCCATCCCCAATAATTCCCTGCTGGTTTTGTGGACAGAATGAAGAGAAGTGGGACTTTGTCCTGGTGAGTGACATCCACGAAATGGGCAGTGAGAAGGAGATTAAGAGGAAGAAGTTCCTCGATGAGCTGAACAAGAAGGGCTTCACCATCAAGGTGAGGGGCTGTGGGAGGAAAAGGCAGCAGATACTTGGCCTGGCTTGTGCTTCTGCATCCCAGGAAATGGGAGAGGCCTGAACCATTGAGCTGTTCACTACATCAGAGCTGGAAAACAATCCACTTGCTCAACCAGCAGAGAAAGCCCCCAGTCCCAGGACTCACACAGCCCCCAGCCCTTCCAGCTCTGGCCCTTCCCTGCCTGTTTTAACAGCCTTTCTCTTCCCCTCACCAGAAAATTGAGGACACAAAGCTCTTCTATGGAGTCCGTGCCCCGCAGCACATCTTCTGGAAATACCAGTGTTTCTTGGCAAACACCAACAGCAGGCAGCAAAACTCCAGTGCCAGCCAGGATATCCCAGTGACCACCAGGTGGGTGCTGAGCTGATTTCCAGCCTCCTGCACTCACTGTTCTCCACACCAGCATCCATTTTCCAGCTCTGTTCACAGCTGTGCCAGGCTTTTCATTTTCCACAGAACCTTCTTTCACCTCCCATGTGCAAAGCTGATGGCTTCTCCCTGCCCATATTTCTCCCTCCCTTGCTTCCCCGGATTTTAGTGCACACCTTCTCCTTTCTCTGCCCTGTTTTTTCTGAGCCGCACAACACAAGCCTGTATCTTAGAGCAGCCTCTAAGCAGAGTTTCTCCTTGTTCAGGATACGGGTAGTGCACTTCATCCTGCAGAACACTGTGACATCCGACTTAGGTAAGGGAACGGGGATCCTGGGGGCGATGCTCAGCCTGGATCTGCAGGAAGAATCCTGCCCAAGAATCCCGGGCACTGGCATCCCAGCTGCCTTGCCATCTTGGGGAGAACAGACAAGGGGAGAGCTCAGACAAGTCAATTTGCTGCTGCATCCAGAGGCTGGGAGATTTGGACTGCAGGAACCAGCAGTCCCTCCCCAAATCCCTAGGCCTAACCCTGTCCCTTCTGCTCTGCTCCCAGAGAAGCTGCATGACCTCATGAAGAAGAAGGTGTTTGAGGCAGCCTTTCCCCTGCACAAGGTGAGGCAGAGCGCACAGTGCCTGGAAGGAAAATCCAGGAGAGATGGAGGTGCAGGATGGGGTGGGGGGGGGGGTCTGTCGATGACTGGGGCTGCACCAAGAACTTGCTGGGTGAAGGGGCACAGCAAAGCTCCTGGCAGCTGTCTTGGAGCTGGGCAGGGCATTAAGGGTGCCCTGATGTTCCTGCATCCAACCAGCTTCTCTGCTCTCCAGAACGAAGAGATAAGGCAAATACTAAAGAAGAACTGGGCTCGCTGGAGAGTTATGTTTAAGGAACAGCCAATTGAGGAGATCAGGTAACACAGGCACAGGAGGCAGATCTCTCTAACCAAGAGGTCCCACCTGAAACCTAGAGAGCTCAATGCCCTTTGCCAGGCTCCTGCATTGTCCTAAAAATCATTAGTTTGAACCTGGCTCTTCTCACAAGCACTAGGCTGCCTCTGCAGCTTCCAAAGCTCTTAGCCTGAGGGTTATCCCTGTGGCTCTGAACTCCATCTGCTAATCCTCCAGCATGAAACAACCCCCGCGTCTGTGCGGACTTTAATGAACCTGTTCAGTTTTCAGCCACATCCAGAAGGCAGGAGAGGTGGGAACAGAGCATCAGTGCTGCACAGCCAGCCTGAGGCTGAACTCGGGGCAGTAAAGGCAACATGGGGCTCCTACCACATGAAATCCCAGGAAAGAGCACAGCTCATGTTTTTGAAATCTAACTCCATGGGCAGAGGCGGGAGGGCAAAAAGAATGTGTTACTTCATAAACCTGCCAGGGAGCTCTGGGAGAGAGGGGAGATCTTAAAATAGCAGTGCACCTCTGACAGCTGGCACAAAGTTAATTCCTCTGGGATTCAGGGCTCCCAGTCTCTCAGTCTGTAGGTCATTTCTTATCCGTGACTCCAACCTGCTCCCCACACCATGAAAACTGAATTACTGCCACCATGAACATTTTCTAGTAATTCTCAAAATCCGATCTCCTTTCTGGCTGCAACTCCCACCTCACATTTCCTCCTAGGTGCTATTTTGGAGAGAAGGTGGCCTTGTACTTCGCCTGGCTGGGCTGGTACACCTACCTGCTGGTTTTTGCTGCAGTGGCTGGGGTGGCAACCGTCGCAGCTGGGGCTACTGTTTTCAGTTCCAGCCAGGTGAGGTAAGGCCCTTGAGAATGCCAAATGCACATCCCATTCAGCTCTGCAGGTGGCTCTGAGGCACCCTTGTTCCCCTTGGCTTTTCTCCTCTCTTCCAGCAAGGAGCTCTGTAATGCCAACGATACCATCATGTGCCCACTCTGTGACCAGAATTGCTCGTTCTGGGTCCTCTCCGACACCTGCACCTATGCCAAGGTAGGGAACCCCCTTTCCAGGGCAGGTTCAAGGTAAAGGAGGGGAAACACTCCCAGCTTGTGCTGCTCCCGCACCACTAAAAAGAAACCCCACCCCAGATCACAGTCTCCATCATCACCATGGAATATTTCACCAGTGTCCATCACCTTCCTGCATTTTGCCCTCCTGTAGCACTTTTACCTATCTCAGGGGAGACAAGCACGCCAAGACCCTGAGGTGCAACAGCCCCTGCACCTTACTGCCCCATCACACTCTTCCTTCATCTCTTCCAGGTCACTCACATGATTGATAATGAGGCCACGGTGGTGTTTGCCATGTTCATGGCCATCTGGGGTAGGTGTCCATGCCTGGGTGCCCAGCACATGTGGCTGGGAGAGGGAACAGAAGGTGGAAAATGGGACACCAACATAGCTTTGCCCTTTCGGGGTGGTTTATATCTCCTTCACTTCCAAAGCCTTCAGCTCCCCTTCCAGACACAGCAAGAGACAAAACCATCCTGATGATATCTTCCAGCTCCCCAAATTCCTTGCCTGAAGCTTGTCCTACCTGAACATTCTGCTCATCATAGCCTCCCCAAAGGTACCCAGCAGTTTTCTATCAGGTGCCTATAAATGGCCACAACCACAGGAAAGAGGGGCCTCAAGACTCCTCCTCTACCTTCCCAAATAACTGCACAGCCTCTTATTTGCTGTGGGATTATGGGATCCCGCCACTGCTGTAGTTACACACTCATCTGGCTTTTCCACAGCCCTTTCCTTGACCAGCCACCTCA
This sequence comes from Rhabdornis inornatus, assembly GCA_013397075.1. Taxonomy (NCBI): domain Eukaryota; kingdom Metazoa; phylum Chordata; class Aves; order Passeriformes; family Rhabdornithidae; genus Rhabdornis; species Rhabdornis inornatus. Next base: position 180,727 of record VWZS01001909.1, on the reverse strand, counting down.
GGAATGGGCTGGGTGTCCCACCTGTGAAACCACGGCATGGTCCTGAGTGTGTCCGTGGGCTGGGTCACACAGGGACACAATCAGGAGCATCGATCCAATTAACATAAGGGATAGTTGGAACTGGAGTTGGAGAGGTGCAGCCTTGCCAGGGTGAAGTGTAGGGCACCCATTCCACCTAGAAAGCAACTTATCCCAAATTCCCTACAGACATTAGACCAGACCAGTGAAAGCTCACCTGCACCATCCCTGTTCCCTCACTGCTGCCTGTCCAGGCCCCTTCCAGGTCACCAAGGTGCAGAGGGGACTGCCTGTCCTTCATAGGCCAAGGGCAGTCCAGGCTGGTCTGCCATCAGGTTGGATGTGATGTGACTCTCTGGGAGAAAAAGGGGTGGCTTTCAGAGCCATCCCTAAGTGTCACTGTGCTTTCTCCTTCCCAATCCAGCCACTGTATTCCTGGAGCTGTGGAAGAGGGAGAGAGCCACTGTGGCCACGAACTGGGACCTGTACGGGTGGGATGAGGAAGAGGTGAGGACATCATCTTTCCTGCTCAGTGCTTCCCTCTTCAGGGCAGGAGTCACCTGCACCTAGAAAAGACATATCAGAGGGGTCCCTTGCCCAGACTGAGCTCAATCAGGCTTGGTCATGCTCTTGTGTGTTGGGTGCTCACCCCTGTCCTTCTCTAGCATTGCTTATCCCATATGTCCACTGACACAAGGGGCACAAAGCACTTCTGGGTCCTTTCTTTCACTTTAATATAACTTTCTTTAACTTTAATATATATTTTTTTTAAAGGAGGAGCTGGCTCTGCACCTGATCAATAATTCACAGCACGAACCCCAGCTGTACCAGCACTCCTACTTCCGCAGCACCATCGTCCTCATCTTGGCTCTGCTGATGGTACGTGCCAGGTGACAACAGGAATGTTTGTTTTAAGGACACATGGATCAAAGGAGCAAAGGCATAGACCAGATTTTTAGGGCAGTTCAATGCCCATTACAAGGATCCTGGGGCTTCCTCATGCTCACACCTCAGTGTGCTGATGGCAGGGGCCACCCACCCTTAGGGGACATGGGCTGAAGGCTCTGCTCTTGCAGTAAGGATCAAGGCAGTGACACAGAGGGCAGGAAGAGGCAAATCCCAATGAGCCTGTCCCCACTGTGGGTCAATGGAGACTGGTTCAGGTGGAGATGTGGAATACTGGAATCATAGAATGTTAAGGGTTGGAAGGGACTTTATCTAGTCCCAAGCCCCATGCCGTGGGCAGGGACACCTCCCACTACCCCAGGTTGTTCAAGGCCTTGTCCCATCTGGCCTTGAACACTGACAGGGTGTTATAAAAGAGTGGGCTAGCTGGCCACTAGTTGCAGTTTGAGTTAGAGCTTGAGAATGAGAGTCTACTGCAGTTCAGGATGGAGTCTGCTGGCTGTGCTGTGAGGGGATAAGGGACATGGGGTCATGCAAGGGACAGACAAGGTAAGAAGATGTTGTGTGAGGGACAGGCAGGGTAAGGCAGCTGGGAAAGGGAGAGGTTGGGGTTGAGCCAGTCATACAGAGAGGACAGAAGGAGTCAGAGCTGTGTGGCGCTGCCTGTAAGAAAAGGAGTCAATGCTGTGTGAAGCTGCCTTTGAGGGACGGAGTCAGAGTTGCCTGAAAGAAGTCCACTGAGAGAAGGCATGAAAAGTTTCTAATAAAGGACTGGTGGTGATGCCAGTCATGTCCATCTCGACATAATTGCAACAGGGATGCTGTTCCAGTATCTTCCCACCCTCACAGGGAAGAATTTCTTCCTAAGATCCATCCTAAATTTCCCCTCTTTCAGTTTGTACCCGTTACTCCTTGTCCTATCACTACACCCACCTCCCAAACTTGCCGGACCCCACCAAAGGGCACTGTTTTGCCTTTGAGGCCGCATCCAGGGCCCTGCTTAGGGGACATCAGGTGTGATGGGGCATGTGCCCTCGGTGGCTCCTGAGCCCTCCTCTCCCTCCCCACAGATCATGGTGCTGATAGGCATCGCCCACGCGCTCGTCATCTACCGGGCGGTGTCCATGGCCCTGTTCATGCAGAGTGAAGTGAGCCTGCTGAGCAAGCACGCAGACACCATCGCCGTGATGACGGGGGCCGTGCTGCACTACCTCACCATTGTTATCATGACCAAGGTGAGGAGCCACACAGGCTGTCTGGCAGGATTTCTCCATGGCCAGCCCCCCACACTCATAGCATCCCTCTGTCCTGCAGGTCAACTGGCACGTGGCCCTCTTCCTCTGCAAACTGGGTAAGGGAAATGGGGTGCGTCCCACCTGCAGCACCCTTTTGTCCCTGAGCACAGCCAGCCTCCCATTCCCTTCCCTCCCTCCACCAGCACAAGGCAGCTCCAGACAGGGAGGCACGCAGCCCCCCAGCACACACTCAAGTGTTGCCCACATGCTGTCTCACAGCCAGCTTTGCAGGGACACCTACAGGGTGTCCCTCACCCTACAGGGCTGAGACCTAGCTTGAGCAGGAAGCCACCCTAGCTTCAGGAGAGGTCACAACATGGATTTCCTCCCAGCTCTAAGGCCACTTCTCCCCCAGCTCATGGCTCTGAGGGACCTCCCTGCTTGGCTGGGAGGTGCACACTCACCTTCATCAGAGGGCTCAGGTGGAGGGCAGGGAAGGCTTCACAAGGGGCAGAGATGCCCTTTGGATCTTCAGAGCTCTGGTGGCATCCATGGGGGAGCAGGGCAAGGTCCCACTGCTGTATGACCAAGCCCCTGGGCACTGCTCCCTTTCCTAGAGAAACCACGAACCTCCTCCCAGCGGGAGAACAACTTCACTGTGAAGATCTTCATCTTCCAGTTCTTCACAAACTTCTCCTCGCTCATCTACATCGCCTTCTTCCTTGGACGGTGAGTGGAGAACACAGGGCAGCCAGGGTTTGGGATGGATGTTCCCGACTCTCCCCGGGGTGTACAGACAGCCCAGCCCCTCTGCCCTCCCCACCAGGCACAGGGAGCCCATTTGGGACTCAGGAGGGCCATGACCCCATGGGTATCACTGTTGCTTCCTTGCTCAGGATCAATGGCCACCCAGGGCACTATGTGCGCATCGCTGGCCACTGGAGGCTGGAGGAGGTGAGGCACCCACCCTCTGACCCCACAAATAATTCCTCCTCTACCTTTCCCAACTGGCCAGGGAGCCTCTGGGAAGCTCAGCTTTCTCCCATAGCACCTGGCAAAGGGTCCTTGGGCCCACCCACCCTGCTTGCATGGCACAAGCCCTGTCTTGCTGTCCCCTCCAGTGCCACCCCAGCGGCTGCATCACTGACCTCTTCATCCAGATGGCTGTGATCATGGTGCTCAAGCAGACCATCAGCAACATCATGGAGTATCTTGTCCCGTAAGCTTCCCACACGGACACTTTCCAGAGAAGAACCCTGGTCTTTTTCCTTTTCCCCTTCCTCCAGGGATGTGCTGGCAGCAGCCCAGCCCTGCTGTCCTCCACAGGCAGCCACACAAATCCCTCTCTCCCACTGCAGCTGGATATCCCACCAGCTACGGAAGAAGCAAAAGTCCCCCAGGAAGAGAAGTATGATGTTAGGGGAGGAGGAGGAGGCAGAGGACCCTTGCAAAAGGCAGTGGCTGAACAACTATGAACTCAATGAGGTCAACGTCTTCAGCTTGTTCAACGAGTACTTGGAGATAGGTACGTGGGGCAGATCCATGTGCACCCCTTGGCTGGGGAGTGACAGATGCTAGGGATCCATACACAGGCAAGGAGCCACAGCTCCACATCCAGCCCTGCTCTGAGAGCCCTGGGACACCAAGATCATTCCCAAAACAGAGAGCAGGCAACTGTGCTAGCCTTTGGCCCTGCCTCAGACCTTCCTCTCCTGCCAGGACCACACTGTAACCCCAGGGTGTGCCTGTGCCTGGCTGGCCCAACTATCCCCACAGATCCCACTCTGACAGCCCTGTGAGAGCTGGGTATCCCCAAGACGTGGCTCTCTCCCCCTTCCACCCCTGCAAACCCCTCTGACCCAAGCCACAAAGCAGGACAAACCCAGGCAGAGGGGGATGTCCTGTCTATGGTGGCTTCACGCCAGCACCTGGCATTTCTCCTCCACAGTGATCCAGTACAGCTTCACCACCATCTTCGTGGCAGCCTTTCCCTTGGCCCCACTGCTGGCCCTCATCAACAACGTCATCGAGATCCACATGGATGCCATCAAGATGATGCGGCTGCGCCGGCGCATGGTGCCCAGGAAGGCCAAGGACATTGGTGAGAGGAGTCCTGCCAGTACCAGGCTGAGCCTCTTGAGCACCCCATGGCCGGGGGACAGCATAGGGAGAGCCATGAGTCAGAGAAGGACAAGCTGCTTCAGACTCTGCCAGATGCTGAAGGGCAGCTTGGAGGCTCCTTCCTTGACCTGGCCATTCTAAAGGTGTCCCTGAGCTAGGATGGTGGCAGTGATCTGGCAGAGGGACCTCACGGGCTGCTCCTCTCCCACAGGGATCTGGCTGCAGGTCCTAGAGGCCATCGGCATCCTGGCTGTCATTGGGAATGGGCTGGTGATTGCCATCACCTCCGACTTCATCCCTGTGCAGGTCTACAAGTACATGTACAGCCCCTGCGCGAGGGAGAACCACACCAGCATGGAGTGAGTTTGGTTCTGAGACAGTCCCTGCCTGCAGCATCCCCACAGCCCTGTCCCCTCCTGCCTCAGTGCCACCACTGCAGGAGCACAAGACAGCTGAGCTGACCCCCAAAGCGAGGTTGGGGGGGAAGAGGGGAACATTCCCACATGGCATTATCACATCATCCCTGTAGTGGGTAAACTGACTGGAAAGCATTGGAGAGCTACAGGATTCCCAGATGCAGGCACATGCTTTCTCCTGCCTTCCCCCTGTATCTCCAAGCCTTGGCTGACTGACCCAGTTCACTCAAACTGGACTGAAGCCTCTGAGCCCTCCATTTCCACCAGGCTTTGTCAAAGTGGACAGTGACAGCCCCAGGTGGGTTCTGCTTCCCCAGAACAGGAGGGTACAATCCATGCTCAACCCAGTCCTTCCCCACAGCTGCTCCACCGGGTACATCAACAACAGCCTCTCCGTATTCCACATCCGTGACTTTGAGACCCATACCAAAGTCTTCCCAGAATTTAATGGGGTCCAGATCAAGGAGTGCAGGTAAGAGCAGCCCCCTGCCACCCTCTGCCCCTCACCATGACATCCAGGCCAGAATGGAATGGCCTTGGCTGGCACTGACGGAGCTGTGCTGCAGGTACCGGGATTACCGGAATGCTGACGACTACACCTACACGGTCCAGTTCTGGCACGTCTTTGCAGCCAGGCTCGCCTTCCTCATCCTCTTCGAGGTGAGCACCCAGGGGGAAGCAGGAGAGGGCTGGGAAAGGGGTTGGATCTGTGCCTCGTGCCCAGGCTGGGATCTCCTGACTGCCTTTGCTTCCCACAGCACGTGGCTCTGTGCGTGAAGCTGATCGCAGCCTGGTACATCCCTGATGTCCCTCAGAAGGTCAAGAATATAATTCTGAAGGAAAAACACAGCAATCTCCAAAATGAACTGAGGTGGGTGATGCTCTGGAAGGTGCCAGGGATTGCCAGGTTTCAGGATCTTTCTGCTCTGGAGCCTCTTTTCCTTCAGAAAGAGAAGATCTCCAAGTTAAAACAAAAAGCGATTTTGCTCAGGGAAGGACTTTGCCCAGGTCTTCCATCTAAACTTTGTTTAAAGAGAAAGGATTAAGTATTTCAGTGGGAAACAGAACCATTGTAGCTGCCCCAGTGCTGCTGTCCCATACTGATTAAGCCATGCTCTGGGAAGGGCTTAGCCTGACTTCCATCCATGGCCACCCTGTCCCAGCTGCCACCATAATCCCGATGGGAGCAGATAGCAGGGTTCAGGAAACACCTGTCGTGGTTTGACACTGGCCAAACTCCAGGCACCCACAAAAGCTGCTCACTTACTTTCCCCTGCCACAGCTGGGCAGAGGAGATAAAAAAAATTTAACAAAGGGTTCATGACTTGAGATAAGGACTGAGAGAAAACGTTCCAAGGGCAAAACAGCCTGAACTTAGACGTACAGAGTGAATTTATTACTAACAAAATCAAAGGAGGATAATGAGAAGTAAAATAAGCCCTTAAAAACATCTTTGCTTCCCCCAACCCTTCCCTCCTTCCCACAGACAGTGCAGGGGATAGGGCATGGGGGTTTTGGTGAGTTTGTCATCCAAGGTTTTCTTCCGCTGCTCAGGGAGAGGAGTCCTTCCCCTGCTGCATCATGGGGTCCCTTCCCACAGGAGAGAGTTCTCCATGACCCTCTCCACCATTACTCCAATCTCATGAGCAGGAGTCCTCCTAAAACTGCTGCAACGTGAGTCCCTCCTATGGGCACACAGTCCTCCCAAAACTGCTGTGGTGTGGGTCACTCTTCACGGGGTCAGTCCTTCAAGGACAGGCTGCTCCAGCCTGGGAGCAGGGTACCTCTCTCCACTGGATCACAGCCTCCTCCAGGCATCCACCTGCTTCAGCATGGGGCTCCTCCATGGGCTGTGCATGGATCTCTGCATCTCCCTGGATCTCCACAGGCTGCAGGGGCACAGCTGCTTCACCATGGTCACCACTACAGCCTACAGAGGAATCTCAGCTCTGGTACCTGGAGCACCTTCTCCTCCTCCTGCACTGACCTTGGTGTTGCCATGTTGTTTCCTTCACCTCCTCTTCTCTGGCTAGCAAAAAAACCTGTGCCCCTTTTTGTTTATATACTCTTCTTAAATCTGTTTCACAGAGGCATTACCAACATCTCTAATTGGCCCAACCTTTTCCAGCAGCATGTCCATCTTCCAGAGCCATCAGGGACTGGCTCTGCCAGACATAGTGAAAGCTTCCAGCAGCTTCTCACAGAAGCCACCTCTGTGCCCCCCTGCTACCAAAAAACCAGGCTGTGCAAAACCAACACAACACCACACTGTCACAGCTTTCCATCTCTGCCTTCCTATTGACTGTGGGATTTCCCACAAACAGCCTGTCATTCTTCCTTCATCTGTTTTGGGGAAGAGGCCCTGTTCCTACTCAGAGTGGTTTTCCACACCTCCCAACTCACACAGTTCCCTCCCCAATGCCTCTCTCCTCTCTCCCCAGCATGACAGAATACTCCACAGAGGTGTAACCACCACTCACCAAGGAGAAGGAGAAAACGGACTCGAGGCCCTTTCCCAGCCTGGCAGTGCCAGGGGTGCCGGATGAACCCCAGAACACGGTGCCACATGTCTCATCTGGGACCGAGCTGGACTTGAGCTGGAAAGTAATGACAAGACAGTGGCCTCACAGGAGCAGGCTGCTTTCTGACTTGGGAAGGAAGGATGCTGTGGCAGAGCCGGGATGTGCCTCCTCAGCACAGGGAGTGGCTGGCACAGAGCTGTGGCGCTGGGGACAAACCCAGGGGCAGCACCCGGCTGCTGGGCTGCAGGAGAGGACCTGGGTCCTTGTCACTCACTTCCTTAAGCACAGGAAACACCGCTTACCTCATTTTGTAATGAGGCTCCCTCTCCAGCCCTTTTTTTTCTTTTTTTGGCACTTTGGCCTCTTTTTCCACTGCCTTCCGTGACTCCTCACGCTCGCACCACTGGGTAACTTGAGTCCCTCTTTCACCAAACTCCTCCCCGGCATGACTCCCACATGTCTGCAGCGCCGCCCTGCTGTCTCCACGGACGCAGCTCCACCCTGGTGTCTCCATGGACATTGGAAAAAGGCCATTGGTTGTTATCTTGTGTTTAGCTCCGGGCTCAGCCGAGTCCTGAGAGTTGTTCCTGGCTCAGCTGCCACCAGTCATCGGTAAATAAACACAACACCCACGGTGGACACGCAGACTGTCACCTGCTGCCTGGTATTGCTCCTGCCTTCCTCCTCTGCCTTCCAAAATCATCCCCCAAAACCTTTCCTTGTCTTAGTGGGGATGAGCACAGCAGGTGGGAGCTGCAGTGCCCACTCCCGAGGACTGTGTGGGAGCTGGCTGGTGGGACACCAGGATTTGGCCATGCACAGTGAGAACACAGCCTGGTTAATGTGCCAGGATAATAAAAATACCTGGGGGAAATGGGAAAAACACAGCAAATCCCAATGATAGAGTTTTCCCATCTTTTCCTTTAGAGACATCACTATTGGCTGCCCCCCCTCCTCTAGACAGAACGGGTTTGTCTGCAGCAGGAACAGGGTGACACCCCAGGACTGGACAGGTGCCACAGCTCAGGGGGGTCTGACAGGGGATCCCAGAGGCAGAACTGGGGGGCAGCCCCCTCCTTTCCCACTGGTAGTGACCCCAACCTGGCTGGACACCACCCTGACACTGCCCATGTCCCATAAGGGTCCTGCCACAGACACTTTCCAAGGTGTCACTCCTGGGGGCTGTGCCCTGGAAGTGACACACCCTAGTCAGGACTGCAAGGAAAGGCACCAGGGTTAACTCACCCTCAAAACTTCTCTCCAAAGAGCATGGAAAGCCACTAACGATCCCATAGGGAATGGAAAGTAGCTTGCTGAGCCCTCAGGCTTGTCCTGGTTTTGAAGCATTATCACGAAAACTGCCTCTGCTCCTCCATTTAACTTACCAACCATGGGGATAACCCTGATGGACAAGAAAGGTCTTATCAATTCCTGATTTGCTCCCAAGCCTCCCCACATCCCTGCCATCCCCAGGACCTGGGCTTGTTCCATTCAATCCTTCACCATCCCATAAATTCAACAGATTTTCACTGGATTTTACAGCTGATGCATCACAGTGTCCATGACAAGTGGTCAGCTGTCAAAAAAGGCTGCTCCAACACCTGCTGCCCCAAACACACATAGACAATGGCTGTGGTGCCCAGCAGCAGGGGATTCTCCCCAGAGATCCAGCAGGGTTCTCTCTGTCCCTTTCCCTCTCACAACAAGCCAACAGCTGGTTGTTTATATCCTAAACAATGAGGAGTCAGGGTGTTTCTCCATGGGAACAGGCCCACAGACCCACCTTTGACCTGTACCTGTTTATTTATAGATACATAGTTATTCAATATACATCTATATATATTTATATATTATTAAATATGAATATATATAAAAATACATACACTTCATCTGTGGCCCTCTTCCCTTTTTGGCCCCAAATCACATGCTGGTTGATGCTTTTGCAGCTCAGGCTGGTGTTTGTCCAGAGGCTGCTGGTGCTGCTGTGACCACATCCATGCCCGGGGCATGCCGAGGCTCTAATCACCTCCATGGTAATTAGCACAGGGGATACCTGCTGACCACCAGTGGCCACGGCTGGATCCAGCTCCCCACGGCCAGCACCAGCCGGAGCAACCACCTCCAGCACCGGCTTCATCTGGCAAAAGGGCTCTAAAGGCACAGAGAGAAGGAAAGGGAGGAGAAGGAAACGAAGAGGAGACCCCACGATGCCCACAGGCAGAGCTGATGGCAGGTTCTTCTTACCCTAACACCTCTGTAGGCTCTTCCAGCCATGGAAAACCAAGGGGCTCCTCCTCGGCCCCCAATCCCTGTGACACCCGCTGGGTGTGCTGCTGTCCTCTTCCTCTTTTCTCTTTTTTCCTCTCTTTTCCCCTCCCCTGAAGCCGGAGCTGTTGAATTTTTCCCCCGCAGGTTCAGGTGGAGGTGGAGCAGTGGGAGGGAGGGACAGCCAGCCCTTCCCACGGGCCTGGCGCCCGGGGATTGGGGCAGCGGGAGCGCCCGGCCGAGGGCAGGGGCTGAACGGGGAGGAGAAATAGATAAACTATTAAAACAGAAAGAAAAAAAAAAAAAAAGAGAGAAATTCCAAGCACTGATCTGGCCGGTCGGGTCGGCTCAAGCGGGAGGCGACGAGCAGGAAGCCTGCGGCTGGGGAAGCTCCAAAGGTAAATGCAGCTCTGTTCTGCTTCCCTTTCCATGCTGAAGCCACCTCAGATGAGGTCAGCAGGGTTTCACCCCATTCCCTGTGCGTTCCCATTCTCGCTCTCCTTGGCTCTCCTCCAGCTCTCCATCCTGCTTGCTCCCTCTGCACATCCACCCCACAACTCCCTGGCCACGGTGCCTCCCTGCCCTCCTGGCTTTCGCCATGGCCGTGCTCCAGGGAATGCCGCGCCCAGCCATCATTCACCACCTCACAAGGTCCACACGGTCCTCTGCCTCAAATCCGAGGTGTCCCCACGCCAGGACGTGGGAAATGGGAAATGCTGCCCGTTAGCCGGTGCTCCTCCCTCCCTGTCATCCAACACTGTCATTCCCTGGAGCAAAGGGCTCCGGGGGTTTTGGGGCCTCCCCACGCCCGCTGGCCAGGCTGCAGCTTGTTGGAGCTTCCTTTTTCCGACCATCAGAGGAAATGGCTTAGGAGTGACCCATCCAGGATCGTCGCGCCAGGCAGAGACAGCCCCACACTGCCCTTGTGAGTGTCTCCCACCCTTTCTCCATGTGAAATCTAGGTGGGCTGGCTCATCTCCATCCCATCCTCTTCCCTCCCTGGCCATGGAGAAACTCAGTTAATCCTTTAGGTATAAATCGCTTCCAGCTGGTCAAGCTGAACACATACTGGGCGTCTCTCGTGTACCTTGATCCCTGCTTTCACCCCATGCCTGGCACTAGGCTGTTCCAGAGGGAAGCACCGTGCCTGCATCCCTGCTCCAAGCCAGGAAGTACCACAGACCTCCCCTTCCCATTCCACACCAACACACACGGGGGGGACCAGCCCTGCTCCCACCCAAAATCAGGATGCATCCAGAAGTGCTGAAGCTCCAGGGCAAGGAGGAGCCCAGGGAGAGGCTTTCACCTCTCCTGACTCCCCGAGTTAGGCCGGGTGTTTACCATGGAAACCCTGGCACCGTGACGAACCTGAGACTCCCACCTCAGCCCCAGCACCCGCATCACCTGCATCAGGTGTGTGGGGACAGAGGAGCCCAGCCTTGCCAGGCTCTGCTCTGCTGCCTGCTCCCAGCATCTGCCTCTTCCCACGGGGCCATCGCAGTGACGCCGCTGGTGATGCCAGCTACGGGGGTCCCTGTGTGCCATCCCTGTGCTCCCTGTTTGCCTGGAATGCTGTACAACTGTGCCAATCCCTGGGCACAGCCACGGGGTAGCAACGCGCCAGGAACACCGCACCCGTCAGGGAGCTCTCCAGGTGGGAGGCTGCGTTTCTATAAACAAACCAGACCGCTAGTAATTAGCAGGTTCAAGGGCATGTCAGGCTGGAGGCAGCTCTGCAGCCCAGGCAGGGGCTTGGCAGCTGAAGGAGGTACCACTGAGACCCCCAAGGTTTCCCGTGGCTGGGCTCATTTCCCCACCTTGGTTTTGGACTTGGGCTGGAGGTGCATTTTTTAAATCCTGCAACCGTCAGCTGGTCATTAATCACCTCCCACGCATAAATTCATGGTTGGGAAAGCCAGGCTGGGGAGGGCAGGTGACACTGTGGCCACCAGGCTGTGGGTGGGACGTGGCTTTGGCTTTGCCGCAGAGCAGCACCCACCACCCCCAGACGGAATGGATAGGGGTGGCCGGGCCCTCCCTGTGCCAGCACTCACGGAGCCATTCCCGGTCTGTCCCAGGTCCAGCCCGCCCTGTGGCAGAGGCAGGTGGACTTTGTTCCCCCCGGAAGACGCCCCGTGAGATGCCGGCAGCGCCCGCACCTGTCACCTGAGCACACCATGGCAGGTAGGTGAAATCCCAATTCTCCCCTGTTCTCAGCTGGGAAGGATGCCTGTGCAAGCTCAGCTGGGGGTCCCACTCTGGTGTCACCTCTTAGGGTGCCGAGGGTCCTTCCCAGCCCCCCAAACCCGCTCAGCCTGTTGCTAAACCGCCACGAACACCACTCACTGCCAGACCCCCAAGGCAGACCTTGTTTTTCTGGGATGGCTACAGCAGTCACCTGCCCTGGGGGGAGCTGGATCAGCTTTCTCATCCAAACCCCCTCCCCTCTGTGCCCCCAGACGTCTGCAGCGTGCCCCCAGAAATCCTGGTGCCGGCTGCCAATGAAACGCTGGACTTAGTGCTGGGGAGCCGGGTCCAGCTGAACTGCACCGTGCGCTGGGCGGGCACTGAGCACTGCCAGCCCATTCCTGCCTGGAGCAAGGATGGGCAGTGGCTGGGCAACGGGAGCAGCCAGGACACTGTCTGGTAAGGAGCCTGCCCTGGGGACATCCACCCATCTGCTTTTGGGGGGTGTCACCACACGGGCCGACCTACAGCATCCGCATGTCCTGTCAGGTCTGGCCAAAACTCCTCGGAGCAGCTCCTGGCCAGCGTCCTGCAGCTTAACCTCACCCATGATGCCGATTTTGGGGTGTTTGCCTGCTGGATCAGCAATGCCACAGCCACCTTCACCCTGCGGCAAGCAGGTAGGGACCTGCTGGGGACAGGGAGGGGGCATCCCACGGAGAGCCCAGGTGCATGGGGGGATAGTGGAGAGTGATAGGGGCTCTGCTGCCTCTCCCACATCGGGGTGCAAACCTGCACCAAATCCAGGTATGCTGTTCACCGTGCCCTTCCCTGTCCTGGCAGAGGCGGCAGGGCACGTGCCAGCGGTGCTGGCAGCCATCCTGGTCCTGGTGCTCCTGGTGCTCCTGGCTGTGCTCTATGTCCAGTGCCGCCTGAATGTGCTCCTCTGGTACCGGGACCACTACGGAGAGCTGGAGATCAACGGTGAGCTGGAGGTGACACCCCACAGGGGACAGCGTCCCGTGGTCCGGGGGGGTCACACAGCCTTTCCCATGTTATCCGTGCTCCGTGGATCTCCCCAGATGGGAAGCTGTACGATGCCTACGTCTCCCACGCCACTGCCCCCGATGATCGAAAGTTCGTCCACTTCATCGTGAAGCCGCAGCTGGAAAACCGCCACGGCTACAAGCTCTTCCTGGATGAGCAAAACATCCTGCCCAACTCAGGTAGACACCACAGAGGGCTGGGCAGGGGCTGGCACAGGGACCTATCTGGGGGCTTGACACCCTTTTTGCCCATAGAGCCATCAGCTGACCTGATCATGAATGTCAGCCGGTGCCGGCGCCTCATCGTGGTGCTCTCCGTCGCGTACCTGGAGCAGGATTGGTGCAACAGCAGCTTCAGGTAGGAGCAGAGCAGCTCCCACAGGGGAGGACAGGGGCGGGAGGGTCTCTCACCCTTCTGGCACCCACTTGTCTCACAGGGAAGGGCTCTGGAGGCTGCTGGAGCTTTCCAGGAAACCCATCTTCATCGTCTTCGAGAGCCAGTACCGGGAGATCACTCACCCTGCCATCACCCTGCTGAAGCAGCACCGAAGTGCANCCCAGCACCCCACAGTGCCAGCCTCCTTGCTGCCCTTTGGGGCTGTGCCATGGTGAGAGCTGAGCAGGACCCATCCCACCAGCATCCCCTTCCATTCCCAGCTCCCCATTTTGGGTCAACCTCCCTGCTGCCCTCTGGGGCTGTGCCCCAGGCTCCAGTGCTAAAGAGCAGGTTGGATATTTCAAAATCCAACCAGAAGAGCCCTGGATCTGTGAGGTCACCCCCCCAAACCTGCATGGTCAGGACCCTGTGACACTCTAGAGTCTCCCCAGCCTCAGCTGCCAGAGCGGAGCTTTGGCCCAGGGCCACTCTGGCCATTTCGGGGCCAGGCTGGGAGCCGGAGCCCTGGGGAGCGTTCCAGCAGGTCGGGCCGGTTTCACCGCCGGCGACTGGGCACGGTGCCACGCCAGGGCACAGCCCTCACCTTGGCCGAGCTCCCAGCGCCGGGAAGAGCGAGCCGAGCCCGTGAAACCCTGCGGGGCCGTGCTCCGGGAGTCCCAGCCCGGCTCATCTCCTCCCGGCCCCCGCAGACCCCATCGTCGGACTTCTGGAAGGAGCTGTGCCTGGCCTTGCCGCGCAAGGTGTCCTTCCCGGGGAGCGTGGGGGACCCGCAGACCCAGCTGCAGGAGGACAAGGACCCCATGCTGATCCTGCACAGCAGCTACCTGGACAACGCGGGAGACCTGGACCCGGACGGGGACCTCGGCACAGGTCCGTGTCCCTGCTGCTTCTCCTGAGGGGGACAGATGCGCCCTGGAGGTCGCTCCTGGGCTTTCCAGCCTCTTCCTCCTCCACCTAAACCCGTCTCCCTGCTCCTGCCAGGCCTCCGAGGGCGTGTCTTTGGAAGCCCCCCGCCGCCCCGCCTCGGTGGCCACAGCATTCCCAGGGCGCCGGCATCCAGCGGGATGGAGGATGTGCAGCTGCGGGACGGGCAGCGCTCCGAGCTCGACGTCTCGGATCTGGGATCGCGCAACTACGGCGCCCGCACGGACTTCTACTGCCTGGTGACAGAGGATGACATCTGAGCAGGACCACAGGTGTGCCCCATTCCTATGGGGACACACGGACCAGGTCACGGCCGAGGAGCCCGGCAGTTAGGATGGGATCAGAGCCACGGCCATGCTGGGAAAGAAAGAGCTGGCTCCGAAGTGGAAAACTGGAAAACCATCACCAGGAGCACCCTGCCATTAAGACCTCAGTGCCACTCCTGGGTGCCACCCAGGTGGCTGGGTCCTGTCCCTTGCTGTGGGCGGCAGGGACGTTCTTCCAGCGTGAGCGACAAGTGCTGGGATGGGTGATGCTCCTCGAGGAACAACGTGCCCCAGCCCCAGGGAGTGCCTGACAGGAGTGGCAGCAGCACCTTTGTCCCATGGAAACCCCCATGACAATAAAAGGCTGCTGCACCCACTGGGTCTGTCCAGGATGGTGACACAGGTGACATGGCGGGGGGGTGGTCTCCCCATGGCAGGCAGTGCTTTGGTCTGTCCTTCCCATGCCAGTGTCCCTGTCACACTGACTCGGAGTGTGGTGTGGCACTGCAGGGTGAGCTCACGCTGTGCTGGTGTTACCAGGGCGCTCCCCCCCCTCCCAGGTGCCATCCAAACGCAGGTGCAGGTGGGCAGCACTCAAGGCCTTTATTTCAGGGGTACACAGGGCTGGGGGGGTTGTACACAGAGAGCAGCAGAGCCAAACCCTGCCTGACCCCGAGCCAGGACTGC
>VWZS01001909.1:50172-165697 GCA_013397075.1 Rhabdornis inornatus | reverse complement strand
CAAAGCCACCCCCAGCCCAAAGCCACCCCCAACCCACCTGTGTCCCCTCCCGGCCACCACCATGGCACAGAGAGCTTTGGACCCATCTGCACCCAGCACCGGGGACATCTCCCCACCCATGGGGCGATGCTGCTCAGCAAACACAGCCCTGCCCGGATCCTGCTGCGCCAGCAGGGCCCAGCCCTGGCAGCAGCTGGTGAGGAGTGACAGCAGCGGCTCTGCCACACTGGGACAGTCCCCATGGGGTGACAGATGGGGCCCTGAGGCCCTCCCAGGCTTCCTGCAGTGAGGGCACAGGCAGCCCCATCAGACACAAACCCCTGCCTGCCCTCCCTAGCAAAGGGGGAACGCAGCGCTGTCATGGTGTCACTTCCCAGCTCCCTGCAGGTGCTGTGCCACCCCATAAACTGTGGGAAGCCACCTCAGAGCCCTCCAAGCCCCTAAGCCATGCAAAGCCCCCTCCCCACCAAGCCAGGGCAGAACAAAAGTGTAACCCACAGCACATCCCACATTGCACAGGGCACAGACACCTCCCAGCCCCACACGTCAAGGAGCTGGGATGAAGCAGCCCCAAAAGCCCCCTTGCCCCAGAACTGCTCTACAGGAGCCTTCCCAAATCCCTGCAGCTCCTGCCCCCTGTCAAGCTGCAGGACAAGTTTTGCAGACAACTGCCTGAGAGTGGGGAGGGCCCCCACGTGGTGCCATGGGGCAGCCCCCCCTAACTGGAGTCCCAGTGGGGCCCCACAGCAGAGCCAAAAGCAGCTGCTGGCTTTAAGGCTGGGCAAGAGGGAGGACAAGTGTCCCCCAGCCAGGCAAGGGGATCCACTGAAGGTCAGAGGCATGTGGGATGTAGGGATTTGGCTACGGAGCGGGGCTCTGGCGGCGAGCAGTCTCCCCATGGCATGGCCGGCAGCACAGAGCATCCCAGTGAGTCATTCCAGTTCCCAGTGTCTCCTCAGAGGCTGAGGAAGTCCTCCTTCCGGTACCCCTTCTGCAAGGAGACAACCCCCATCAGGAACACAGAGCCCCCCTGCTCCAGCACTGATGGGCCACACCATCCCCCCCCCACCTGCACAGGGACAATGCTCTGGCATGTCCCCACACCTGAGGAAAAGCAGGTGTGGAATGGGGCCCCACAGTACCCTGGGAAGCATTTGGGTGGCGTGGCTCTCCAGGATGAATCCTCTGGCCTTGATTCCCTAGGGATCCTCCCACTGGCTACGGGAGGCTCTGGAATGGGTACATACCATCTTGAAGTCCCGGTGGAGCTTGGTGTACTGCCACATGTTTCCCAGGAGGCTGGCAGCGGCTCGGGAGGACTTCTCATTGTCAGAGCTGGGAAAGGGACAGGATGCAATGAGGTTTTGGGGACCACCGAGCATGGGACAGTGCCCACCAGCCCAAAGAGACAACCCCAGTGGGGCCCAGAAGGACTGGGGGCTTAGTGTGGGTGGGGAGAGGCAGGAGGTGAACATCTGGATCCCACCACAACAGGCAGGAGCAGAGAGAGGTTCCCTGATGGGAAAAGGCAGCTGTGGCGATGGTGGGGTGTCCTTATGGGGTGACAAAGGGCTGGCAGGTTGCCACGAGGCTACTCTGAGCCAGTCTGGGGACCCCCAACACCAAGGCTTGGGAAGGGAAACCTGTGACCCTCTTCCACTGTGCTGGAGCAGGGAGGGAGAGAAGAGCTGGCAACTCCCACCTGTCCCGTCGCTTCTTGATGAAGAAGAGCTTCCTGAGGCCGTCGAAGTAGACGATGTCACGGGCAGCCATGGGGCTCTCCACCACCAAGTTGTTGAGCACTGCGATGATGTTCACAATGACATCAGCAGGCGGGGCCTTGTCCCCAACACTCCCTGGCAGCTTCTCGATCAGGTGGCTGACCACCTTGGTGGCTGTGGGCAAAGTGCACATCAGGGCTAGTGGCAAGAGCCGTAGAGGACAGGGCCATGTCTGGGAACAGGGGATGGAGCAGCTTGCAGGCTCAGCTGTAAGGGGGGATGCAGCAGGAAGGATGTGGCTGGAGATAACGGCAGGCAAAGGAAAAGGTTGGGAAGCACCTCCCAGCCCTGGTTCACCCCTGGCACTCACACATCTCGTCCTTGTTGCGGGCATGGCGGGACAGGTTGCGGATGAGGCCGGTGAGGGAGCGCAGCTGGTGGTGGTCGGCGGTGCGGACGCGGTCCAGCACAGGATTCAGGATGCGCTCCTGCTCCAGTGCCAGCCGGCTCAGCACACCCGCCCACTGCAAGGCAAACACCCCCTTGGAGACTCTGCCAGCTCCCTCTTCCCTCCACTCACGGGGAGCAGGTCAGGGTGACCTGGGACAGGTTGTGGGGACCCCCCTGCTCCCCCCAGGCCTCACCCTGCGGTCCCCAGCTGTGATGTTCTGCAGGGCACCTGAGGCTGCCTCTGTCGTGTGCTTGTTGAGCTCACAGCGCTGCAGCAGCCGGTTGTAGATGCCCACGATCTGCGGGTTCCAGAGCCACTCCATGCCCTTGGGGTCCTTGGAGACCTCCGTGAAGGTGACGATGTCCGCGTTCAGGTAGTGCTGAGGAACAGGGGCACTGTTAGACTCTGAGGGTGTCCTCTCTGCAGTGTCCCTCACTGCCAGTGTTCCCTTTTCCCTGCCTGCCTGGCCTGAACTGCTGGGCAGGAAGCTGGCAGGTCACCCTGGCTGCAGCATGCCCCATGGCATGGAAAAGCAGGGGTTCAGCACCCTGATTCACCCCAAACACCTGATTCACCCTCTGCTGAGCTCACCTCTGTGTCCCACCCACAGCCGAGGACAGCGTCCACCTCCGCCCTGGCATCACCTCTGCTGCCAGCGCTTCCCAGTGCCAGCCCCACCCTACTGAAATGGCCAGGATGTGCCCCCACTGACCTCCCGGGCTTTCTTGCTCTGGGGGCTGAAGCAGCCCACCAGCTCCCCTGTCATCGTGCCACCCGCGTTCCTCCGGTGGCCCTCGAGGCGCTGAAGCGAGGACGGGGGCATCTCGTCGTACAGGCGATAGGAGAGGTTGCGCAGGACACAGACAGCGTTCTCCACGCTCTGGGGGGCACAGGGGACACGAGGGTGTCATCCCTGGGCCACCTGCAGGGTGTGTCCAGCTGGCACAGGCGCTCCATGGCAGAGTCATGACACCAGCTGTGCCCAGTGAGCCCAGATGGAGCCAGGCTGGTTCTCCCAGCATGACATCAAGATGTGCCTTTGCACAACGGGATGAGGGAACAGCACCTCAGCCCCCACAACACCAACCTTGTCCTCCGACTTCCCCACCTCCAGGGAGCTGTTCACGTAGTGGATCATGGAGTCCACCAGCCCGTGGCACTCACGCATCTTCTGCCGAGTCTGCTGGCTGGCAGAGCTCAGGTTTCTGCATGGAACGGGGTTCTGTCATGGAGAGAAGGGGATCCCCCACAGCCACCCCTTCCTGAGCCCAAAAAAGAGCCCTGCAGACAGTGTTCCTGTCTCTTCCTTCCTCCAAAACTTTGCTCCCAGTGGGAGGACCCGGAAGAGATACCTGAGGAAGCCTGTAGAGTTATAAAATATCTCTGCCTCTGAGGGGTTCTGCTGGATGACACCCGAGCCCCCCAGGCCAGAGAGAGGGACCAGGACCAGGTCTGTGAGCTGCTCCAGCGTGTCCCGGGCCAGGCGATCCTTCAGGTTGTCACTGGAGGACAGATTCCACAGGATCCCTACACAGAGGGGAACCCTCAGTACCGGAGCGGCTGGGAGAGCACATCCACCCCAACTCTCCACCCTGGGGTGCTCATGCTGGTGAAAACGATGCAAAGGGATCATCCCCATGGAGCATCATCCTAGTTCCACGCACATGTGGGAAGTAAGGACCACCTCCAGGAGAGGGGTACCCTTGCCCACCCCACCATTGTCCCCAACCTGTGACATTCTTGCGGAGCTCGTCGTCGGGCTCCCGCAGGGTGCGCATGAGCTCGTAGATGCCGTTCTCCTCCACCAGCGCCAGCTTGTTCTCGGCGTTGTCATAGATGAGGTTGCGCATGGCGCCGGTGGCGTGGCGCTGCACCTCCTGGTTCGGGCTGTTGAACAGCTTCACCAGCTTGGGCATGGCCTGCAGGCTACGGGCCTGGGGGACAGCCCGGGGGGTCAGACATGCTGCGCTCCCAGGGCTCCCTCCAGCCCCTGCACCTGCCTGCGGTGTTGGAGGGGCTGGGAAACCCCCTGGTCCTGCTGGGAAAACCCTGCTCCCACAGGGAAACTCCCTGCTCCTACCCTTCCAGGGGCTCACCTGCTTCTTGGCGCTGCTGTCGCTGTAGCACTTGTGCTGCAGGTAGGCAGCGCCCAGCACCTGCAGGTTGGGGTCACTGGCGATCAGGTACTTCACTGCCGAGGGCAGATCGATGTCATCAAACCTGGAACCACAGCCGGGTGAGTCTCAGCAGAACATCCTACAGGATTCTCCACCTCTGCGCCTTGTCATGTTCACCATCTCCAAGGAGCCCCACCAACCCGTCTCCTTCCCACTGCACTCTGGGCATGGGACTCCATTCCCAGCAGGATGAGCATCATCATCCTGACATGTCTCAGGACATGTCCATGGAGGAGCCAGGGTCAGAGGCAGGACACACTTGGTCCGTCACCACAGGACCAAGCCGCACCCACCATCCCATCCCTCTTCCCAACACCCCTTGTGCCCAGTGGGAGCTGGAGAGGTCCACTCTGCCCCAGCAAGTGACTAGAGCAGAGACAAGGACCAAGACACCCCGGAGCAGCCCCTGGCCCTCACCCTCCAGCATGGTGCCCGAGCAGCGTGCTGTGCCCGTTGTACATTTCCATGGCACGTGGCTCTGCCAGGTGATGGCTGGACTCGGCCAGGCTGCGCACGGAGGGCGCGCGGGAGCTGTGCTCCCCCAGCCCCAGGAAGGCGCCGCTGCCTCCGGCCGGCACCGTGCCAAAGGAGCCGGTGCTGAGGCGCGAGCGGTTGTTGCTCTGGAAGCGCTGCAGCGTGCGCATGGCAGGTGCGCGGATGGTGCGGCTCGGCGGCCCCTCGGTGCCATCCAGCCAGTCGCAGGCGGCCTTGGAGGCCGTGCCGGAGCTCAGCTGCCGCTCATAGGCGAAGGAGCGGCCAAAGCCGCCACCAGCCTGGCTCTTGTAGAGCTGCCGGTGCCCCGGCGCATCCAGCTGCTCCGACAGGATGCTGTAGCGGTCGTCAGCGAGCGGGACGGGCCCATCGGCCAGGCGCAGGGAGCGCAGAGACAGCGTGTCCAGGTTCTGCCGGCAGCGGAAGTTGCGCTCGTGGAAGGAGCTGGGCCGTGGCGAGGCAGTGGCCACCTGCGAGGCAGCGTAGCCGGCCATGTAGGCACGGCCCTTGGCCAGGCCCCCGTTGCTGATGGTGGCCACACGCTTGTGCGGGGTGAGGTCCACGGCTGAGCGCGAGGACCAGCCGCTGCCCCGCAGCGTGCCAAAATCCTTTGTGGCCAGCGGCTGGTACAGCTGCAGGGGGGAAAATGAAAGGTTAGGAATTCATCCCTCTGCTCTAACCAGGGGAGCGCAGAGCTCTCCCCAGCACAGGTGAGGTGGGGGGCAGGGGACAGAGCCCCGGTACGTACTGAGGCTTTGGGGTCCACGCCATTGCTCTGGGATCGGGAGCTGAAGGAGGAGCGCACGGTCGAGCTGTACTGACCACCTGCAAGACAGCCACAGAGGAGACAGCGTGAGCATGGGCAAGGCAGGGAGGGATCTGCAGAGCAAAGATCACCCCAGCTCATCCCAGGGGGACCTGCTGCAGGAACCACGGCAGCACAAGCAGAGCTGCGGGGACAAAGGGGTGGGAGGAGGCCACCTACACCTGCCCGCTGGCCACGGCGAGCAGAAGTGGCCTCCCCGCCCTGCCTCGTGCCCCGACGGCGAGGGCACTAATTGCCACCTTGGCGGGGACGCCGAGGATCAGCCCGGTCCCCCCAGCCGCAGCTGGATCAGCAGCCCAGGTATCCCCCACAGCCAGTGCCGGCTCCCCCGCCCTGAGAACGGGACCTTGGCAGGGACCTCGCCACCCCACTGCTCCCCATGGCACCTCACGCTGTACATCTGCCCTGCCACCGCCCCAGGGCCACCGGCAGGACGGGACAGGGACGGGACAGGGACGCCGCCAGTGCTGGTGGTGCCAGCAGCGTGACTCACGTCTGGGGCAGCTCTCGGGATGTCACAGGGGGTCCGTCCCCACCGCCGGGGTGCCCAGCACGGGGGTCGGGGCTCGGGGGATCCCGGTGGTGCCGGGCGGGGCAGCAGGGCGGAGGCCGCCGGCGCAGACGTTAAATGGAGGAGCTGGAGCCCGGCCAGCGCTGCCGCTCAGGGCTGGGGGGGCTCTGCCAGGGCGGGAAAATCCTCCCCCCCCGCCAACCCAATGCAGGGCGTGCGACCCCACCAGCGCAAAGCCCTCCAAGGGCACCCGGGGGAACTGAGACAGGACCCCGAGTGGGGTGAAACAAGCCCACGCTGGGGCTCAGCTACCCCTACTCCCAGTGCTGAGGATGCTCGGGGGCGGTCGGGGGGCTCGGTCAGGGTGGGGGGCACCCCCAAACCCGCAGCCAGGATGCACCAGAACCCAGTGCCGGCCGAGGGGCTCCCACCACCCTTCCCACCGCGTGTTCCCAGGGGGTCCTGGGGGGTCTCCCACCTCTGGTACCGTCGGCGAGGTCCTCGGGGCGGACGGGCGCTTGTCCCCGCAGCATCATACGGATGCGGACCTGCTCCTGGACACGGGCGCTGCGCAGCCGCTGGGCCTCGGCCGCCTCCCGGCCACGCTCGTCCAGCTGCCGGTCCGAGGGCAAGGCCAGCGAGCAGACACCAGCCTCGGGCTGCAGGGCCGACAGCAGGAAGGCATTAGTCTCCTGCATGGCGGCGAGGGGCAGCCCGGCCGCCCTGCGCAGGTGAGCGGCGGCAGTGGCGGCGTTCCGGCGTTCCCCAGCCGTAGGGAGGCTCCGTCCCGGCCCGTCCGTCCCGCCCCGCCGCCACGCCTCGCCAGGAAAAGGAGGGGGCCCCACCGGGGCCACTGTCACCATTGACACCACTGTCACCTCCACAGGTGGAGGTGCCCAGGGGCGACCTCGCGAGGATGAGGGAGGTGGGTGGTCCAGGGGTCTGGGGGTCCTACCTTGGGAAAAGCCAGGAGCCCCTCAGACAGTCACTCCTCGACTCCTGGCCAGCCACATCAGTGAGCCCCAGACCCCCCCACTGTCCCATCAGCGAGCCCAAGACCCCTAGGCAACCTCCCAGAAGAGCCCTGGGACCCCCAGGTGCCTCCCCATTGATCCCAGGGATCTCTGCCATTGAACCCTGGATGCTCAGGTTGTTCCTCCAGTGATCCCTGAAGTCTCATGGTGCCTCCTAGGGGAGCCCCAGACCCCTGAAGAACCTTCCCATTGATTTCCAGAGACTCACACGGCCTTGCCACTGGGCCCCGACCCCTACAATGTCCCTCCAACGAGCTCAAGGCCCCCAGAAAACCTCCAAGGAGAGTGCTCTGGACCCCCGTATGACCTCCCTGTAGAGCTCTGGACCCCCCAGATTATCAGTCCAGTGAGCCCTAAACCCCCACATGGGCTCCCAGGGGTGTCCCAGACCACCAGGGAGACCCCTGGACCAGCCCTGACCACAAAGTCCCCCTCCACAGGGACCCCCAGATTGCTCCAGCCACTTTCCAGGAGCACTCTGGACCCCCATCTGGCCCAGGGGTCTGGCCTGGAGTGGGGGCTCCCTGCAGTAATTCCTGGCTGGGCCGTCCCTGCTTTGCTTTTCAAATCAGCCGGCGAATGAAGAAACAACAATAAAAAAGGGGCGGCTGAGCGCCGCGGGCCGGCGGTGACGAACGCGGTGACTCAGGCCCCGTATGCCACCACAGGTACTAATTAGCCTCGCCCCACCTGCCGAGCCGCCCCGTCACAGCCACACCGAGGACACCACGTCCCCCCAACCCGCAGTGCCGGGATCAGCTCCCGAAATCTCCCAAAATCCCCTCACTGCCAGGCCATGCTGGTGTGGGCCTGCAGGCCCGGGCTCATGGCTGACCAGAGTTGTGGCTGTGCTCAGGCCCTGCCCGGGGTCACAGTGGCTCCGTGACACCGGCCTGGTGGTTTGGGGTGAGCGTGGCCACGCGGGCCTGGCTCTGTGGCCAGGTCTGCCTCTGTGGCCAGGCCTGGCTCAGTGCTTGGCGTCACCGACAGCAGCGTTCGGGGCTGGGCCGGGTTTACAACACCCGGCAGTGACACTGTGTGTGTGCTTCGGTCGGGGGTGAAAAGGGCGGCTGTCCCCGAGGAATGTGCCGCCGTCAGCAGGAGCCATGGCAGGGGCGGGGTGGTGGCAAGAGCTGCAGGCCAGCACTTCGGGGTGACAGTCCCCCAAATCCCCCTCCTTGGTGCCACCATCCCGATATGCCAAGAACCAACATGAGGGTAACCCACCTCCCCAGCTCTGGGGTTTATGGGACCCTCCTTTTGCCCAGGAGCCATCCCTGAGCCTTTTGGGGTACAGCACCCAGGAAAACCCCCGAGGTCCCCTCCCTCTTCTCCCACTGCGGCACCACCCCACGGGCGCACCGTGTTTTGGCAGAGCTCGGCGGGCGCTCCCAACCCTGCAAGCCCGGATGAATCACGGGTTCCCCCCGCAGCGGGCGGAGGGGGTGGATCGCTCCCTCTGCAAGCCACCACTTGCCCGCCATCCCCGTGCCAGAATCCCGGGGGATTGGGGCCATCCCAGGAGGACCCCAGCCCCCGGGGGACAGAGGGGCTCTGGGGACAACCCTGAGCCCACTGGCAGCCCCATCTTCCCCCAGCTCTGTCTCCCTCCCAAACAAACCCCCATTCCCCCAGCCTAACACTGCCCTGCAGCTGACAAATGGAAATCTGGGGGTCCCGGGGGATTCAAGGAATGCTTGGAGCTAGAATGGGCAGCGCTGGCCACATCAAGCAGTTTGTTAATTGGGGAAGGGTCGGATAGGAGGGGGGATACACCAAGGGGGCTTAAAAGCAGCAAATCAGCACAAAGAAAACATTTGAAGCAGAATTGAGGGATTCCCGAGGGGATCCGACCACAGCTGGAATGACACAGAGTTAAATAAACCCAATCCGGTGTCCCTAAAGCAGCTGCTGACCACCCCCCAGCCTGGAGGCACCTCTGTCACTCCCTCGTGGGGTGACAGAGCCGCATTCACGGGGACCCCCGGCTCCTGGGAGCGCCGCATCCTCTCCCACCCCCCGAGCAGCACTGTCCCCACGCCCGGGTCCCCAGGGCTGGCTGTGCCCGCCGGGAACATCGGTGTCGGGGCAGGGAGTGGCTCCAGGCATCCCGGACACCGCGCGCACGTGCCAGGAGCCACGCTTGGGGACACCGAGGCACAGGGAGAGAGGCAGGGAAAAGCCTCCTGGCCAGAGCTGGCCGGTGTTGGGCAGCCACCAGACCCAGATGCCGAAGCCCCAGACCCCCGGCACCAGCCTGGCCAGTGGATGGGGACAGGGTGCATGGTAGGGCGAGTGACACCAGCTCTCCCCAAGGACCCGCGATGGGGACAGCGGTGACGATGGCCGCGGGAGTGAGTGGCCAGCACGTACCTGGGTGGGTGGCCCCGGAGGGCCGCTGTCCTGCAGCATCCTCAGGCAGGCAGGTGCACCCCTGGGTGCTGCGGGGTGCGGGTGGGCGCCGGCGTCTGCGGCGGGCGTGGGGCGCACGGGCCCGCCCCGCACCTCGCCCAACCAGTCTCCTCGCCGGGGTTTTGCATGGAACCCGCTCGCCTCCCCGCCAAGGCAGGGATCTCGGGGCTCACCGGGGCTCCTCACAGTCTTCAGCACCGCCAGGGGTCCGGGGGGGGGGCCAGCTCCCACAGCAGAGACATGTCTCGGCCACTTTCATGATGCTGCAGAGCCCCCACCGGTACCATGGCCGTGATCCAATGTGTCCTTCCCCCCATCCCCCTGAACACTCAGCTCGGGGCACCCACGGGTGCAATAGAGAGGGTTTGGGGGTGCCTGAAGGAGAAGATGGAGGAGAGGCAGAGTTTGGGGGGCACACACGTTTTTTGGGATGCAGGGGGCTCCCCCTGGTTCGCAGGGAGCGTGTTTGTGTGCGTGGGATGGAGCAGGAGCCCTTTGAAGCCAGATAAGCTGAGAGGGAGCATTTGAAACGGGCCAAACCAGTTTGGGGGGCCACCACTTAGCTCCTACCACCACTAACTCAGGCCCCCCACCACACCCCACACTCAGCAGGGGATGCCAGGAGGGAGCCCCCTGGCAAAGCCCAGGGCAGGGCAGGAGGTGCCAGGACCCTCCACATGGCCACTGCTGGCACGTGTGGCCCGTTCTCAGCCTGAGGGTGCCAGGAGGTTCCTGTGCTCCCCTCAGCCTCCACGAACTCCCCTCTCAGGCTGGGGTAGCCCCTCAGCCAGGGAACTCCAGGCTGGAGCTCGCCTCCACCACCCCGGACAAGCCCCGACGCCTTCACAGTGTCCCCGCAGGGCAGGGAGAGCCAGGGCTGATCCTCCAGGAGTGGGGACCTGCCCGCACTCCGCTGTCACCTGGGGCTCCAACACCTGGCCCTGTGGCTCCTGCAATCCCCATGATCCCTGTGTCATCCCGTGGCCACAGCTCAGCCACTACTGGAGAAACAAACCCTCCAGCATTGTGCTGCTGGCCCAAGCAGATACCATCAGCTGGCCCCAAACTGTCCCCAGCACCAGGGGGGATGGCACTGCTGGCCCCAAACTGTTCCCAGCAGCACTGGGGATGGCACTGCTCACACCAGTCTCTCCCAGCACCAGCTCTGGATTTGGCTGGGCCCAGTGCCTGCTCCGAGGGTGGTGGCTTTTGGGGCTCTCCCAGCTGGGAAGCTGCTGGAAAAGCTGTGCCTAAGGCCAGGCTGGTTTTGGGGTAGGACTGGTGGCCTGGGGGCCGTGGGGCTACCCACTCTGCCCAGCCACAGACCAGCTCCCGGCGCAGCAGGCACAGCCCTCACCCACAACAAAGCATTTCCAAAGTGCTGCAAAAAAAAAAACAGGGAGCGGGGCAAGGAGAGGGGAGAAACAACTCCTGCCCGCCAGGATGGTCCCTTCCCAACAGAGCCTGGGGCCACAGGTACCAAATTTGGGAAAAAATGCACCTGACTGTGGCTGTTTGCTGATGGCACATGGGCAGCTGAGCCCCCTTTGTCCATCCTCACCTCAAACTTGGGTTGCTCAGAGTGAGCCTGGGGGATGCAAATGGGGAATTAAACGCTTGGGGGGAAACTCCAAAACTATTTCAGGGAGGAGCCCAGGGGATTTGAGAGACTGGGGGACCTGGCTGAGGAGCACGAGCCCACGGCAGGTGGGACAAGACATCCACCACAAACACATACGGGTGAGGGGAACCACCAGCACAGAGCTGGGACACGGGTGGGCAGAGACAAGTGTGCCAGGGCATGCAGGAGTACAGGGAACCAGGGCAGCCCCCCATGGAGCTGGGTGGAGCCCAGGTGTGGGGCGGAGGCTCAGCAAGCCCGGGCGTGTGGCCGGGCATCAAACAGGGTGCTGCCTCCTCCTCCTCTTTGCATGGAAACAGCACAAACGCTGCTGCCCACTCCCACCACAGAGATGGGACCCTTGGGGGACCAAGGGACAAAGGCCAACCTGGCTCCCATGCCCTGCATCCCTGTCTGGGTGTGGGGTTGATGGAGCAGAGGGAAATCTCAGCCAAGACATTGATTTTAATTTTTTAAGAATAAAAAAAAACCAAACCAAACAGACAAAAACTTCCTGAAAACAGCTTCCTACCTCATAATTTCACAGAAATTAGCTTGGAAACGTCATCTGCCCGTACCTGCTCCAGGCTCTGCCTGTCCCCCCCCAGCCCAGCCCCCCTAGCATGGGCAGTGCCAGCCTCAGGGCTCTGCCCCCACCCACAGCATGTCCCAAGTGCAGGGCACAGCCAGACCCCTCCCTTCCCTCTGTAGGTCCTGGAAGGGGAGCAGGAAGGTTTGGGCAGCCCCAGTGGGTTCTTAGCCCCCCTCCCAAAGCTCAGCTCCCCAGCCTGACACAGGGACGAGGTACTGGGTATTTCAGGGAGGGGCGACACAGGAACGGGGCTGCAAAGGGATCCTGGATGCCACAATTCCACCTCCAGTATCCCCAGCCTGGCACAGCCCTTCAGGACACAGCAAAGCCCCCGGGACCCACTGGCACTAAGGAGTTAATGAACTCATTGCTGACTAAGAAATTAGACCCTTAAGAAAAAAACCACCAGCATTCACCATGGCCCTCCCCACTCCCCCCTCCCCAGGAAAACCGTAGCGCGTGCTGGGTGTCCCCCTTGCTGGCACCGGCACATGGTGGCCGTGGTGGGGGACAGGCAGGTGCCAGGGGTCAGTGGCTATGGGCCAGGCACGGGCACTAGTCCTTGGAGGGCTTCTTGCTGCGGGCGTTCCACATGCCGCGCTTGGAGTGATAGTAGTGGTAAAAGTTCCTGAGGCGCAAGCGCTCCACCTCCAGCCCGCTCTGGAGCACCCTGCAGATGAAGGGACAGAGGGATGGAGCTCAGGGATGGTTGTATAGAGGGATAGGGCTCGAGGGACAGACGGATGGATGGACAAGGGTCAGGGACGGATGGATGGATAGATGGATGGATGGAGAGGGCTCCCTGCAGCTGGAAGACAGAGGGATGGGGCTCAAGGGACAGAGGGACAAAGGGACAGGGGTCACGGGATGCAGGGAGGAAGCAACGGGCTCAGAGATGGCTGCATAGAGGGGTAGGGGGATGGATGGATGGAGCGGGCTCCCTGTAGATGGAGGGATGGGGCTCAAGGGACAGAGCTCAGGGGATGGAGCTCAGGGACGGAGGAAGGAAGGGATGGGGCTCAAGAGATGGATGGACAGAGGGACAGGGCTCCAGATGGACGTGGCCCTCCCAAAGGGAAGTTTTTCCCTTCACCACACCCCATCATCCAGCTTGATGGATGTGCCCAAATCCACATGGCCGACCTCACTTCTTCTGGGGGTTTAGGGGCTGCAGGACTGCCAGGCTCACCTGTCCAGGAGCTCCCAGTCCTCCCCGCCCCAGCGGTCTCGGAACTCCTCTGTGTTCATCCCTCCTACACGATCAAAGTCTGACTTGTAGATGCCAAAGAGGCCAAAGCCGTTCACCTCCCAGTAGCCTGGAGGGGGGGAGCAATGAGGTGAGGGGTGGGGGAACCCCCAAATGCCCATATTGTCCCCTCTGTGCTCTCCCCAACACCTGGGAGCCACAGGGATTCTCCATCCCAGCCCCTCTTCCCACCATGGGTCCATCCCCATCTGTGCCACCTCCTGCAGAGGTGCACCAGGTGATGATGGCCTGGTTTGGGGTGTTCCCAACTGGAAAGGGGTCCCTGCTCACCGTTGGGCTCCCGGGGGGAGCTGCCACAGCTCAGTCTCATGACAATGGGAGCATAGGCCAGCTTCCCCTCCACGCAGTGCTTCCGGATGCTGTCCAGGATGTTGGCAGGAAAATGGATGTGCAGGTCGCACAGGAACACGATACTGTGCTCGTCCTAGGAGGGGACAGACACAGGTCAGGGGAATCAGAGAGGAACAGTCCTGGGAGAGAAGCCACAGCCAGAGCCGGTTCCTGTCCCCACTCACCTCCACCATGTCCACGCCAGCCTGGAGCCCGGCAGAGCGCTCGAAATTCCCCGTGCGCCGCAGGTATTGGAATCTGGGGAGAGAGGACAGGGAAAGTAGCCCTGGACGGATGGAGGGACACAGCCAGGAGGGGACAGGAACCACCAGCATGGGGAAAGAACCTTCTCAGGAAGGCCCAGGTGCTACCACTCAAGCTGAGGGTCCCCCCATGGAGTCAAGTTTCTGCACCCCCAAATCCACATGTAAAAGTAGTTTAAATCCCCAAAAGTGAGGAGGAAGGAAGGGGCAGCGAGGCAGGGAAGGAGCAGCAGGTTGAGCAGGTGTGAGCACCTGTCCCACTGCAGGGAGCCCCCCAGACCCCAAGGCTGCAGGCTGGGAGCTACCTGGGCAGCTGGGCATCCTGCAGGGCCTTCTCCACATCCATGTCCTCGCTGTCGAAGTCCACCAGGATAACGTTGAAGTTGGCATCCCTCGTGGCCCCGTAGAGGCCAGCCATATCCGAGATGAACTGCTGCACCCAGCGGGCCTGGTTCTTCACTGCCAGAGACACGTCCCTCAGGCTCATGGGGGAGACCCATAGCACCCTCTCCCACCCAGAGGTGACACCCTCATCCCGCTGGATGATGCTGAGGGAGCAGCACAGAGCCTAGAGAGCCGTGTCCTGCCCTCACCTACCCGGCACCACAAAGTGCACCATGACGTCCTGCCTCCAGCTGAGCCGCAGGGGCCGGCACAGCACAGATTTTCCATAGAGGATGCTCCAGGCGCTGGGCTGGGGCTCAGTGGCCCCCAGGGCCAGCCCATCGGGGTTGGCCTCAGCGCTGTCATCCTGCTTGCCCTGGTGCAGGAGGACGTAGACGTACTCTGAGAGCCGCACCGTGCGCTGGCCCCGCTCCGCCAGCTCCAGCTCCAACAGGTACCGGTTCCCCCGTGCCGTGTCCCGCCGCTTCTCCACGTTGATGATCCTCAGGAGGGTGTAGATCCTGCAGGGAGAAGAGAAGCCTTGAAATCACCATCACTGCAAGCTCTGCTTCCCAGGATCTGGGACCCACCCCCCTGAATTCCTGCTGGCATCCCATTGCCTCCGTACCCTCCGTTCTTCTCGTTGAGCCTCTCCATGTACTGGGCCACCACATCCACCACCTCGCTCTCGCCCAGCTGCAAGTTTCCCGACACGTTGCAGCGCAGGTCGTTCCAGTCGGAGCGCAGCAGCTCGAAGTCCACGGAGCTGACGCTGAACGTCCGCTGCCAGTTGATGGAGTCCTCCAGCCAGCCCTGCTGCAGCTCCCCTGCCTCGTAGGAATAGTCTGACACCTCTTCCTCCTCCTCCTCTTCCTGGCCCTTTCCCTCCTCCTGCTGTGACGCCGTTGTTTCCGACACCTTCAGAAAGGATGTCACCCGTGTCCCCTCGGAGCGGGTGGCCTCGGATGAGTTGTAGTCAGCAGTGGCTGCTGTCCTGCCTGGAGCAGGGGTCGTGTCCTCGTGGCTGAAGAGCCCCTCGGTCCCCAGGGCGAGGAGGCCAGGCAGCACCCGCTGCTTGGGCAGCCGGTCCCACCTCCTGCCACTCTTCCGCTTGACAGGGTCCCTCTCCTTGGAGATGTTGCTCAGGAGCCAGGGGCTCCGGCGGCCAGGGACAGCCTGGAGCTTGTTGGGGGTGATGGGATGCTTCTGCGGGGTCCTGGAGTGGAGGTGGACTCTCTTCACAGGCTTTGGATACAGGAAGATGCCGGGGAACGCTGGCTCCTGGGCCGGGGCCTTGCGCTTCCCGGGCTGCAGCCGGGTCACATAAACCTTCTCCTGGGTTTTCCGGGGCTTCTTGTCCTCGCTGGGAGCCGCTGGCCTGCTGGGACCCAGCGTTTTGGCTTTGCCACCGAAGATGGGCACGGAGAGGTGCGGCTGGAGGCCCAGGGCTGTGCCGTGCTTTGGCAGCCCCAGCTCATCCTCCTCGCCCTCCTCCTGGGGCAGCCAACGGAGCGCCCGGCCTGGGCCCTGCTCCGGAACAGGATCCTCCTGGAGAGCGGCCGGTGGGCTGGATGTGCTCCATGTCCCCAGGTGCCCGGGGGTGCCTGTCCTGGCCTGTGCCCGGCCCCGCTTCTGGCGGAAGCTGTAATAGTCCAGGTCATCTCCATAATCCCCGGTGACCAGTGCAGGATCTTTCCCTTTGGCTCTGGGGGCCGGCCCAAAGCTCTGTTCCTTGGCCTCAGCAGGAGGGTCTGTGGGCTCAGGGCTGTCCACTCCTTCCTCTTCCTCCTCCTCATCCTCCAGGAAATCTAAGGAGCAAAGGCAGAGATTAATACCCTGAGGCCAAGACAAGGAGGCAGAGCCTGATCCCAGCAGGAGAGGAACCTGTGAGTGGAGGAGATGAGGGAGCAGAGCTGGGGCACCAGGGGCTGCCCATACAGGAACACCCACCAGGGCTGGTAGCTCCAGTTGCTGCCATTTATCCCCGCCTCCATCTCGGCACCAATCCCACTCCATCCAGGAGCAAACCCGACCTCCTAGGGCTCTGCCAAGCTGTGAATTGACCAAGGCAGGCTTTGAACAGCCTCTGGTTCCCCAGGAGCACCCCCAGGCTCCATGGACATCCCCAGACTCCACACTGCATCTGGTTCCTGCTGCCCACTGCCGACGCCAACTCAAGAGATGTTGGAGGGAGAGCAAACCCTAATCCAGTCTCCTGCTTTCCCCATCGCCTTGCTGTGATGCCAAGCAGGATGCTTGGAGGGGTGGTCTGAGGGATGCTGCTCTGCACAGCCCAGCCCTCCTGCAGCCTCTGACGCTGCTGCAGTCATCCTGATGAGCCACAGCTCCGAGGGGATGAGCTGCCAGTGAGGATGCCGGGAGCTCAGCCCGTGCCCAGCAATCCTGGTGACTCACTGTCAGGGCCAAGGAAGAGAAATGCTCGCTTCCGCGGATCCTCCTCCTCCTCATCCATCTTCATGTACTTGTAGAACCCAAACCTGGGGATGAAGAGGGAAGGTGAGGGCCCAGAAGAAAGTGAGTGGGGAGGAGCACCGAGCTGCCGAGGGAGCCGGGGTTCCCAAATCCAGGAGCACTGCCAGCACTCAAGCTGCTGCATGCCTGGAGATGGGGAAAGAGCCAGCCTGAAGTGACCCCTCCATGGGGGACAGGGACATGTGGCTGAGGATGCATCACCTCAGCACTGTTGACATCAGCCCTCTATGCATAGCACCCCAAAATCCTGGCTCCCAGTACCTACTTTTCCAGGTAGAGGGGGGACTCCCTGTAGAAGCACTTGTTCTCTGTCTCCATGTGAGTGAGGCGCGTAAAGTCGTTGGGATACACAAACGAGAGGTAGACCTGGGGGGTAAATGATGCTGTGTCACCCCGAGGCCACCACCAACACCAAAGTGACCCCCAGCACCTCAAACACAGGGATTTAACCCCACAGGGATTTAACCCCAACCCTCTCAGAGATTTAATCCCAACCCTCTCAGGCCGAGCTATGCAAGCTCAGCCTGACCCTCCAGCGAGTGACGCTTCCTCCTGGATTTTACCCAGGTGGGAACATCCCTGCCCTGGGCTCCACTGTGGGAGCATGGCCCTGTCCCCAGGGAGACACTCACGAACTGCAAGCCCTGGTAGCGGGCGATGGGGAAATCCTTCACCACGTAGGTGGGGCTGTAGGCACAGGGCACCAGCACGTTCTCCACACGGGACGCCTCAATGGCAGGGGCTGTGGAGAAGCCCAAAGCATCCCAATGTGTTCCCAGCAGAGATGCCACCACTCAAGAGATGGGCAGAGGGTGGCAGGGATGCCCCAGGTACCCACAGCAGCCTTTTTCCTCCCCCAAACCCTGCCAGGGATCAGCATGGATGTGTTCTCAGGCACTTACTGAGGAAGAACGTGTCCCTGGGGTCGGCCTTGAGCATGTCAGCCCCGTGCTCGTCCTGCTGGGCCTCCCAGAGGTGGCTCCCACTGTGGCTGGCCAAGGTCTGAGGGATGTGATCCACGTGGTTCATCTTCAGGGAGGATTCATCTGTGGGACAGGGCCGGGGCTGAACCCCCGGGCACACCAGGAACATCCTCCAAGGGGGCCTTTCCCAATCCCTCCAAGAGGGCTGGCAGCACTGTGGATGCCTCCTGCTCCTGGGGAAGGCAACGTTGCCCCCCCAGCCATCTCACAGACTAATCATCGACTAATGAGGACCAGCAGCTCCCAGCCAGGCCATCCTGCTCTGATTACCACAGCCTCAAAAACAAGGGAATGCTCAAGACTGTAACTCCCAAGGACACAGGGGTTAAACCTTGGATGTCCTTCCTGCAGCTAACTGCAACATGAGCTGGTTTGCCTCCTCCTACCCAGGGATGAGGGTGGCACGTCACCCTTGGCCACCAAGCAGCCCCCAGGCTCCCACAGGAGCTCACCCTGCTCCCATCACCTTGGCCATGCTCCATGGCTGCTCCCCACCCAGGAAGCCCTGCCTGCTGCAGAGCCACAGGGAAGCAGGATCCCCCTTCACAAGCCCCAGAATAATTCTTCTTGTGGCAGGGAAAGGCTTCCCAAATGTGTCCCTGCAGCTGGCTGGGGTTGGGCTGAACGCCTTGGAAAAGTCTAGAGGGAGGGAGGAAGGATGGAAAGAAGGAAGGAAAGAGCTCTGCCTGCTGCTGGCAGCCCCCACCAGGGCTGGGCTCCCCAGGGGTGACATGGCTTTGCCTCAGGGTGCTGCTGGGTCTGAGGGAGCCGGGAAGCAGGAAGGAGAAGCAGGAAGAGTTCAGGGATTTATCTGCATGTCATCCATCTCATGGGCACCTGCATCAGCACCACTGGCACCCCTCATCCCTCTTGCCCCCACAGATCCTGCCTGCTGCCTGCCCCCTCCTCCTTATCGACACCTTCCAGAGCAGGAATGATGACTGCTCCCGCTCCGTGCGGAGCGCCGGGCCAGGACCCATCCATCAAGCCCTTTCCTGCTGCCAGGGCAGGGGCAGGAAGCAGAAGATCTATAGATTTAATTAAACCTTGTGCCATCCATCCCTGATTCCACGACAGCTCCTCGTAACTCAGGGCCAGGCCCCAGAGCCAGAGGGGTCTTGGCAGGCAGGATGAGGCTGGAGCACCAGCAGAGCTGTGCTTCCATGCTGTGTTTGGTCCACATGCCATTTTTAGCAGCATCTCATCTTGCTCCCAGCATCAATCCCACCCACTGCAGCCCTTGCATCCTTCCTTACACCAGGCAGAAGGACAGTGGGGGGATTCAAAGGCTGAGATGTCCCCCCAGGACCCAATTTCCCAGGTTCTGCTTTCCTTCCCATCTCTCCCAGCACACGCAGCCCCTGGAGAGCCTGCTGGCTAGGGCTGCAGGAGGCACCTGGCCCTTACCTGTGTACAGGGAGATGTAGGAGGAGTCAATCACCTCAAACTTCAGGCTGGGGAGGAAAACTCGCCACTGGAAAAAAATAAAAGGAGATGGGGAATGAGCAGGAGAGTGGCAGGGGTCAGGGTGCAGTTTGCCCAACCCTGGCACCACAGGATGGGTCCTCCCTGTCCAGAGCTCCCAGAAACTTCCCTGAAGAAGAGGAGCAAGAGAGAGGGCTGATCCTGTCCCATCTCCTGCAGGGTTTGGGATTAGCAGGGATCTCTGCAGGGTCAGAGAAGGAAAGGCTCCTGTGGGTAGGATACAGGCTCATGTTGGTTCGCTCTGGGACTGTCACAAGTCCTGTGACCGAAGGACTCCTTTCCTCACTCCAGTGCTTTATAAAGAAGGGTTTGCCTTGATTTAAGAGGGTCTCCAGAGCTGCCTGCCCTGATTTAACTCCAGCATTTTAAAAGCCAGTCTGGAGCCCTTGTTGGGACAAGCTCTTCAATGCCCCCGGGAGCGAGACACATCAGGGTCTTGCTTTTGTTGTGGATGTTGTTGTTGCTGTCTCTCTCTGCACAGCTGAGAGGTTTTTCTGCATGGCTGGGCTGAAAGGCTCTTCACTCCCTCCCTCCAGCAAAAACATCCCATCCCAGAAACATCTCCCCCATCTATTTGTTTTCCCCACTATTTGTTTTTGCCTTAAGAAATGCAGATCTTATCGGGATAGAGGGGATGGAGAAGAGGGAGGCAGCCAGCAAGGAAGGGGTGTTGCCCGGCCTCCCTGATGCTTTGCTGGCACCAGTTTGACTCCAGTGATTAATGAGTTCTTGGGAGAAAGGAAACCTTTGCTAAAGAGCCAACATCTTCCCCTCAGCCAGCCTGAGCCCCTGACACACACTCCAGGCTTTGCCAGGGCTGTGCTGCCAAGGCAGGCAAGTTCAGATTCGAAACTTGTGGTAATTCCAAGGGGGAGAAAGAAAAAAAACAGGGAATCACTCCATCACCTCGGCCACCACTCTCCCACTACGGGGATACAGCCAGCAAGGTGGGACCTGCCTGCTCTGAACTCTTCTTGCCCATGGGATTCCAATGGCAGGGTCTTCAGCTGCCCAAAGACCACCAGCAGGAAAGGAGAGCAGCACTCCATGCGTCCTAGTGTTATTCCCTGGAATAACCAGGGAAACAGTGACACTGACTTGTCCCCACTGGCAACCATGGGAGGGGGAAACGGGCTTTGCTCCAGGATAAAGCACTTGAACACACATGGGAAAAGCCCTGGCACTGGCTCTCTGGTCCTGGAAGGAGCCATGGGGGGGTGAGCATTTACTCACCCCAACTTCCACGTGGTCCGAGCCCCGGTCATCCTGCTTGTGGAGCAGCTCAAAGTAGTAACGTCGGGAGGACATGAGGCTGCAGGGGAGGGGACACAGCAGTCAGAGCCCAGGGCCAGCCTGGGAAAGCCAACCTGTCCTGCCCACGGGTGGGGAAAACCTTCCCGAGGCAAGGAGACAGGGAGCTGAGGAGGGTGACTGCTCCCCCATCCCACTGCTGAGGGGTTTTCTGGGATTGGGGGGGACATTGTGACATCGTTGTCCCCACATCATCACCTGCCCCTTCAAACCATGGATTTGGGGTCCAGCCCAGCCCCATGTGCCTTTTGGGAAAGTACCATGGCCCAAGGAGGTCAGAGCCAGCAACCCCATGTCCCAGACATCCCATGGGATCATCCCCAAGGACACACTCACCGCAGGGGCTTGGAGACTTGGGAGCTGAACTTGGTGAACTCTCCCGGCGCCGTCCACTCAGTGCCCAGCTGGGAAGGAAGGAGGAGCATGAGAGCAGCAGGACATCACACCAAAGCTTCCCATTAGAGGAATGAACCCCAAGAAAATCCAGGAAGAAATATTACATCTCCTGCTCTCCAGCAGCTCCAACCAAGAAGGAACCAAGGGGCTCTTTTGGAAGCCAAGCCAAGGCAGGCCTGGCCAGGGCATTCCCAAAGGAGCAGAGAGGCAGGAGGGCTGCCTCCAGCACAGCCACACATGGATCCTTCCCCCTGGAGCAGGGCAAGGCAGAGGTGATGCCATACCTTGCCCACAAATGCAGCCAGTCGGGAATTGGAGGGACTGTCATCGGAGCTGAGCCAGAACTCTGAGTTGTCATCTGATGCCACGGAAAATTGGAAATCCCCTGCGGAGAGCCATGGAGAGAGTCACCACTGAGGGACACAGGGACCCTGGTGGTGTGGGTTCAGTCCTGCTGTCTCATGGCAAGATAGGAAAGAGGGATGGGGCCACCCCAGACCTCATGTCATGGCTCTGTCCTAAATGGGATTAGGGCTTTGCCTCCCTTCAAAGCCATAGGAAAAAGCAGCTTTGCTCCAGAAGGACCCTCCTTCTCAGTAGCCAGGATTTGGGGACCACCTCCAAGAGCCTTTCTGTCCTCCTGTGGCCAGGAAGGGGAAGGACACACATTGCTGCACAGGGGAAAAGTCCACACTCCATCACTCACCATCCTTGAAGGGATGGATGTAGCCAAAAATCCTCAGCCCGTAGTTCTTCCACTTGGGAGACACAGCCAGCTTCTTCACCGTGGTGCGGGTCTGCCAAGGAGTCAGGCATGGATCACCTCCTCCATGTCAGCACCACCACCCACCATTCTCCAGCTGGGAATCACCTCCCCAAGCCAAATCCTGCAAGCCAAGGTCTTGAGGACCACTGGAGACCCAGGGAGGGACGGGTGGACCCTCCTGCCAACCCCTGAGCACCTGTCCTGGGACTCACATGGGGAAAGAGTGGGAAGTGAAGGTTCTTCCTCAGGTGCCTCACAGCCCCGCCACACCAATCCTCGAAGACGTGCAGGTTTGCCTTCCCTTTGTACTGTGGGAGAAGAGAGGGAGCTGAGTGGGGCTCCTCCTTCTCCATCCCCTCCCAGGCTGCTGCCTGCCCACCCACCTGCTCGTTCCAGGGCAAGGCCTGCTTGGTCAGGTTGAGTTTGGGGTGGCTGCTGGCTTGGTTGGAACGCTGGCCTCTGGAAAACCAGCCATCCACATCCTGCCCGTCGTTCTGTGGAGGAGCAGAGGGAGAAATGGGATGGGTGATCAGGGCCAGCACATCCTCCAGATGTGGGATGTCTCAGTGCATCTTTGGTGAGGCCCTGGCACAGGCCGCCCAGAAAATCTGTGGCTGTCCCATCCCTGGAAAAGTTCAAGGCCAGGTTGGACAGAGTTTGGAGCAACCTGGGCTAGTGCAAGGTGTCCTTGTCCATGGCAGTGGGTGGAACTGGATGGGCTCTAAGATCCCTTCCAACCCAAACCATTCTAGGATTCCATGATCTAAACACCTCATTTTGAGCATTGCCAAACCAAGGCGAAAGATTTCACAGCTCATGGCAAAGGAAAGCAGGAGGAGGCACAAAAATATTGGCAAGGTGTCGCAGGCAGTAGTTTCAAAATGTTCCAGCTAAACTTGTTTCCTTTCCTCTGCCAAAACTGCTCCAAAACAGTGATTTTTCTGTTCATCCAAAGGGTTTGGCCAGTCTTGGGGGCTGCTGGAATTTTGAGCTCTCTCTCTCTAAAAGCACAGAGGTGATCCCTACATCCTGAGCAGAGGAAGCTGAATGTCTCTCCACTCCCCCTCTTCCTTTAAAGGGGATTAGGTTAATCCCATTGCTTGTATCTTGTAATTCAGAGAGATTAAGTGAGCATTCACCAGCCTCCAGCTTGCTGATGGGTGACAAGGAAGAGCTAGGTACTTCTGGAGCCCCTCCAGAGCATTCCCCTCTTCCTCAGTTTCCCCAGAGCATCATCCCCCTCTTCCTCCACCCCCCAGGGCAGACACAGCACTGTCACCACAGCACAGCCCATTTGCATGCACAGTGCCAGGGAAATAATTAGCAAACTACCTAAACAAACTCATTAGAGCCCCGGAGGAAGGAGCAGTGCCCTTGGAAGACCTCATGAGGGAGGGTTTTCTGCCAGGCTCACTGGAAGGATCCTCCCTCCTCCCAGGAAAAGCAAGGATGCAATTTCTGTTGTACCTTCTGTCCTTAGCCAGCACCAGCTTGTGCCTCCTCTGGGAGGTTCCTTCCTTTGTCCAACTGTCCCTTATTTCTGAGGAGTGACCCACTGTTGGGATAGGGCAGGGCTTCCCCCTCCTGCCATCCCACCTGGCTGCCCTGCTATGAGGCCTCTTGGTGACAACAGGACAGGGACACCAGGACCTTCAACAGGGGCTTGGTGACCTGCTGGACAGGGGACAGCAGGGTGTCCTCGTGGCTACAATTCCCAGTGCCTCCTGCTTGGAGGCTCCACCTGGGGTACAGTGGCTCTCCAGTCCAGGGCAGAGCAGAACACACAGGAGCAGGTGGCTTTGCCCAGAAAAGCAGGAATTGCAGAGCAGATGAAGCTGGGCCCTTCTCAGGGAAGCTGTGACATGGAGCATGGCGTGGGATATTGGGGGGGATATCCCACCCAGTTTCAATGGGATATTAGAGGGTTTATCCACTGTGAGGGCAGAACCAAAGGTTCTGATGTACCCTGAGCTGGACAACACTGGGAGCACTCTGTTCCACAGGCCCCTTCCTGCCCCCATTACCATTGGATCTTCCTCGTGGCTCTCGCTGGAATCCTCGGCTTTCCTGCGCCGCACCGACACCGAGGCTGCCGCCGGCCGCCTCCCGGGATCTGTCACCTCCCCCGGCCTCTCTCCATCTGTGAGGGGAGCAGAGAGGCGTCACACCACAGCCCCCCCATCCCTGCACCTGTTTTGGGGACATCCCTCTCCCCAGCACTGGGAAGGGGAAGTGCTGGCATTGCCTCCGCTCCCAGGGGACAGACACATGGAAAGGGGGGTGACACAGGGCTGCAATTCCCCTCATTCCATTTGCATTAAGCAGCTTTGCAGCAGCTCATCAGCAGCAGGTTTAATTACACCCCCCACAGCTCCCAGCCCTTTACATAAGAGATGCTGGGATAAGCTGTTGGGGTCTTGTTCCCCTTCCATCCTCAGGGATGCATCCCTGCTTCCTGCCTCTCCAAATCCCAGCTCTCCCAAAGCATCCCACAGCTCTGCCAAGAGCACACCAGCCCCAAACCCCCCCAGATATCATCCCCTCAAACTATGTCTCGCTTCAAAATCAAACTCACATCAAAACCTTGCTCCCAGACCCATCAGCTTTGTTACTGTGCTGAGTTAATTATCCCCAACATTTGACTCCCCTCTGCAGCTCCTTTTCCTTGGGCAGGGAATTTTAAAGTTCCCGCAAAACAATGGTGCAGACTTGGAAAATGTTAATGTTACTCTGTGGGGAGGCATCCCCTTTTTCTGCCACCCCAAAACCTAGGGGGACTGGAGGAGCTTGGGGTTCAGCCATCGCTGCCGATGCACAGATCCACAGTTCAATCCAGAGCCAAGGGAATGATGGAGAGGTGGGTGTCCAAGAGCCACCTCCACAAACACTTGTGGGTCCCCAAAAACAGCCACCCCCATGCAGCAATGAGGGGGAGCCCCAGGTGTGCCAAGCAGTGACCCCCACACCATGGGAATTGCAGGAAAGGGGTCCCTGACTCAGTCCCAATAGAAAGATGGAAAGATATCCCTGTCCCTCCACACCCTCCTTCCCACCACCAGCAAGTGCTGGGGGCTCCCACTCCCCAAAATGTGACTGCCACAGGCAGGGAGGGGCTGGGGGTGCCTGGAGCTCCCAGGCACACGCTTCCCACACCATTAGTATTCCAGCGGCCGCGCAGCCGGCGTCTCCTTGGAGATGGCAGCACAAATCCCATCCCCACGGCAGGGACAGGAAATTAAGCTCTAAAGCCCCTTCTTCTGCTCTCAGCCATTCTTCAGCCCCTGGCAGCCCCAGCTCGCTCCTGGCAGCTCCCCAGGCTGCCTCCTCTCCTCATTCCCACATGCATCCCTCTTCCCTCTGTGATGGGGAGCAGTGGGACCAGAGCCAGCTCTCCCTCCACACAGGGACAGCGTCATTCCCACCACACTGATCTGTGCATTCATCACGGCCACGAGGAGCTCAGTGCTCCCAATGGACCTGCCCGGGGCTGGGAGAAGGGAGTGGCTCTGTGGTACCCACTCAGGGAGTCTCTCCCAGCCTTGGAGGAGATAAACCTGCCTCCCGTGGGATTTGCCATGGACAAAATTCCCTGGATGGCAACCTGAGCCAGCAGCATCCCTGGTTGTATCCATCCAGCATGGATGTGGCCATGCTGCTTCACTCCTCCATGTCAGGATTGTGAACTGCTGGGAGATTATTTGATGCAAACTGGACCAAAGTGGGTAAAAAAACAGGAGTTAATCCAAGCTGGGCAGGCTCATCCTTGGAGCTTTCAGGACCCAAAGCCATGAGCCTCCTGCTTGCTCCCCATCCCTTCCAAAGGGCTCCCACATCCAGCGAGGAGCAAAAGCACCGGCAAGGCTCCAGAAAAGGCTTCTGGGCTTCCATGCAATTCTCTGGCAATTTAAATACTGGAAAGTGACTTCTGGTCAGGCTGTGGAACTGTGAACCAGTGCCATGGGGATAAGGGGAGGGGAAGGGCAGTGCCTTGTGCCAATGAGCATCACTGCTCCCAAAAATCCCGAGTTCCTTTGGTCCCAACCACAGCCCTGCGGGAGGAGCAGAAGAAGCAGAAGAAGGTAGCACAGGGAGGAAGAAGGATTCCAGTTCCTCCCAGCATCCCACCAGGATGCACAATCCATTCCCTCAGCCAGCCTCCCTTAAGGACCAGAGAGGGCAGGACAGGGATAGTGGAAGGTCTGAGGACAAGCAGGGACCCACTGCCTGTGGGATGGGGACGCTCAGGGAAGGGATGGAAGCACTAAAAGCTCTTCCCTGGAGCAACGCCGATGCTTTGGGAGCAGCAAGCACAAACCATGGCACAAACCAGCTCTGAGTCACAGCAGCCTCCAGACAGAGAGCCAGGATCCTTATCCTGGGGAGGAGGCCATGGATACAAGGGACCCATGCAGGGCAGAGAGTGATGCCTCCAGTGGGAGAAGCATCTCCCCGTTGTCCCGGCCCTGTAACTCCACTGGGAAGCACAGAGAGTCTTTCACACCCCACCTCCCGCCTCCTCCTCCCCAGCTCCGAACACAGCCCCTTTCTTCCATGCCGGGGTTTCTCCTGGCCCTTTTCCAAGCCCTGCGTGGAGGGAGGGAGGGAGGGAGGTGACATTTAAACCCCGACACAGCAGCAGCAGAGGTGGTGGTGGCGCCTTCCTTAAACCCAGAGGTTCCATTCCCAAATCTTCCCTCGGAGCAGGACCATCCCTGCATGAGCCTCCTAACGAGGTGTTAAGTGATTATAATTAGCCAGGAAGGAATCAATACCACAAACGCCCCTGTCAGTGCTACAGGGACAAAAATCCTGGCCACAACCCCAGGACAGAGGGTAGTGGCACCAATAGGACCGACAGGAATGGGGTTTGTGACCACCATGGGGACACAGGACCAGTCCCTGGACACCCCTGCCCTGCTTCCCTCGGGCACTGCTGGCACCTGTCACTGCTTTGCTGAGGGAACTGGAGGAGCGAGGGCGAATTTTTTCCTGCCTCCCCCATTCCTTTGCTGTTGTTTTCCCACTCCCTGACAGCCCTCTCAGCTGGAGCCATGGAAATCGATGCAGAATCGCTGTAGCTGGCGATGGAGCTGCCATGAGGCCACTCCAGCTGACAAACACCCACCAGGAGAGGCGGCTCCGACACTTCCACGCTCATAATCAGGATCTCAAATCCTTCCTGGGATTGGACAGCTCCCAGACTTCCCCCATCTCCCTCACTGTGCATCCAGTGCCCTTCAGTCCCACCTGCTCCAGCCCCAAAGAGAGCTGGAGCAGCTCTCACGAGCCCCTGCTCCATCCCAAAACAGGGATGATGCTCACTCACAGCCC
Organism: Rhabdornis inornatus; assembly: GCA_013397075.1. NCBI lineage: Eukaryota > Metazoa > Chordata > Aves > Passeriformes > Rhabdornithidae > Rhabdornis > Rhabdornis inornatus. Next base: position 138,851 of record VWZS01001909.1, on the reverse strand, counting down.
TCAGCACAGAGATTTGGCTTCCTGGGTTGCAGCTTCTGGAGAAGGCCACTGTGAAATGCTGGGAATTTTAGGGTGCATTTCACCCCAGAAACATTCCAGTCTCTGAGCTCTGTGGGGTCACCATCCCAATTCCAGCTTTCCAGACTCCTCCAGCAGCTGGCTCCCACCTGGCTCCTCATCCAGCCAAAATCCCTGTGGCCTGCTAGTGCCAAGGCCACTGACAACCCAGCTGCAGGCACAGGGAAGGGATGGAGGGGAGATCCAGGGCAGTGCTGGGAAGGATAAAGATCCCAAACACCAACACAAAGAGCTCCTGGTGCTTGGGAAAAGCCATCCCTCACCTCCCCTGGCTTCAAAGGACAGTTTTGGGAACCCTCCAGGTGCCAAGGGGGCCCAAGGGTCACAGCCAGGCTGTGGGCAAGTGCCCCCCTGGGGTGGCTCAAAGCCACTCATGCCTCTGAAGAGTCACATTTTTGCCTTTGAAAAACCCAAAATAGGCAGTTGCCAAATTTTTCCCATTGGGCACCCTATAGGAGCAGGGCATGGAGCCTGGGGCAGTCTGGGAAGGGCTTCCCATATGGAAAAAGGGCTCCAGTGACATCCAAACCAGCCCATTTCCCCAGCTCCAAACTTCTCTTTCAGCAGCAGGGGTGGGACCTGCTTTCCCTGGCACTGGGACCCCACGTGGGTCTATCCAGGGAAACCAGCATTTCCCAGCAGGGATATGAGAGTAGGGTGATGCCAGGAGAAGAAAAAGCAAATTCCAAATCCCACTGCCCTTCATCTTCAAAGGGCTCTTCTCATTCCCTTCCCCACCTGCTCCCGGCATCCCCAACAAAAAGGATGAGCAGGGCTCAGCATTCCAGGCTCCCAATTAAAATCAAAGGATCTGCTGAGATGGATGCCAGAGGGACACATTATCCCAAACCTTCTCCCTCCTGTGCTCTCCCCAAAGACAGGTCCCTGGGGGGGAGAACAGCCAAGGACAGGACACAGAGCATCCATCCCATCACTGCCTTGGGATCAGGGGGTTTTGGGAGCCCTCTGGACCATGGCAGAGGGGTGACCCAGGCCATGCCATGTCCAGCAGGCAGAGAGAGCCTCATTTCATCCACAAACTGGCTTCAGCACCCATCCCATGCTCCACAAACCCCCAAAACCTCACTTTGGCACCACCAACACCCTCTGTGCTAAATCCCAGCAAACCCCAAGCCCCATCCCCGGCTGAGAGCCACTTTAGGGCTTTATTATCATTTTTTCCCAGTTCTTTTTTGCTTTTTCATCTTTTTCCTTTCCCTTTCCACCTGGTGCATCCGCATTTCCATCCCATTGCCTCGGCGCCGTTTCCAGCTGGGAGAGCACCGTAATGGCCTCATTATTTCCAATGAGGAATCCGCGTGTTCAATTAGCCAGAGAAGGGTAATTATCTACTTGGAGGAGATGAGGAAGAGAGGGGGGTGTTTTATCAGGGACCAGCAGAGCTCCCAGCCCAGCCCCTGGATGCTCCAGCTCCTGGTGTCACCAACGGGGACACAGGGAGCCCTGGGATAATCCCACTGCACTGGGTCTTCCCCACTTTACACCCCCCAAAATCATCCAAAATCCTCATGCCCTGCACCTGCAGAGCATCCAGCTGCTCACTGACATCCTGTTTAATGAGTAATTAACCTTTTTCCTTGTTAATTAACCAGGCAGCACCCCTGGCACAGACAGACAGGTCCTGGCTCATGGTGGCCAAATCCAAAAGTCATCTCCCAACTCCTTCTGGTGCACAGACCCTTGGGGTGATGCTCTTCGCCCAAACCCTTGCAACAAGTTTTTTTTCCCTTATATGGTTCATTTCCTATGTTCTATTCAGGGGTTTTTGGTTTGTTTTGGTTTTTTTCCACTCAATAAACACTCCTCACCTCTCCCACTCTGGCAGCAGCAGGATGAGGGTCCATCTGTGCATGGCCAAACCCTTCCCCAATCTCCACCCAACCCCTTCGTGTCCAAAAAGGTCAAGTGGGACCTAAACTCTGCCTTTCCCATGCCTTTATCCAGGTTTTACGCACCCACTGGAAAATCCAAGTGCAGGGAGAAGTATCTCCCTGGAGTCCTGTCCTGGACAGCTGGATCCAGCTTTCCTTGGAGAATTACCCACCTCTCTACACCTCAACCAGGGAAGGCACCTATGGTCCCAAGGGACAACACCTCCCCCACCCAATGCGCTTTCCCATCTCTCTTCCTACCTCCCAGAGACCCTATTCCCCACTAAATCCCAGCACCCCTCATTCCCAGTTTCCAGCCTTTCAACCTCGCTGGGACCCCCCCTCCCTTCTACAATAAAACCCATGGCTTCCCCCTGGAGCATCCTGAGGAGCCAGCTGGGATGCAGGGCACACAGGGAGAGGCACCTGCCAGGCTCAGCACCTGGGAACATCCCAGCACACAGCATCCATCAGGAAAAACACGGCTCACCCTTGCACTGCTGCACCCCAAACCCCAGAGGGACCCCGATGCATGGTTTTCCCAGGAATAGGGACAGCGAATCCATGCCAATTCCCCCCTGCCCGAGGCCCAGAGGCCTTTGGCGGTCTCCCAAACACAGGGATAACATCAGGGCCAGGGAAAATCACTCCAGGATAATGGTGGGAACATAAGGAAAACCCCCTCGGGAACACCAGGCAGACCCTGTGGCTTTCCCCACCACGGAGGATCCCGCAGGGAGCCGGCAGCCCCCGGTGCCCCCCCTCCCTCAGCAGCCTCATTTCCTGCCTCGCTCATTCGCATTATCCCGATTTTACCATAAGGCCCAAAAATTTGCAGGATCATGCTGCTGCTCCACTCGGAAACTTTGGGTTTTCCAACTGAGAGGCTTTGCCATCCTCCAGGACCGCTCTGACCCGCTCGGAAAAGCCTTTCCGTCCCTCCTTTTAGTGCTCCATGGGCACTAAATCCCGTCCCCTTCTCATTTTTTAGGACAAAACGCGCTGGGCGAGGTCAGTCCCAGCAGGAACGCTACGGCTCAAGTTTCACCCAGCAAATATTCCGAATCTCTTTGTGTCTCCCCGGGCAGACCAGGGATGTCTGCCACGGGAAAACTGGGAGCGACTGGACACGAAGCCGAGCCTTAGGGCACCTGTCCCTCCGGAGCATCCCAGGACCCATCCCGGCCGCTATCCCAGGGAGGGAGAAGAAAGGAATTTTGGTTTTTTTACAGCAGAGAAGCACAGGCTGAAAAAGTGTTGGGATGGGATGGGGAGGGTTGGGAAAGGATGGGAAGAAGAGATTGCCCCTTCCAGCAGCAGCGAGAGGCTATAAATGGCCTCTTTGTCATCGCAGCCAAGGCAGCGGGAGGAAAAATGAGGACGAAGCGGCTCGAGGGGGGACAATGAATGTCCCGGCCGGTTTGGGGACCCTCCTGGGTGTCCCCTCCTCCCGAAGGTCCAAAGCCGGGGCGCGGAGCCCACGGAAGGGTCCCGCTCGCCCCAAACCCACGCGGGTGATGCGGGACAGAAACCCAGCGCTGGAAAGGGCGGGCCTCACCCCTGAGGGGATGCTCCGAGTCCCCAGCGTGGCAGGGGGACCCTCAAACCCCTCGGGGACCCCCAAACCCCAGATGCTCTGAGAGCACAGTGCGGGGGGGAGCTCCGGCACCCTCTGGGAGCCCCCAAACCCCAGGTGCTCCGGTACCCCGGAGTGGAGGGGGGGAACCAGCACCCCTTGGGTGCCCCCCAAAGCCCCCCGAGGCCCCGCTCCGAGGCTGCCGGGGACCCCCCCCATCCCCGTTACCTCTGCCGTAGGCGAAGGGGAGGCGCAGGGCGCGGCCCTGGCGCACCAGGCTGATGTGCAGGTAGGTGAACCAGGCAGCCGAGGTGAGCAGCGCCAGCAGCAGCAGCAGCTTCAGCTGCTTCCGGAGCTTCTTCACCGGGAGCCGCGGCATCCTGCCGCCCGCATCGCCCCCGCCGCCGCCACCACCGCCACCGCCAGCACCGGGCTAACCCCGGCCCATGGGGCCCCCCGCCCTTCCAGCCCGCGTGCTCCGGGCTGGCCGCGGGGCGGCTGCGGCTCGTAGGGCCGGGGCTCGGTGCGGGGCTCGGCGGGCCCGGACCCGCCGGGGCATCGCCCCCCCCGCNNGTGCATCGCCCCCCCGGCGCCGCGCCCGCGGGGGGAATGAATGAGCGGGCGCTGCTCGCGGCCACGCCCCCACCGAGGAGCGACGGCGCCTCCGGCCAATCGTAGCGCGCCAGCCGTGGGCTCTCCGCCAATGGGCGTGCTGCGAAGGCGGGGCCGCGCGTCTCCACACCAACGGTCCGGCATCTCCGCGGGGCGCCGCGGGCGCGGCCATGCGGAGCGCGGGGGGGAGCCGTGCCCCTGGTGCTGTCCCCGGGCCTGTGCGGTGGGAGAGCGGGGCGGCGGCGAAGCGGAACCGAACGGGGTCTCCGTGCCGAGGGGACGGAGGGGTCGGCGCGATTGGTGAAGCGGGTTTCGGCAGGGCCGCCCCCCGACCCTTCCCCCTCGCGGAGAGGATGGTACGTTCCAGCCCGGCAGCGGCGGGGCCTGCAGCGTCCCGCCCGACCCGCTGGGGGGCGCTACCCGCAGTCACGGACCGGCCCGGACCCTCAGGGATCCCGCGGGATCAGGGGCGGGATCCACGGGATTATCCCGGGAAAATGAGTGCGGGCATCCCCAGGATCATCCCCCCGCTGGATGCGGGGATCCCATGGGGGCTGAGACCCCCCGAGTCCCACTCGCTGGGTGCAGGAGTCCCATAGGGGCTGCATGCCCGGAATCCTCCCTGCTGGGCGCCGGGATCCCCAGGATCCCCCTCGCTGGATGCAGAGATCCGGGGGCTGAGACCGGCCACAACTCACGGCACTGATGTGAGGGCTGGTTCTTCCTTCTGCAGCGCAGCGGTGGAAAACTATGGGATTTTTTCCCTCCTCTCCCATCCCACTGGTTGAGGGAATGTCCTCTCCTTGCTGCGGCTCAGGACAGGGGCAAAAACACGGGAGAAATCCGTTATTAAAGGAAGAAGTATACCCACGGCTGGGAAAACTAGAGGGCACCAATGCGCTGGTCTGCGATTCCCAGAAATCAAACTCCAATTTCCAGGGCGGGACCATGCTTGTTCGGTTTAGCTAATCAGAAACATTCCCGAAGTCGCCAGTAAAAGTTTCTAGGACAGCGTATCCTGGGACTGCACTAACACAGTTCAAGCACTCTCACACCGTAAAGCCTGAGGGGGGATTCCTTTAAGGCGCAGCCAGAGCTTTCCAGGCATCCCAAATGGCATCCCCGAAAAGTGTCTGTGTTTCAGACACTTTTCTGGCCTCAGCCCTGTGTTTGTGGGAGATGGAGCTTGGGGATCCAGCAGGATTTGGGGATTTCACAGGGATTAGGGACAGAGAAAGAAGGAGGGGTAGGAAATAAGGGGAAAGAAAAAGGGGGCAATGAAGAGGGCAAAGAAAGGGGAAGAAGTGAGGAAAGAAGAAAGCGGAAGAAGAAGGTAAGGAAAAAAGCAGGCAAAGAAGGGGCAAAACGGGAGAAAGGGAAGGAAGGGACAACACAACTGATTTAAAAAAAAAAAGAAACAAGGGAAAGAATGGGATGAAGTATGAAGGGAGGATAGGGGGCAAAAGAGGTGACAGGAAAGGGACAGGGGAACAAAGGGGTAGAGAAAGAAAAGGGTGAAGCAAAACACAGGTAAAGATGGAGACAAGGAAAAATGTCTTCAATGAAGGGGCGAAGAAAGAAGCGGAAAAAGGGGTAAAGAGAGGGTCGGACAGAGGGTCAGGGATTCTCCCTGCCGCGGAGGAGGAGTCTCCTATTCCCTTGCAGGGGCGTCCGGAGGGGCGGCCTCTTCTCGCTCCCTCCGAAAACTTCGGGAAACGAAACCACCGCAGCTGCGCCCGCCTCCCCCAGTGCCTCCACCTCCGAAGCACCACGCGCTCCCCAGGTGCCGCCACCGCCGAACCGCAGGGATGCAGCAGTCACTGCCGCCTTACGAGGTGCTGCCGGCCGAGGTGAGCATGGAGGAGCTGCCCCGGAACACGAGCGTGCTGGTGGAGGACAAGCCGGAGCCGCTGCCGCAGCCGCCGCCCCGGGACCACCTGGTGTGGTCGCTCTTCACCACGGTGTACGGCAATTTCTGCTGCCTCGGCCTGCTGGCGTTCGTCTTCTCCGTCAAGGTGGGGAGCACGGGGGGATACCAGGGGTGGGGGTGGCCGCGGGGATCCCACTGAGCCCCTGACCTCAGGGTCACTCATAGAGCCCACTGAGCCCTCCGCCCAGGATGCTCCGTGGACCCCACAAAGCCCCCGTGGATCCCACTGAGCTCCTGGCCCCAGGGTGACTCAGGGACCCCACAGAGCCCACGTAGACTCCACTGAGCTCCTGGCCCCAGGGTGCCCCATGGACCCCACAGAATCCCCTCTTCACAGACCCCTGACCCCACAGAGTCCCAGCTGGAAGCTCTGGAGATGGCAGGGGTTTGGGGAGGGGAGGGCAGTGAGCACCTCAGGGTATCCTTGGTGTTTTGGGGGGATTCAGCCCAATCTGGCACCTCCAGCCCCTCTCCCAGCCTCCTCCCAAAGCCCTGAGCTCCGCGGGTTGCCCCACTCCTGCACCCCTGACTCTTCCTCTGCTTGCCTCCAGTCCAGGGACCGCAAAGTGCTGGGTGACTACAGCGGGGCACAGAGCTACGGCTCCACGGCCAAGTGGCTGAACATCGCGGCCCTGGTGATCAACATCATCATCCTCATCATCGTTGTCACCGTCCTTGCCGTGCTCTTCGCCAGCGCCCTCAGACACATGAACCCCCCACCCACGTACGGGCGGTACCCTTACTCTGGCGGCACTTAGTCCCCTCTTTGCCCCGCGGGCTGTGCTTCCCACCCCAGCCTGCCCGGAGAGTTCCCCTCACTCTCTGAGCCGGGGAGTGCCTTCCTGTCATGAAAACTGCAAACTGATCAATCCACAGGCCCCTCCTGGGAGCCTGCTTCTGCCCTTGCTGATGGCTGTCCTCACTGGAGGTGTCTGGGGATGGACGCTGCTCCCCAGAGAGGAGAGGAGCATCCCCAGCCCCACTGTAGCCTGCTTGCTGTTTTGTTCTGGAACAACTGCCTCACAGTTATTCCGAGGACTAGCACCTGGTTCAGAGAAACTGTGATCTCTGAAATAAAAGTTTATTTCACTTTTGGTCCATCTTGGTTTCGTATCATGCGGAAGTGGTTTGGGGTTTCCTCTACAGCAGCTTGGCCTGGTGAGAAGCAGTATCAGCCTGTGGGATGTGCCTGGGGGAGGGGGAAACTGTCTCTCATCACAGAGGCAGTACTCGGGACACACCAGGGCCCTGAACCTGGATACTGCATCCACACGGGCTATGAAGCTCTTCCTCCTCAGGAAGGGCTGGCAGCAAGCAGAGCTGAGGGCAAGGTGGCTTTGGTGGAGTGGGATGTGCAAAGGGCTTGAGCAGGATGAGCTGGAAAGGGATTGAGTGGAGTCAGCAGGGCTGGAGAGGCTTCCAGAGGGAAGGGGCTGGTGTGTGCTGTGGCTCCATCCTGGATCACCTCATTAGGGCTGGATTCCACAGCTCTCCCCTGCAGCCAGGCGATTTGGGATCTTGCTGTGGCTCACAGGCCCCATCCCACTTGCCTGGAGCCGGATTTTCCTGGGGAGCGCTGCCCATTTGCCTGCAACAGGAAGCAGGGAATGAATTCCGTGCCTTGCTTTGCTGGCATGCGCAGCCTTCACTTTTGTTATTACACTCATCCCAGCCCACCAGTTTCCTCACATTTATGCTCCTCATCCTGCAAGGGAGGGAGCTCTGACCATGCCTGTCACTTGGCTGGAAGTGGCAGAGCAGGGGGTAGCCATCCTCACATCTCCCTGCCCGGCTCCGGCAGAGTCTGGAGCGACCCCAGTAGGGACATGGAAAATCCTGGCCTCAGCCCATCTGGCAGAGCCTCAGCTTTACAGCTGCCCTGGCCTTCCCCTTCGCACTCCTCACCCTCGGCAGGCCCCAGTGCTCGGGGCTGGGGCCCCACAAGGATGGGAACAAAACCGTGTTTTTCCCTCTCCCCACGAACATCTGGCTCCTGCCAAGACACCACACCCGTAAGATGCCAGAAATCCCACTCACAACACAGCGGATATTTGTTGCAGGATATCTGGCACCGAGCCTCTGGTGAATCATTTTTTTGCTCTGCTTTTTTCCTGGAAAACACGGGCTTCTTGCTGCAAACAGGATCTGCTGCCTGCCCGGCCCCAGTCTTGGCCTGTCCAAACCCCAGCACATCCATCCAATGGGAGCTCAAGCCAACAAAGGCCATCACTCCAAGATCCCCTCTTCCTCCTCCCTGTTTTTATCAGCAGCTTCCAGTCCAATTCCAAAGGGCAGCCCCACACAAGCCAACACGGAAAAAATTGACCCTTTCCCAGCCCAAACTAGTCACTGGCAAAGCGCCCCTCACTCCCTCATGCCTGTGAACACTCCAGGCTGCCATGGACAGCTCCCCCCCAGCCCATCTGTCACCTAAACTCGGGAAGAGAATAAAACCCTCCAGCACGACGTTTGTAGTGACAGAGAATGAGGCTTTACTTTGTTCTGGCCAGGGCGTGCCATGGAAAACATTCCATCCACATAGCTCCTTACCTGATGTTTCCCATATCTATACAGACAAAAACCCAAAGAAATTCTCATTCACTGGTCTTAAATTACACAATTCTCAGCATTCGATCTCCTGTCGGTTCTTGATCCCTCCGCCTTCGATGCTAATTTCGTCCTCATTTTTCGGTACTCTCAACGATCTATTTTCCAGCCCTAGAGTCTCCAACCGCGCCAGGGAGGCGATGTCGGCCAATGCTCGCTAATGGTCGCTGATCACCTCTGTATCTTCTGGCTACGCCCGAGCTGTGGATGTTCAGATCATCGGCAACAGAGCCTTTCGAAGAGAAACTCGAATTCCCTTCCCCCTGGGCGAAGGCGAACAAACCCCTGACTAAAGTCACATTAAAAAAATTATGCTTTGTATCATTTCCAACATCCCCAACCGCCCTCAAGTCCCCTCGGAGTCCTCAGGGTCCCCTCAGGGCCTCCCAAGTCCCCTTGAGTCCCCCCCCAGAGCTGCCCTGCATCCCCAGACTGCGTGGGGTGGGGGTCCCGGGGGCCGTGCCCCCCCTCCCTCTATGGGGCGGTGCGGGGCCGGTCCCCCGCCCTGAGCGCGCTCCGTCCCCGTTCCAGGCGTTCATTCCCGGTCATGGAGCCCAAGCAGGCGGACGTGTCCATCCCACTGCAGTCCTCCGGGTGGGGGGCGGCCGCCCCCGGGCCCCGGTCCGACCCGCAGCCCCGGGACTACGTGCTCTGGTCGGTGTTCAATGTGCTGCTGTGGTGCGCGCTGGGCGGGCTGGGCTGCCTCGGCTTCCCCGCGCTCGTCTACTCCATCAAGGTGAGAGGGGGACCAGGGACCCCCGCCAGACGCCCCGGCTCTAGTCCTGATCGGCGCCGGGACCCCCAGCCAGGCCGACCCCCAGCCAGCTCCTCTCAGGACGCCTTGGCTAAGCCTGTCAAGGGACCCCCGACATGTCCCGACTCCGTCCCCAACTCCGGACTTCCCATCCAGCCCCACCCGGGACCCCCCGACCCAGCCCGACTCGGACCTTTCCCTCACCCCGGGANCCCCCGAGTGCCGGGACTGCGGGGCAGTGCCCGCTGGCCTCACCCCGTGCCCTGGGTGACACGTCCCTGTGATCCCAACACAACCTTGCGGCCACCCCCGGGTGGGTTGGCCCCCCAGCCAGTGCCCCCCACAACCTGAGCCCCCCGTTTGCGCCCCAGGCCCGTGACTGCAAGTTAGTGGGCGACCTGGAGGGCGCCCGACGCCACAGCGACCGCGCCAGGGTGGCGAACATCATCTGCTCCGTGGTGGTCGCCGTCGTCGGGCTGATCTTCATCATCATCACCGCCATCTTCATCTCCATACTCAGAGCCACCTGACCACCGCCTGGCCCCACCCGCGGAGTGCTCCCTCCCCCTCCTGCCTCCAAAATGTGCCCGCTCGGGGCGCGGGGGCCAAGGGAGTGACCCCCGGTCTCCTCGCTGCCCACACCGCGGGTGTGCCCACGCTGGTTGGGGCGTGGGGGACAGCCACCTCCATTTGCTCTTCTCACGCGCGCCCTGGCACCTGTGACACACCTGTCGGTCACCGATGTCACCAATAAAGTTCATCCCGCCAAAACTCCTCGTTGTCACCTCATTCACCGCGGAGAGTCCTCGGGCACCTTTGTGACGTCCTCCTCCTCTTCCTCCTGCTCCTTTCCCCGCCTTCATCCTGCCGCTTCCAGCCCAAATCCTAGGGAAGTTTCTTCCCAACATCTTGGGCATGGCAGAAAAAGGAAACTAAAGCCCTTCCGTGTGTTTTTTGCTGCCCGCGCCCCCCACCCTGCAGCCCTGCCTCCCCCCGCTGCTGGGGAGCCCAGATGGATGTGGCTCTTCCACCTTTCCACGTTAACTTCCCATTTCATCCATCCGGCAGCCCAGAAGTGCTGCCGAGAGGTGGGGGGGGGTGTCTGCCCTGCCCTGCCCAGCACACCTGGAGGGTGGGGTCGGAGGTACCTGTGCCAGCCAGCGCCGTGGTGGTCCTGGGGTCCGCCTTGGAGTGACCCTCCTGTGGTGTCAGAGTCACGCTGGGGCCACCCGTGTGCTCCTCATCCCGGGAGGAAAGCTGGCTATAAAAAGCTCGTCGCCATCCCAGCCTTTCTGTGGGACAACCGCATCCCTCAGGGCTGTAATTTCCCAGATTTATATTTAGCGGAGCAGGGATATAAAAGGGGCGCCGGCCGTGCTCCCCCGACGCTGCCGGAGCCGCGGGTGCCCCTCTCCGTGGCCATGGACACCTCGTACCCACGGGAGGAGCGGCCGCCCTCCAAGCGGGGGCCGCCCCCCGCGCCCCGCGACCACCTCGTCTGGGCCATCTTCAACACCCTCTACATGAACTTCTGCTGCCTGGGCTTCGTGGCGCTCGCCTTCGCCATCAAGGTACGGCACCGGAGCGCTCGGGGGCTCCGGGAATCCCTCCCATCTCCAAGGAGGCACCGAGCACTCGGGATAACTCCCGGGCGGGCTGGGGCGGGCAGATCCCAGCACTCTCCATAAGCCGGTGACACCTGCCGCTGGTGACTTCTCCCTGCTTTTCCTGCCACTGATTCCACTGAGGTTGTGGGACAGCCTTGGACAACCACAGCTCCCTGCCCACCACCCGAGGAGCAGCTGTTTGATCCCAAAAAATGCCATGGGGGCCGTAATGCCTCCACCTCCCCGCCAGAAGCAGGTCCAGCTGTGGAAAGATGGGGACAAGCAGGGACCAGAGTCAGAGAGGCTCTGGAGGAAGCAGGAGGGAAAATCTCAGCTCCAGCTGAACTGGATTGGAATAGAAAGATGGGGACAGGCAAGGGGCTGGAGCCAGCAAGGCTCTGGATGAAGCAGGAAGGAAAACACAAATGGGAAAGGATGCAGAGCGAGAGGGGAGCAGGAGCAGCTTGGGATGGAGGGATGGATGGATGGATGGATGGATGGATGGATGGATGGATGGATGGATGGATGGATGGAAGGACGGATAGATTGTAGGTTGCAAGGGGGACACACCCTGAAGCAGGAAGGGGCTGCAGGAAGGGCTGTGGGAAGGGGGTGCAGGAGGGGCAGCAAGAGGGGGCTGAGGGAAGGGTCTCTCCTCGCCTGTTGCAGGCTCGGGACCGGAAAGTGTCCGGGGATGTGGAAGCTGCTCGGCACTTCAGCTCCAAGGCGCGGTGCTACAATGCCCTGGCCACGGCAGGCAGCGTGCTGCTGCCCCTCCTGCTCGGTGCCCTCATTGTCACCGGTGTCATCCACCTCTCCAAGCTGGCCCAGGAATCCGTCGGTTTCTTCACCTACCAGTTCAGCGGGAGCGACGATGAGGACCAGTGACCCTGGGACAAAGGCTGGTGGCCCCCCAAAAAGGCCACCACCCCTCTCTGCCACCCTGCTCCCCGCCCTGCTGTGAGGGCACAGTTATTTTTGTTTATCCTATGGGTTTTTTTACCTCCCATTATCCCGTGTGAAGCCCCAGCTTCCGTGGTCGCTATTTAAATCATTAAACGCTTCACACAGTGTGAGTTTCTGCGTGTGGAAAGGGGCAGGGAGTGCCAAACAGGGAATTTTGGCTCTGACTGGGCTACTGGCAGCCAGCAGACATCATCATTCCCACGACCTTTAGGGCTACCTCTGGCCACTGGGACCCCCAGGACCGAGGAGGGGAGCAAGCAGAGACGCTCCCAGGCCTCGAGGGGGCAGGATGAAGCATATACGGTGTCCCCTCCCCACCCCAAAGCGGAGCTGAGACCTGCAAACTCATTACAGCAACACAGACATCACCAGCCAGTCCCAGCCAGGATGGGGGGAGTTGGGATGCACCCCCACTGCTCCCTGCTCTCCCTGCCTGGGCTGAAGATGGCTCATTTTGGCACTAAAGGACCCCTTTTTTGAGGATAAAACCCCTTTATTGCCAACTAGCCCTGGCTCAGAGCGGGGCTATATCCCAGCCGCATCCAAATCCCAATCCCGGTGCAGTGCACACGGCTGGGGACAGCGTGGTCCCTTTGTCGTGCCAGGAGCTGCCGCTAATTAGGGGCTGGTGGCTCTGATGAGGCCGGAGCAGGACCCAAGTAATTACACGGCAGCGGGAAAGTCCCTGCTCCAGCCCTAAACATTCCCAGATGCTTCGGGACATGGAGCAGCCGCGGGGCTTTTTATAAACCGGGCCGAGATTCCTGGGGTTGGTTTGGCCAGGACAGACCCCTCGGGGCAGGCAACGCCTTCGGCATTCCCTGCTCCCACCCAGAGCTACTCTGCACTGCCCCGAGGACAGGGAGGGTGTGGAGGGGAGGATGCTGGGCAGCTCAGAGTGAGGGGCTGGGGGTACCATATCCACCCTGTGCAGGCACAGGAATTCCTTGGGGATTTCCTTAGGAAACGCCCTGAGCAAACCCACAGCAGCTCTTTGCTCGCTGCTCAAATGTTTGTCACCATCTGACAGGATAATACTACAGATCACTGATGTCCAGGCTTCCTGCAGCCCTTCAGACGCCAAGTGAGAGAGGATTTAACTTCAGAAGTGCTTGAAAAGAGAAGGAATAACCTAGATAAGAGTTTAAAAAACACATGAGGGATATTACCCACCAAGTAACAGGAACAGAACTGTGTGCTGCCCACACGGGGTTAAAAGGCTTCCAGCTGCATATTTTGGAGCAATATTTAGTGCTAAAACATCATTCATCTGGTGAAACAGCACTGGCTGAGCCCCTTGAGCCCACGGAGCCACACATGGGGAAGGCAAGGATCAGGGCAGGACATGCTGAAGGAGCTGGAGTCAGGATCCTGGAGTCAGGAATGGGCTTCCTTACAAACACAAATATGCTGCGAGCATAAACAACTCCTGAGTGTTTAGCAAACAGTCTGAAATGGTCATTTTCAGGCTTGGTTTCCTCTCCTGTGTTGAGTAAGAGATGTGTGGAGGGAAGTGCGGGAGCTCAGACGAGGTGACAGCTCCAGCCATGGTGACAGCTCCAGGGCCATGTGACCACCCAGGGCCACAGGGACAGGTGGCACACACAGTCCTGGAGGGGCAAAGGCCTCCTGGCACAGCCTGACTCCCCCTTTCCACCCACCAACATCCCAGATCTGCCGCTCCAGTGGGCAGCACCCGGATCAGTCAGGGTTTAGGGGGACCTGCTGCGTGACCTCTGGATCCATCCAGGTGCTGTGGGGAAGGAGATGCTCTGCCCTGCAACAGAAAAGCTTTGTGTGAGAGATGAGAATGGTTTAATCCCAAATTATTTCAGGAAGCAGATCCAGGCACTGCTGCCATACCTTCCCACAGGGGAAAGTGCTGTCCTGACTCTAGCACAGCTTCCAGGGGAGATGCTGGAGGGTCCTGGGAGGTCTCAGTCACTTCCATCCTGATGTCCTCCCTGGTGATGGTGACCTCCAGTTTGTTGCCCAAGTAGGAGATGCTGGAGATTTGCAGCTTGGTGATATCTTTGGGAAAGGCAGGATCGAAGAGCAGCCTGGACCTTGTGATCCTGGAAAGGCAGGAGTGTGTCAGGGTGGGAACAGCAGGAGCCACAGAGGAGCCCAGCTCGGGGTGGGGGAGCAGCCACCTCTCCAGGCATCTCATGCACACCACAGGAGTCTGAAATCCTTGATGCATCCAGGGGTCTCTGGGCAAATCCTGAACACACCAATGGAGCACCTGGTGAGGAGTTACTGGGACTGCCATTCCACAGCCTACCCCAAGACATTCCTGTCATATTCCAGTTCTACAGCTGGGGCCTGAGGTTTTCATGAGGTTAGATTAAATATTTTAAAAAAAGCAGCTCATTTCCCTGCTCCAGTTCAGAGCTTGACTTCAGCAGCAGCTGTGGTGGGAATGCCCTGCTCCTCTCAGAGCAGGTGACCCTCAGCACCCACCCCAGCTCCCACTCCTGTGGGATGGAGGGCTGGAAGCTCAGCACAGTTATTCGTGCTCCTTCCCCAGAAACAGTGGAACAAACATCCCGGCTCTCCCTCCATCCCTGAGCCACAGCCAAGCTGCCTGTGTGGGCGTTGGCTCTGGGTGAGGAAAAACAACGGCCCCTCTTGTCCCTGACCCAAATCCTGGTGCATGAGAGATCTCCACAACCAGCTCCAGAATGCTGAGAGGGCTCAAGGGAGGCTTGGGGGCCTGGGGAGCCCCAGCACTGCGCAGGATCCGTGTCCTACGGCAGGAAAAGCAGGAGCATGGCTGCACAATGTCACCACCACCTCTGGAATTTGGCCAGAGTCCCAGAGCTGTGGCTCAAGCCTGTGCCATGAGGGGTCTGACCTGGCACACACTGGGCACCTGGAGATATCCCATCATGGCCAAAGCTGAGATTTCCATCTGGGAATACAGCAGCTCACACCCAGCTCCACCAGGGAATGGTGGCTTTTCCATCTGGGAATACAGCAGCTCACACCCAGCTCTGCCAAGGAATGGGGTGGGTTTCCCAGCAGCTCTGGCCACACACACAGAGTGAAAACACATAGTTAAGGCTGGAAGACTTCACTGGGAATCCAAAGGCTTGATCCAGCCTCAGTTAAACCAGGAATAGGCTGAAGAGACAGCGGCTCCAGGGTGGAAACCACCAGAGCTCTGAAATTACATGAACAGCTCCATGTTTTCTCAGGGTATTTTAAAGCTGAGGTGATCCCTGCTCAGTTCTTTGCTCCAGGGAGGCTCCTGGAGCCACATGTGAGCAGGGAGACCACAGTGAGGCTGCAGGAGGTGTTTCCTCACCACATCCAAAGGAGACAGGATGATGTTGCTGCTGAACCAGAGAACAGGCTTAGGGAATGGCATTTTGCTTCCCAAATGTGACCTGTAATGAGCCTCTCACCTATTCCCAGCTTCACTCCAGCCAAACAGGGACATTTTAAGGGATAAGTGGTTGCTTGGGAGTTAAAAGTGACACAACAGGTCTCACCTGAACCCCGTGAAGCCGAAGAGGATGACCTGCAGGAATCCACCCATCCCTGTCAAGAAGTTCACAGCTCCTGACCCATCCGAGTTCTCCACCCAGACCTGCTCCAGCACGAGAAAGAGGTGGTGCAGTAGTTCATTTGAGATGCTCCAGGCAGTTCTGTGGGTTTCAATCCCATTGTCACCTGCCTGGGAGCAGGAGGGATCTGCAGCCCCACCACTCACCTTGAAAGGCTCTGTGATGTTGCTGAAGCACTTTTCCAGCTGGCTCCAGGCTCTCTGCAGCTCCTTCAGCTCCAGCCAGCCCACGGCAAACATGCTCTGCCAGAGAGGGAAAAGTGACAGCGTGGGGGAGCAGCACCAGTTCCACCACCCCTCCAATCCAGAGTGAACATTCCCAGTGCACATCCCAGCTCTGCACTGTCCCCTGGATGGAGACACCTCCCCGGGGAGAATCCCAGGCTGGGCTCTGCCCTCTCCTTACCCAGGTCATGGCTGGCCCAGCTGGGTCAGTGACGGGCTCGTACATCTCCAGGTCATTCCTCCGGACCTCAGCACTCATGGGATGCATCAGTGGGAACCCCAGCAGGACCACATCTGCCTGTTTCACCGGCTCACCTGGGAACAGGCTGGTCAGACAGGGAGCAACTCCCAAATTTCTTACGTTTTTGAGCCCAGTGATGAGAAACAATCCAGTGAGGAAAGAAAAGCGCGCCAAGCCCAGCTTGTGGCACATCTCTTCTTTTGCCATTACCAAGTCTGCACCAGTTGGAATTCTGATCCTTCCAGGATTAAAAGTGTTATCCATGGCCACCTCCATGGGCTGCTGCCATTGCCTCCCTGCTCACCTGGGCTGTAGCCATCATACTCAGGGTGATATTTCCTCTCCTCATCAAAGGGCACTTTGATTCTCCTGGCACGGTCCTCCCACTCCTCTGGCACCAGGAGCAGCAGGTCCCGAGCCATGTCAATGGCAAAATTTAAGCTGGAAAGAAGGAGGAACAAGGTTTTATGTCAGGGATGGGTGATGGTGAGAAGAGAGAGGGGACAGAAGGAGCTGCAAAAAAAGCTGCTGTGGAAGAACAAGGGGGAGAGATTGAGCCAGAGGTTACAGCTTCCATCAAGGAGCCAGGAGCCTGTTCCCCTGGCTGTGGATTCTCCAGCTGGTAACAGCACAGACACCCCATGGAATGCCAAGGGAGAAGAATGGAGTTCCCTCTCAGCCTCAGGTGGGCACTGAACAGGTCAGAGGAGCTGGAGGAGCCCCCACTCTTCCTCTGACTGCACAGGTGTGACAGGTGTGAGGAGAGAGGGGATGGATCCCCTTGGGTGCCCCACTACTCCCATCCCTGCAGAGTGCCAGGTGGAAGAGCAGAGCGCCAGGCCGTGCTTCCAGGTGCTCCCAGCATGCATCCCAAACATTACCTGCGCCGGGCCACGGCATTGGTGTAAGCAGAGTTATCGACCTGGCTGTGGTACTCATCTGGGGGCATGACACCTGGGGGGACAGGAGGGGACACTGGCACCTCGGCACACCCAGGGGCTGCCGTGGCTCTGGGCCTCTCCTCAGGGACACAGCTGAAAGAAGGGGACCTTCCTGCCCATCCAGATCCTGCTGGCTGGATCCCACACAGTCCCAGCAGGATGCTCAGTGGAGAACATGCATAGTGCTGGTGCTGAAGCAGGAACAACTTGGGATACAGCTCTGGCTGGTGCATGCAGGCTCCTCATCCTGAGGGCACCTTGAAGGGGACCTTCAAGTCATGGAATCCCAGGGTGGTTTGGGTTGCCTTAAAGCTCATCCAGTTCCACATCCCTGCCATGGGCAGGGACACCTTCCACCAGACCAGGCAGCTCTGACCCTCTGCTTTCTGCCCCACTCCCACGGCAGAGGTACCTCTGATGTGGTAGAGCTGCTCCTCCTCACTCCACACCATCCTGCTGCACCAGTACTGAGCCACAGCTTCCACCAGCTCCCAGCCCCCATCCTCCTGGAACAGCTTCTGGTCCTGAGGGAAAAACAGGCGCATGAAGGAGACTCCACCGGACCCAAAGTCAGCAGGAGGATGGAGAGGAGCTCTGAGGAGATGGAGGGAGCAGGAGGAAAGACTGGCCTGGTTTAAGCCAACAGGATGCTGAGACGCCCACAGGAGCAAGGACAGAGAAGGCAGAGCTGCAGGAGGGAGCCTGCGGAGCAGAGTTCCTCAGGGAAGGGACAGTGACAGTCTCCATGTGTCCTGCCACCGGGATATCAGGTGGAGCACCCTCCCTTTACCTGCGTGGTGCAGTAATACTGCTCGAAGGCCATCAGGACATCCCCGGTGACATGGATTTCCTGGGCTCCGTAGATCTCCTCAGGACACACCTCCCGGCCAGTGGCTGCGCTCTCCCACGGGAATTTCGCGCCCTGCCGAAACAAGACATCAGTGAGCACATCACCTTGTGCTGCGTCCTGCTGAAAGAGCCCGGGATCGCCCTGGGGACAGGCGCCGGTGCCACCCCAGCCCGGTGTCCCGGTGCCACCCCAGCCCGGTGTCCCGGTGCCACCTCGTATCCCTGTTCTCGCGCGTTGCGCCTGGCGCCCTCCAGCGTGCGGATCCGGTACTGCAGGATGGCGCGGGCAGCCTCGGGATACAGCAGCAGGATATTCGGGAACATCCAGGTGTCCTGCGGGGCCGCGGGGCGGGATTGGATGAAGGGGGAAGCATCCAAACGCTCCCGCCAGCTCCACCCTTCAAGTACAACCCTCATCCCGCTGGAAGGATTGTCCATCCCTACTGAAGGACAGCCTGCTCCATCCCAATGGAAGGATGGAGCCTTCTCCACCCCTGTTGAAGGATAACCTGCTCCATCCCAGTGGAAGGATGGAGTCTCCTCCACCCCACTCGCCGTGCCAAGCCCCCAGACCAGCACGGCTCTCCTCACCTGGTCCCAGAAGACGTGTCCCCAGTAATCCTCGCCGCGGGTGCCATTGGACAAGCCGCCGGGGCTGATGCCGTGGAATGGGACTGCGGGGCTGTCGCGGGGCGGGATGGCGCTCAGCAGGTAGTAAAGGCAGCCGTGGAGCGCCTGGCGCAGGGCTGGGGGCCCGTCCAGCTCCACGGAGCAGCCCCGGCGCAGCGCGGTCCAGGCGCGGATGTGGGAGCGGAGCAGGGACCCCGCGGCCAGCAGGGACAGCCCCGCGCTGTAGCTGCGCTTCGCCTCCTCCTCGCTCCCGGCCACGGCCGTCAGGAACTGCCAGCACTGCTCCCGCTCCTCCCCAGCCAGCGTCAGCCACTGCGGGATGGGGGTCCACAGCATGTGGACAGCGGGACGGGGTCCCCCCTCCACCTCGGGAACCAGCGTCTGCCCGTAGATGTAGCTGTGGGAGACGGGAAACGATGGAGGAAGGTGTTTTTTCCCAACATCCCGTCTGACCCTACCCTCTGGCAGTGGGAAGCCATCAGTAATGCCACCCGGTCCCAAGAATCCATTTCTAAAGGTCATCTCCTACAAATCTTCGTTTCACCCAACCTCACTTCTCTTTGGAATCACATTTAGCCCCTGTCACCTTCACTGCTCTCACACATCAGTTTGAGGGATAATTCTGGAGCTGCAAGTCATAAAAATGTTTCTCTGCTTAATTTCAGGGTTTTTTTAATACACCTGCCTGGACAAAGCAGGTGTGCAGAAGCCTCCAAATCCCCCACCATTCCAGCCCCACATGCCTCCCCATTCCAACTCCACTCCAGCCTTATATCTGCAGTTTATTCCTCAGGGGAGGGACCCCCATTCCCCAAACTCACTGTGCTCCCTGGAAGTCTGGCCCAGGAGTCAAGTCCAGGTCCTGGCTCTGCGGCACAAACAGGCTCTGGAGCTGGACGGTGATGGGATGTGTGGAGCCATCCAGGCGCCGGATGGTGATGCTGAAGGCCATCAGGTGCACCAGGGAGTGGTGGGCGTAGAGCTGGTGGGTGGCCGTGTAGCCAGGAGACTGAATCGTGTGGCTGAAGGTCCCTGTAAGCACAGCCTGAGCCACCAGCCTCTGGAAACACTTGGATTCCCACCTCTGCCCTATCTACTGGTTCCTACTGGCCAATGAATTGCTTTTCTCAAGTCCAGATCCAGTTGTAGACTGGACAACACCGCTGAGAGTGAGCCTGGCCAAGCTGCTGAGGGATGGTCTGTGCCATCCAACATTTTACCAGGCTCCATGATTAAAGAGTGTCTGCCGAGCCTGGCCCCAGCAGTGACAGAGCTATAGCCTGAAAATCACTTATTCCCACACAAAAGGGGAATTTTCCGCCTGTTCCAGAGGAACAGCACCCCGAAGCGAACGGAGAACGAGGAGAAGGAAGATGCGGCAGAGCGGAAGAGGCAGCAAAAGCAGAGAGAACAGAACTTCTGGCAGAGCCCGCAGCGAAGGAGGGGAACAGTCCCTGCTCACCTGTCCAGGTGTTGAGGGTGAAGCTCTCGGCCGGGCTGCGAGCTGTGGGCGCTGCCATGCGCAGCCCCAGCGGGCTGGGGACATCGGCGCGGTGCGTGTCCCCCGCCGCCCCGCTGTACACGCCGGCGGCGTGCAGGATGTCCCGGAACACGCGGGTGCCCAGGAAGGCGTTGGTGACCGTGGGCAGCAGCCGCGGGTCCCCGGGCAGGGCCGTGGCCGTGAACACGCCGGGCTCGCCCTCGCCATCGGCCATCGCCGCCAGCCCCACCTGCGGAGCCGCAGGGACGGGACGAGGGCTGACGGGACAAAGCGCTGTCCCCTCTGGTCACCTCCAGCGTTTTTCCCCATCCCAGATTCCTCACAGCCCACTCCGCTCCTTCACTCCATCTCCAGCTGTCCCAAATCCTGACAGGTCACGGGCTTCATCACTTCTCAGCCTCCTCCCTCTTCCTCTTCTGTTGCCGTGATTGCACCAGTTTCTCCCAACACACAGAGCCACCTTCCCCATCTGCCCTCCTCTTCCTCCCAGTGCTGTTCCGCGACACTTCGAAAAGTTCCTGATGCTTTCTCTTCTCTCAGCTCACTGCACCCCTCTGTTCCCCCTCATTCCCGCATCTCCAGCTCAGCTTCACCTTTCTATTCCACTGATTTATACATAAAACTATATTTATGTGTCATGTACAAACTATATATAATTATAGACTAAAGATACGTACAGATACAGACACGTATAAGCAGACCCTGACAAAAGGCAGCTGCAGCTGGCTCCTGGCAATGCCGGCCGCAGGAAAAACACAGGAATGACGAAATGAGAGACTGAACGGAGCTGGGAATCCAGCCAGGGTGACAGAGGGGCAAGGAGGGTGCCCAGCCCCCAAATCCCTCCCTGGCAGCAGGGACGCTCAGGCTCAGCTCGGTTTCCTCACTGAGACTGAACTGTGAGGGAAATCCTGCCTTCGGGAAAGTGAAAAATCCCAACCCAGCCCAAGCCCCAGGGTGCGGAAGGGAGGAGGTGGGTCTTGCCTTCTGTCCCGAGGCTGGGGAAAGGCTGTGCAGGCGGGGAGAGGCTGCTCCAGGGAAGGACGGAAGTGGCCCAACAGAGAAAGAAGGAAGGAAATCGCTTTTTTTTCCCCGCCTCCTTAGAAATAAATAGTTGGAAAAATAATCCAGGTGTTTATCCAGCTGAGCTCAGTGCCCGCGCGGGGAGCAGTCCTGGGGCTGCCCTGTGCCTGGGAAGGAGGAACTGAAAGAGGGAAACAAGTCTGGTGATTTCTGATCCCAATGCCGCTGGCAGAGAGCCAGGTTAGCAGCATACCTCACTGACCTCCCGTGTCCCCAGCCACACTCTGACCCTTCCCCTCAGGCCTGTTGCCAGGGAGGACAAAAATTCCATCTGGACTTTGGCTTTGCATGCTTTTCCAAGCCATTTCCAGCTTCCCATCCTGGTGGGTCAGGGATCCAGGGATGGAGCTGCAGCCAGGCACCACCAGCCTCTCCGAGCTGCTCACCAGGGTTGTTTTATTGTCCAATCCAGTACTTACAGGACTGGCATAACACATCTGTCCTGCACTGCAAATCCATGGAAAAGCCCCCATGGACTCTAGCTGGGTCAGTCCTGCAGCTGCCAATGCCCCAGGGATGCCTTGGGGATACCCTGACAAAGCGCAGAGCCCGAGCAGTAGAACTTGCTCCCAACTCCACTCCTTTGGTATTCCAGGGTCTAATCCCAACTGTGCCCCAGCAGGATTAATTTCCCCTTTGGTTTGCTCCTCACAACCAGCTGCTGATTCCAGCACAGGCTGAGTCTGTGGCAAGGGCAGGAATATCCATCCCCTGGAGAGCAGCTGAGCATCCATCAGGGTTCTGAGGCCGTGGATTCCCCCTCCAGCAGCCACGGTCAAACAGGGATGAGCAGTTCCTTCCCCAGCTGATCCCAGTGGCACACACCCCACTTCCTTCCCTTTATCAGAGGAATTTGGAAATAGCCCTTTCCAGAAAGTCCTTTCTCACTTAATGGTGTTTTTGAGTGTTATAAAGTTTATAAAAGCCCACAGAAGAGGAGGCCCAAAGGAAGAGTTTTGCTCTGAGGGACAAGGCCCCTCCAAGAGGAGGTCTCTGCTCTCCAGCACAGCATCTCAGCATCCCCCTGTGCTGGCTGGGGACAGTTTTTGGTCTCAGAGTCCTGGGCAGTGCTAAGGGAAAAAAATCCCAGAACAATTAAGGGAAGAAAAATGAAGCAGAGAGCAATTTGGGAAAACCTGGCTGTGTCAGGCTCTTCCTCCCTGCGCCCCTGGAGTTGTGCCAAGGAGTGGCAGGGGGGTGGTGGCAGCAGTGACAGTGACAAGCTGGGCAGCTGCAGAGCGAGGAGCAGCAGGATCGCCCTGACAGCGCCATGAGGGGTTTCCAGAGGGGCTCCCAGCTCCTGGCAGCTGCACTCCGGATCAGCCGGGTCCCCCAGGCACAGCTCCGCTCCCACCCCCCCGAGCACCCGCTCTCCCCCGGGGTGAGTATTCTGGGGGAGCTGAAAAAGTGGGAACACCGCAGTTGGAGGGGCCCAAACCCTCTGTGACAGGGCTAAATTATTTTGGGAGGGGGTGGAAGCAAAAGGGAGGAGGGAGGGAAAGAAGAAATGTGTCCTCAGGCTCCAGCCCACACCCCCACGGTGTCCATGTCCTGCTCCCCACCTCCGGCTCCTGCTTCTGTTGGATTTTGTCTTTTCAGCCCCTTCGGTAACCTTTGGGGTTTGGGGGTCCCCTGCAGTCCAGGTCAAGGGGCAGCAGTGACACTGGGGGTCCCTCAGGGACAGATCCAGAGCCTGTCCCCCTATCCTGGGACAGTCACCCCAAAGGGGTGTCCCCACGGGCAAGGACAGGGGCTGCTGTCACCATCACCACAGAGCCCAAAGTCCCTCTGGCACTCCCCCTGTGGGGACAGTCCCCTCCAAACCAGACCCTCCTGGGCAGGGTGAAACAAGTTGGGAAAAGGTGTTTTCCACCAAAATCCTGTCTGGTTCCCCCTCCACTGCCTTTCCAAGGTCTTCCACAAAGGAACTGCAGGAGCCGGGAGAGGCTTTTTCCAAGCAAATAAATCAAAGAAAGGTGCCAGTGTGAGGGGTTAATGCTGTCCTGGTTGCACCAGGGAAATGAGGAGCTACTGCTGGCTGTAATTCCCATCCCAAAGTCATCTGAAAGTCAGGAACACCGCAGGCCCCAGCCACAGCCTCAAGGTCATGCACTGCTCCAGTGTCCCAGAGAAACAACAAACCTGGAGAGCACCAGCTCGATCCACTGCCAGTGGGAACAGCTCTGCTCCCCAAACCCCCCTCCACAGCCTCAGGGTGGGTGGAAAGGACTGGGAAGAGCACAAGGAAGCGAGCTGGGTGTGTGGCCATCCCGGGAGTCCTGTGTGCCATGGCTGTGGTGCTGCCATCCCGCTGATTCCCGCTCCTTGTCCCCCTCAGGAACAAGCCATCGCCCTCACCGTGATGTTCTCATCCTTCCTGCTGCCCACAGGCTGGGTCCTGGCCAACATACACTGCTACAGGAGCAGGCCGGAGTGAGGAGTGGCAGGAGCAGCCTGCTCCCTGCTGAGAGAATCCCGAGGGAAGGGGCCTCGGGACAGAGCCTTGCTGGGATGGAACCCCCTGAGCCTGCTCATTAAAATCCACCTTTGCATTCAACAATGGCTCATTGGATTTGCTCCATCCAATGTGGGGGTGTCTGTAGGGAATGATCCAGATCTCTGCTATCCCGATGGAAGCATTCCCTCAAGGGCTGGCAGCAGGTTCCAATGGGAAGCCACATTCCCTCTGGACCCTCTGTGTGCATCCAGTCACATCTCTCAGTGCAAGCAAAGAAGCTATTCCAAGGTAAATTCCTGGCAGGAAAACACTCAAAGGCTGGGAGTGACATTATAAGGGTGCCACGGGCTGGGGGCTGCACACCTGCCCAGTCCCCTCCCTGCAGGGAGGGCCTCTCCACCCACCACATCCCAAATTACTTGTGCCAGGCCAACAGTCAGCATGTGGAAGGCTTAGATAGTGAGGAGTACTTCCAGCTATCTTGGAAAAGCCTCTGCAGCTGTCACAGTTCCACAGATCTGACCCTCATTCCCAGGAGCAGCTCAGAGCTTCACAGCCACGGTAGCTGTCAGAATGCTCCCGGGAGAAGCTGCTACTGCTTCCTACAGTGACATTCTGGGTTTTGGATGCTGATCTCAATCAGCAACAGCCCCACACCTCAGTGACTCCAGTGGAGTTTTCTTTATTCCCTAAAGTGTAGTGACAGCCATGGGAATGGGGGTGGGATCTGACATGGCACTGGGAAGGAGACTGGCTCCTTTAAGCCTTCTCCTGTCCTCAGCTATGAAATAAAGGGATTATTTTCCTGATTGGAACACTTACTTCTTCCACACGCTCTCCTGAAGTCTGTGAAAGTGGCACCAGGAATAAGTCTTGGAAGACAAGATGCAGCAGGAATTAGGAAAATCAAACCCAATGGCTGGGCAGGGAAAAGGCAGGCACTGGGCACTGAACAACCCCTATCCAGGAAAGAATTTCAGCCAGAAGGACCTGGAGAGCAGCAGGAAGAGGGTGAGCAGGCAGACTCCAGCAATTCCATTTTGTCCTGTTTTCCAAAGTTTGTCTCCCTTGTGTGAGGCATCTCTGCACCAGTCTGGCATCAGCCACATGCTCCCCCCACCTCTTTCTCTTCCCCAGTCAAGACAGGAAAAGCAAGAAAAGTACAAAAGTTCCAGCAGTGCCATTTGTTAACAACATCAGAGAACCAAACTGGTGAGGAAAACTCCTGAATCCCAGCAGTGGCAAGGCCTGACCGTGGAAACACCTTTTCAAAGAAATCATCAGCAACTCAGCTGCCAGGGATGGAGATGACACAGAATTCCCAAAAAGGGAAGGCAGAGACGTTTATTCGGCAATGCCACTGCACCTCACCTGAGCACTAAGCGTTGGTGAAAGACAACCACCCCCTCAAGTGTATGGACACACCCACTAACCAGGAATCCCGGGAAAACCCTTGGATGGAGCAAACACTCCCTCTGCTGCAGATGAGGAGAGGCGGAAGGAAGCGGGGAGAGGGGAGGAAGAGGATTTGGGGAAAAAGATATGGGGAATGCTACCTCAGGCTGCTGTAGGGCAGGGGGAGAGGGCAGCGGGACAGGCTGTGTCCCCTAAGGCCAATGAATCCTGCACTAGGATCCCACCCTCCTGCAGCAGCTGGAGGCAGGAGGGATCAGGAGTGATCCATCCCCCAGGAGGGAGCTCTGGGATCAGGGATCAGAGCAGAGGGAAAGCTTGGCTCGAGCACCAAAGGGTCATACAGCAAAAGGCCACGTCCTCGTCCTCCTGCTTGCCACATCCCAGGCTGCTCCAGCTCTGCCCACCCACCCCTCCAGGGATTCAGTGCAGTCAGTGGTCTGAGTGCTGCCGGCCTCAGGAGCAGCAGGAATCACTCTCTCTATGTCAGGATGTCGTGGGCTTGGTGCTCCACCAGCATCTCCATGCTCCGCACGTCCGTGCACCAGAACTCCAGGCGATCCTTCATCCCCTTGATCTGTAAGGCAAGGCCACAGGGACACAGTGCCTCAGCTCCTGGGAATGCCCACAGGCTCCTTCTCACACCTCACTCCTCAAAGCCCCACACACTGAGAAAGGGAATGCCCCATCCCTGGAAGTGTTCCAGGCCAGGTTGGATGGGGCTTGGAGCAACCTGGGACAGTGGAAGGTGTCCCCGCCCATGGTAGGGGTGTGGGACTGGATGAGCTTTAAGGTCCCTCCCAGCCCAAACCATCCTGGGATTAGCAGCTTCTACTAATCAGCAAGGGTTAAACTGAAATGCACCAAAGGAATTGTCTGCAGCTGGAATTCCAGGCACTCATTTTTGGCTTTGAAGTAAAGACACCTTGCACAGTCTCCTTAAGGATGAACCTGAGAAGCTCAACAGCTCCATTATCATCCTGGACTTCCCTCTTCCCAAGAGGAACGTGCCTCCTACATCCCTGAAACTCCCAGAGGTTGTTTCAGGCATTTAGGAACGAGGTCTGGATCCTTCTGGAAAACACAGCCATGGCTTATGTGTTCCATGGTGTTTGTGTGGCTTTCACAAGGAACATGCCAGCCCTGTCCTGTCCCACCTCCTGGAAGATTTCTGGGTGAAACACCCTGGGGCAAAGCCCAGCTTCCAAGGAGGCTCATTCCCAAGCCATGACTCATCCCAGCCCCGGTGTCACTCCCAGGTCACCTCAGCTCGGCCCAGCTGGAGCTGGTGGCCCTTACCTGCTGCAGGTCCAGCACCCGTGGCTGCACCCATGTCATGTGCACCCTCTTGTCCACCTCGTCGATGCTGCCCTTCACCAGCCCCACTGAGAGTGCCTTCATCACCAGCAGCTCCACCTGGGAACACAGACAATCCTGGGAAATGACCCACATCACCCTGTTTTCCCCCTGAGATGAATAAAACTTGGTGTCTTCACATGAGATCCGCTCAGAATCCAGGGCAGCAACTCTCACACTTGTCCCTTTTCAGGTAACAGAACTGTTCGAGGCTCAGTACCTCAACATGGAGGAGGTTCTTCTCCCTAAAACTTTTCCCTAAAACTAGATTTTAAGGTTTTTTAGGTTTTTTAGTTCTTTTTCCCTAAAACTAGATTTATTTTCTTTTCGCTGAAATCAAAGGAAGAATAAGGCTATTGGGAAAAGCCAAAAGAGCCCAACTGCCCCCAAGCAGCAGGTGGGAGTTGGTCTCTTCTCCCAGGGACCAAGTAACAGTACAAGAGGAAACGGCCTCAAGCTGCACTAGGGGAGGTTCAGGTTGAACATCAGGAGGAATTTCTTCCTGGAAAGGGCTGGCAGGCATGGGAAGGGGCTGCCCAGGGAGGTGTTGAAGTCCCCATCCCTGGACATGTCCAAGGAATGACTGGATGTGGCACTCAGTGCTCTGGGCACAGGTTGGACTTGATGATCTCAGAGCTTTTTTCCACCCTGAATGATTCTGTGGGGTTCAGGTCTATCCAAGCATTCTCAGAGCTCCAGAACCTGGACATTACCATGGCTGTCCAACCCCAAACCCACCTCATTGACAGTGACCTTGGCACTCTTGGCAATCTCCTCGAAGGTGAGCTGGCGGTGGTTGGCCGGGCGGGTGAAAGTCATCTGGATCACGGGAACAAAGCAAAAAAAATAAACAACCCCCACAGGGTTTTAGGGATTCCCACAGCTCACAGAGCCTCCACCAAGCTGCCCTGCCCAGTCTCACTCTGCACTGGCAACTGCATTTCTCACGTTTAATCAAAGTAAGTCAAACAAGAATGTTTTACACCAGTGTGGTGTGTTAACAACAGAGCCTTCCAGTGACTGGAGGAGACTTTTTCAAGTTATCTATCAAGGAAAAGACCCTCAGTTCTTGGGAAACAAAGATGTTTAACTGTGTTCTAAAAGTCTTTTTTTATCCTGGGACATACTGCAGAAACCTGAAGGATTGCTCTCCCCCTCCTCCATATCACAGAGTGGACACCTTCCACTATCCCAGGTTGCTACAAACCCCATCCAGCCCGGACACTTACATGGACGGGGCAGCCACAGCTTCTCTGGGCAACCTGTGCCAGGGCCTCAGCACCCTCACAAGGAAGACATTCTTCCCAATATCCCACCTAAGCTTCTGTCAGAGAAGCCATTCCGCCTGTGTCCTGGCACTCCATGCAAGAGCCCCCCTGGACCCAGGGACAAGCAGCCCAGCACAAAGTGTTTTCCCTCATGGCACCTCCCTGTGGCTCCATCTACAGGCAAAATCCACACTGAACTCCCTGTATCCAGGAATTCCTACAGGTGAGTGACCAGACACACTGAGCACATCCCAGCTCACCTCCATGAGACACAACAGCTGGATCTTCTGCAGCAGGAGAGCTTCATTTGCAGCCAGGTCAGGCTGTGAGGGGAGAAAAGGCACCAAATCAGGTCAGGATCATATTTTCTCCACATCCTGGGGCAGAACAGCTTTACATACAGGAATAAATCCCTGGAAGGGTTTTTAGGAGGAAGGAAGACACCACAGCCCACCCACGAGTTGGGAATGGTTCCAGGAAACAATCCATGTGCCAGTGAACTCACAAATTCACTGCTATTCCAGTGATTCCTGGTGTAGCCAGCGCAGGTAACATCCAACATCACTGTTTTCCCTCACACTTCCCAGAACAGGAGAGTAAACCACTGTTTTCCCTTCCAGAGGGAAGCCAGAGGAAAACTAATTATGTGTATCAAGATGAAACAACCACTCCTAGCTCCAATAAGAATTGTACCAGTGCTCCAGAGCCAGGAATGAGGCAAAGGTGATGAATAAGAAGTCCACAGACTCCAAGTGTCAGGAGGAAATCCCAAGCCTGGGCCTTCAGCAGTCCCAGAGCCCTCACCTGCTGTCCCCAGGCTGACTTGAGGGCCTGGAAGGTCTCCACGTTGCCGCTGTTGAAGGCGAAGAGGGTGTCAATGAGCCACTGCCGGTCTGTGCTGCGCAGGGACTCCAGCACGGGGTGCATCAGCTGCAGGGGACAGGCAGGAGGGTGTCAGCAGGGCAAAACCAGCTCCTGGAGCTCCAGGGATGAAGGCATGTGGCAGCACTCACCAGCTCCCCAAAGTTGTAGACACCTTCTCCCAGCAGCCCGGCCAGCCCCAGGGTGAAGGCTCTCTCCTGCTGCTCTGATACTGGAAAAAAAAAACAAAACAAAAATGATTTGGATGAAAAAAGACCCAAACCAAAACCACTACAGATAAAAAACAGCCTAACCAAAAGTAATTGGGATGAAAAAAATAACCAAGCCAAAAATAATTTCGATAAACCACCACTTTAAGCTCCATCTAGCCCTCTTCCACCTACATTAAACTATTCCCAGCCCTCATCTTCCCCACACCGCCTGAAATTCAGGAGTCTGCAGTAACCACAGCACAAAAGGGCTGCTTTCTGAATCTAGAGTGAAGACTTTGGGGAATTAGAACAAACTTGTCCTTCTGGCAGGGGCATTCCCCCTTTTCCCCCCAGTGCAACTCAGGAGCAGGTCCTGGGGGGTCACTCCTCAGCCCAGCCAGATCTCGGATCCACCATGGCACAGCCAAAATTACTGCGGAGGTTTTCCCATGGAGGGAAAATCTCAGGCAGGGCTCTTATTTGAGTTGGGGGGATGAAGCTGAGTGTGGTAAGTGGGATTTCCCCTGGAGAGGAGGTACCTGGCAGGTCCTTGACCTCGATGCAGCCCAGGAAGCGCAGCGCATCCTTGTAGTAGGCAGCGTGGTTCCCCACGGTCTGGTAGTACTTGCTGGAGAGGTCATAGAAGCGGCTGTGCACTGATGTCACCCCAGGGAGGGTGTTCAGCATCTCCTCTACCTCCTCAATGGTCTCCTGGGAAGGACAAGACCCGGCTCTTACAGCTCCCAGTTCTGAGAATGGCAGCCTTCCCAACGGATCCCCACTGATATCCTGGGCAAAGCCACCACCACTCCCCCACCTTTCCCTGGGAGGGTGGTGAGGCCCTGGCACAGGTTGCTCAGAGAAGCTGTGGCTGCCCCTGGATCCCTGGAAGTGTCCAAGGATAGGCTGGAGCAACCTGGTATAGTGGAAGGCGTCCCTACCCATGACTGGGTGATCTTCAAGATCCCTTCCAACTGAAAACATTCCAGGACTCCATCACCCAAACCCATCCCTCTGCACTTGCTCTAAGAGAACTGTCGTGGTCACCCCAAGACAAGAACCAAAGCTGCCCTGCCTGAAAAACATAATTTTGGGTTTAAAAGATGGTTTTAAAACCATCCAAGGATGACAAACCCCACGTGCTTCGCTCAGGCAACAACACCACAGCTCACCATGAGCAGCTCCTACATCCTGGTGAGCTCACAAGCCCCTCAGGCTGCGAGCTGGGATAACCAAGGAATGTCACAGCACCCCAAAACTCCCCATCCCAGGCCACCCCTCACCTTGGTGACCTGCAGGTCCCCGATGTTGAGCTTGAGAGCCCCGATGGCTGTTTTGCACAGGATCACAGCCTCGTCACTGCTCTTCACCTGCAGGGACACAGAGACCTGTTCAGAGCATCACCTGCAGCCAGGTGTGCTCCAGGGGCTGGATAAATGTCACTTGTGACCATATTCCTGCATTCAAATCCCTGTGGAAAGCTGCTGTTCTCCAGCACAGGTGACACACGTGCCAGTGACTCTTGGCCTGCTCAGAGGCAAAACACACTGAGAGCAACTTTCAACATACCTTTTCCCGGGTCTTCTCCAGAAAAGTCAGGGCCACATTAGGATCTGGAGAAGAGGGAAAAATAGATTTAAATGAGCAGCTCTCATGGAGCTAAACCTCACCTACAAAGCCACCTTTGACAGGATTCCTGAAGGCTGGAATATGGGTTTTCCATGGTGCACCCTCAACCTGCAGCAGGTGCTGCCAGGTAAGCCAGCCTTTTCCTCACCAACTACCTCTCCAGAGAAACTGTGACTTCCTACTCCAGGGATCAACAATAACTTTAACTTTTTAAGCCAGCACTTTCTCTTCCCAACACAGCAGAAGCACAGTAACTTTCTATCCAAGACTGACTCATCTCTGGCTATATTCCAGAGGTAACAACAGGACAGGGAAGAGAGAAGGACACGCACCTGTCATCTGCCGGACCACGTGCAGGATAATCTCCACCAGGGACAGGGGGTTCACCCTGCAGGGAGCAGCTCAGAGTCAGCACAGGTCCCCCACACCGCCCCAGGTGACCCTCAAAACCCCCAGGTGACACCCAACCCCCCTCAGGTGACACCCAGTAACTCACCTGTGCTCAAACTCACTGATGAAGTTCTCGTAGAGCTGCGGGGACAAGGACAGGGACACTCAGGGCAAAGGACACCCCTGCTCAGAGCTTCTCACCGTATTTCCTCTATACTCCAGCTCATTTGAGCATCCCTGGAAGTGCTAGACAAGGCTCTGAACCAACTGGGCCAGTAGTGGAAGGTGTCCCTTCCAGTGAGGGTGGAACATGATGATCCTCAAGGTCTCTTCCAACCCAGACCTTTCCAGGATCCTATGATTTGTCCAGAAAATTTGGCATCCCATACAGAAGTTCCAGCACTGTTCAGAACTCAGAACTGCTCATTTTATCTAATTCTATCCCCACAGGCTTCTTCCAGTGAACACCCACCCTGCACTTGCAAACCTCTTGCTAAAATACGGAATGAAAAAATAAAATCCGCCTGCAACTCCCAAAAATAAAAATTTTAGGTGAGTGAAATACAGAATGACTTCGAAGCTTCTGAACTCAAGACATTCGACTTTAGCACAATTTCCACAGAGTCACCAGTGCAAATACCCCGGGAGCTTAACCCACCCTGGTTAGTAATTCTCCAAGAGAATTAGTAAAGAGAGAAACCCCAGGCTGAGTTTTTCCTGGCACAAAAATCCAGGAAAGCTGGGAAGAGTCCGCTCACCTTGATAAGCCCATCTCCCTGGGCGAAGCAGGGGTCCTGCACGAAGTCCAGTACCTGCAGAGTGAGCTGGTGCCACAGCCTGGGGACACAAAACACTCCCGTGAACCCAACGCCGCCAAACCGTGCCACATCCCGGGACGCGCCGAGCGCACTGTGCGGAGACTGACGGGGGCTGGGACCCCCTGACAGGGACAACCACCGCCGGAGTCACCTCCGAGGCGACAAACAAGGCGGCTAAAGGGACGCGGGTCCAGCCAGGCCCCGTGAGGGCTCCTCAGCCGGGCGGGCCCGGCCGCGCTCGGCTCCGGGAACCTGGACAGGCGATCCCCCCTCACCCCGTCCCCGCTCACTTCTTGTTGTAGAGCTCCTCGAGGCGGTGCCACACGGCGGCCTGGCCCGGCCCGGCGCTCTGGCTNGGGTGGCGGGAGCGCGGGCGCGCGCGCTCGCGGCAGTGCGGTAGCGGCGATGGAGCGCGGGGCGCGGGCGCTGCTGGCGNAGGAAAGCTGGGAAGAGTCCGCTCACCTTGATAAGCCCATCTCCCTGGGCGAAGCAGGGGTCCTGCACGAAGTCCAGTACCTGCAGAGTGAGCTGGTGCCACAGCCTGGGGACACAAAACACTCCCGTGAACCCAACGCCGCCAAACCGTGCCACATCCCGGGACGCGCCGAGCGCACTGTGCGGAGACTGACGGGGGCTGGGACCCCCTGACAGGGACAACCACCGCCGGAGTCACCTCCGAGGCGACAAACAAGGCGGCTAAAGGGATGCGGGTCCAGCCAGAGCCGGGCGGGCCCGGCCGCGCTCGGCTCCGGGAACCTGGACAGGCGATCCCCCCTCACCCTGTCCCCGCTCACTTCTTGTTGTAGAGCTCCTCGAGGCGGTGCCACACGGCGGCCTGGCCCGGCCCGGCGCTCTGGCTCTGCTGCAGGAAGCCCGGCACGTCCTTCATGTCGGCGGCGGGGCCCGGACGGAGCCGGGGCCGGGACCGGGACGCGGCCGGACGGGACCGGAGCGAGGAGGCCGCGCCGTCCCCGCGGTGCGCACTCACTTCCGGCCGCGCGNGGTGAGCGCCGGGGCCGGGGGGAGCCCCGGGAGCCACGGGCCGCCCCCAGCACCGCTCTGCTCTCTTGCAGCCTGGAGGAGCCTGTGGGAGCGCGGGCCCTGCCATGGCGCCCGGTGCGGCTGGGACGGGAAGGGGCTGGCCGGCGGCGGAGCCGGGAGGGAGGTGGGGAATGCCCGGCTGGGGGCTGGAGCATCCCTGCGGGGAAGGGGAGGGTGGGAATCGGTGTTGGGATGGGATGTGCTCCCGTGATGGAGGATGTCCCGTCCCCGTCTAAGCAGGGACATCACTCTGTGAGCCAGGGCTGGCCTGGCATCCTGGAGAGCAGGGATCTGCCAGGGAAATCTCAGTGTTTTTCCAAGGCTGTGAGTTCAGCTCCCCGTGAACCCAGTCTGACAGGGCAGAGCCGTGTCCTTGGGGCAGCAGGGAAAGGCAGTGCGATGTTACATCGCTGGGAAGGCGCTGTCATATCCGTGTGACAGCAGGGTAAGCCAGGGTCACATCCCTGGGAAAGCAGAGCTACATCTCTCTGACAGCAGAGAAAGGCAGGGTCACATCCCTGGGAAATCAGAGCCACATCCCTCCGACAGCAGGGAAAGGCAGCTCAGGGGCACCTCCCTGGGAAGTCAGTGTCACACATCCCACGGAAGGCAATGTTACATCCCTTGGAAGGCAGAGCCACGTCCCTGTGACAGCAGGCTAAGGCAGTGCAGTGTCACATCCCTGGGAAAGCAATGTCATGGCCCTGCAAAGGAGCTGTCACATCCCAAGGAAGGCAGAGCTGACCACGCTGAGGCCTGGAGACACTTCCAGCTCTGTCCTTGCTCCTCGGGCTTGCCAAACTCTTCTGGCTCTCCCCATGCCTGGTTTGGACTGTGCACAATGCCCTGCTCCAGCAGCACTAATTTTCTGGGAGAAGCTGTTCCCTGCTGATAATGACTGTTCCCGAACTGCTAATGGCTGTTCCCAGATGATAATGGCTGTTTCCAGCCCAGCTGGGCACAGGGCTGTGATTCTTTTGGATGAGGACAAGGGGGAAACAGGGAAATGACAATGTCTGTCATCACCTTGAGATAAACTTGTAGAACTCAGGACACAGCAGGGTCTCCTGGATCCCAGAGGAGTGTAAATCAACACTGAGACTGGTGATTCCCAGCCGGTCCAGCCTTGTGTCCATCCCTGTCCAAAAAAACCCTCTCACAGGAATACTGGTGATTTTAGATCCACATAAGGAATTGCAAAGGGACATGTCTGCTCCAGGGTTTGGGTCTGACTAACAGCCAAGCTTTCTCCTAGTGAAGCCCGAGCACAATCCTTCCCAGGGAAGAGCTTTCTGTGGAATTTTTGGGTGATTTTCTCCCCCGCGAGCCAAAGTCACTATCAGTTCTCTCAGTGCTGTGCTTCCCCCTGTGCCGAGCAGGATCCAAAGCTCCAGGTCCTTCTGTCTGAGCACAGCTGCCAGAGCCTTTTGGGACAAGTGGGGAGGTGACAAGGAGAAGCAGCAGCTCACCTTGAAGGATGTGGCCGAGCTGCTCCGGAAGAAGGAATGTCGGCGCGTGGTGGTGATGGCCGGCGCTGGGATCAGCACACCCAGCGGCATCCCAGACTTCAGGTGATGCCTCCATCCTCTGTGTCCTTGGAGGGCTGTGGTCTTGTCCATGGAAAGAGTGATTAAACATTGGAAGGGGCTGCCCAGGTAGGTGCTGGAGTCACCATGCCTCGAGGTGTCTGAGGAATGACCGGATATGGCACTCAGTGCTCCTGTTAACAAGTGATGATGCATCACAGGTTGGATAGGTTGATGGTCTTGGAGGTCTTTTCCAACCTCATTGATCCTGGGATTCCGTCTCCAGCCCAGGTCCCACTGCAGCCTCTCTCAGCTTCCCTCTGTCCCCGCAGGTCCCCTGGGAGTGGCCTGTACAGCAACCTGGAGCAGTATGACATCCCCTACCCTGAGGCCATCTTTGAGCTGGCGTATTTCTTCGTCAACCCCAAGCCTTTCTTCACCCTGGCCAAGGAGCTCTACCCTGGCAACTACCGCCCCAATTCCGCCCACTATTTCCTCCGGCTGCTGCACGACAAGGGGCTGCTGCTGCGCCTCTACACCCAGAACATCGACGGGCTGGAGAGAGGTGAGCTCCCTCTTCCCATCTCCAACAGGAGTTGAGGGGAGAAGCAGGATTGGGGAGGTGCACACAGGGAGGCTCTGGCTCAGTCCTTTCCCACACACTGTATTCCAGCGGCTGGGATCCCTCCCGACAGGCTGGTGGAAGCCCATGGCACCTTTGCCACTGCCACCTGTATGGTGTGTCAGAGGAACTTCCCTGGAGAGGACTTCAGGGTGAGTGAGCCCAGCTGGGCATCAGCACAATTAACACAAGGAGGCATTAATTATTATCATAATGACAGGTCCAAACCTCTTCTTTTGCTCTCAGGGACAAGAGGTTTATGAAGGGGACCAGGTTGGGGGTTGGGTGTTGCTCTGAGGACATGTGGTGGTTCTGAACCCCTGTGACAGGCAGGTTTGGGGCCTCTCCTTTCAGGGGGACAGGGTCCCTGTGACAGGCAGTTTTGGGATCTCTCCCTTCAGGGAGATGTCATGGGGGACAGGATCCCTCGCTGCCCCGTGTGCACTGGAGTTGTCAAGCCTGACATCGTGTTCTTCGGCGAGGAGCTCCCGCAGCGCTTCCTCCTGCACCTCACAGACTTCCCCATGGCAGACCTGCTCTTCGTCATCGGGACATCCCTGGAGGTCTGGGAATAAGGGATACCCCTGGGACAAAGGCACATAGAAAACAGGGCCTGAAGGGACTCCAGAGGGGAGAGAGAGCTTAGAGGAAGCAAGAAAATGGGTTAGAGAGGTGAAGTTTGAGGTGGAGGGTAAGAAAGGAGGTGCTCTGAGAGACCCTCTGGAGACCAGGTGGGCACCTGGAGAGCTGCGGAAAGGCCACCAGGTAACTGGTGACATTGTCACCTGCTCAGAGCTGGGGTGACTGAGCAGTTCCAAGTTGAGAGTGCTGGGAACTGGTGCCCCTGGCAGGGTGACTGTCCCTGTGCCCCCTGGGTTGCCCCCTCAGGTGGAGCCCTTTGCCAGCCTGGCCGGAGCCGTGCGCAGCTCCGTGCCCCGGGTGCTCATCAACCGGGAGCTGGTGGGGCCCTTCGCGTGGCAGCAGCGCCACAACGACGTGGCCCAGCTCGGGGATGTGGTCGGCGGTGTCGAGAAGCTGGTGGAGCTGCTGGGCTGGAAGGAAGAGATGCAAAAGCTGATCCAGAAGGAGAAAGAGAAGGTGGGAAGAGGCTCAGACCCCCAGGTCCCCCCTCAGGCCATGTTCCCTGTGCTGGAGTTATGCAGGGGAGTGGGTTTGTGCTTGCTGGGGTCACATTGCACAGAAAAGTGCAAAAAACACCCAAACCAACCCAAACCTGAGTGCTCACAGCCAGTGTGCCAGGGCAGAGTGCTGTGGGCTGAATGTGTCTGTGGTAGATGGGAAAACATGGATCTGCAGTCCCAGATGAATTAGGAACATGGAAAAGGACAGGATTTGGGCTGAAAGCAGTGACCCTCTCAGGGACTGAAAAGTTTCACCTGGTGTCACCTGGTGTGTGGTTTGTTCTCAGACAAGCCCTGTAGCTGTAGGTAGAGATGCAGATTCCAGGGGGTGGGAGTAAGCAGACAGGAAATCCCCTTGGGCAGCAGTGCCAGGCTGTGAGGCAGCAGAGCCTCCACACAGAACTGGGATGTTCCACAGGCAGTGCTTCCTTTGGCTGTGAGGGGCTGGGAACTCTCACTCCCTACAGTCCCTTCATGGCTGTGCTTCCACTTCCAGAGGTTCCTCTGGAGCAATAAGCAGTAGGGGAGAGGGAAGGGAGGCTCCAGTTGTGCTGAGACCCAACCAGTGCTGCCATGGCTGGACAGGGAGTGGGGATCCTGCTCCACTTGGCAGCGATGAATCCGTAAATAGATTTTTTCTCCCCAACATTCTTACACCCGTAACCTTCTGGGATCTTCAGGAGTGAGAAATTGCAGGGGAACAAGTTTGTAATTACTCAGAGCTCAGTGCTGATGTTAATTACTACATTCCTTTAGACCACTGGGAGGTTTTTTCCACATTTGACATCAAACACAGCTGTATTTTTTTAAGCATACATTGCCTAAACGTGACTTCATAAAATCTGACTTCAAGATTCCTATTGTAACATCCAGGTTTTTCTTACTTCCCTCAGATTACGCGGCAGAAATGAATAGGAATTCTTGGCCTTTTTGCCAGGTTTTGGTTTTTCAGTACCAACATCTTGGTGACCAGCCAGCCCTTGGCTTGATGTTTGTGCTGCTCTGAATCCCTGAGGGATAATGCTGATGCAACAGTGATGGAGGAAAACCGGTTGCTTGGAGCAACCTGGACTAGTGGAAAGTGTCCCTGTCAATGCCCAGGGGTGGGACTGGATGAGCTTTAAGGTCCATTCCAAGCCAAACCATGCTGGGATTCCAGGATTCTGTGAAACCTGTGGGGATGGTGCTGGGGCTGGAATGTTTGATGCTCCCTGGCAAGCACTGTGGTCTCTGTTTGCAGCTGGATGCCAAGGACAAATAGGAAGGTACTCCTGTCACCCCTCAGCATGTCACTTGAGGACATTCAGCCATAAGTGTCACCAGCAAGTGTCCGAGGGCCTGGGGGCTCATGCCAGCACATCCGATGAGCTCCATGTCTGTAGCTGGCTGTTTGGATCTCCCTCCTTCCAATCCATCCATCCCACAGCCCCTCAGAGGCACCGGTTCCATGGAGCAGGAGCTGGAATGCCATGAAGGTCAGGCCAGGACAGACTGGAGAGTGTTTTCCAGCTCCCACTGGGCTGAGCATCCAGTTCCTGTCACAGCTCCTCCCCAGCCACTGTTCCCCTGGCCGTGATCCTCAGCTGCTGCAGGCTGTGTTTAGTCTTCCATGAAATCTCTGCTAATCAGGGGACAAGCTAGGGGTGGGGGGGGCTGTCTCCCATTCCCATTCCAGCTCAAGCTGCTGGGGGGGAATTTCTGAATCACTGGAGTGTTAATTATTTAATAATAAAGAGAGATAATTCATTTCTGGATGTCACCTGAGGGCATTTCGGTAAAGTCACACCTTCTGTCCCCACCACTGCTTCTTTCATCTGCTTTTTAGTACCTTTTTCCCCCCCTCACACAAATGCCCTTCCCTGCTGTAGATGCCATCCTGGCAGGTGGCAGTGTCACAGCACTGCAGCCATATCCCACTCTGTCCCAAACCTGCCACAACACAATGCAGACCCTTGTGGCACATCCACACTGGAAATGGTGGGGACTTAGTTTTAAACCATCCCCTGAAACAGAGTTCCATGATTCTGTGAACACCTCCCAAAATACCCAGTACCAAGCTCAGCCCCTGCTCCAGGGCATTCCAGGCCAGGCCTGGCAGCTGTTCTTAGGGATTTAAGCACTCCGGAAAATTGAAACAACATCAGAAGCAACCGCATTAAAAACACCAGACCCCCCTCTTTTGCATGGAAAGCTTGGGAAAGCTTCAACAGCTGGGAAGGGATCAGGAGTCTGTGTCAGCACACAGAAGGGCTGGGGGGGGGGGTGGGTTTTGCTAGTTAAAACAGAGAGAAAAATGCAATTGGCCTAAAAGCCCAGACTGTGACAGAGCAGGGCTGTCCCCAGCCCAGCAGCCTGGAATGGCACTTGGGGGTCAGTCAGGAACTAAACAGAAACACAGAATCATCCAGGTTGGAAAAGACCTCCAAAATCATCGAGTTCAACCTGTGACTGACCCCCACCTTGCCACCAGCCCAGAGCACTGAGTGCCACATCCAGGCCTTCCCTGGACACCTCCAGGGATTGGGACTTCACCACCTCCCTGTGTCACCCTTTCCAATGGCTCACAGCCCTTTCCATCAGGAAATTCTTCCTGATATTCAACTTGAACCACCCCTGGCAGAGCTCTTGTCCCATCCCTTGTTCCCTGGAAGCTGCACCCTCCTGTCAGGGAGTTGTGGAGAGCCAGAAGGTCCCCCCTGAGCCTCTTTTTCTTCAGGCTGAGCCCCCTCAGCTCCTTGTGCTCCAGACCCTTCCCCAGCTCTGCTCCCTTCCTTGAACATACTTCAGCCCCTCAGTATCGTCCTTGCCATGAGGGGCCCAGAGCTGGACACAGCACTGGAGGGGCCTCAGCAGTGGAAACTGGAAAACCAAGCAAAGCACCCCTCCAGCTCTTCACCTCCTAGACCATGTTCAGGAACACCCCCAGCTCCTAAGGACACATGGGCAGGAACACCTGGGATCCTCTGCCACAGGAACAGCCACAGGGATTTCCTTGCTCAGAGGAATCACGGCCACAATCCCATGTGTCAGGTTGGCTTTATTCTAGCATCACTTGTGCATTCCTACTCGTGACGGGAGGCTTGGGAACTCGGATACATGAGACAAATGGGAAGATTTTCTTTCCAAAGAAAACAGGAATAAAAATAAAGACGAATCTACACCAGGCCTGACAGCAGCCCCTGGGGGGACACAGCGACCTGAGGACAGCAAGGAGGAGCCAAGGACAGAGCACAGGTATCGGCCTTTTGTATGGAAAGTTGGGAGAGGCGAATGCCCAAACCCAGCTGGGTGGTGCCAGGGACAGTGCCCAGTGCCAGGGAAGGGACATCAGAGCGTTCTCTCCTACAGCCAGTGGAATGCTGGAAGCATCCAAGGCCTCACCAGCTCTGCTCTGCTCACCCACACATTCCGGGTGTGCACAGACATGGATACAGCCACCTGCACCATGCCCTGCAGATCCCACTCCCACTGGAGGCCCACACCCCTCTCTGGCAGCCCCACTTCCCACGGCATTCCTGGGGAGCAGCCCCCACTGTGGGGCTGGGCACACACACAGCCACGTGCACACAGGAGGCTCCGTGCATCACTGAACCCTGATGAAGTGGCAGGAAGAGCCTCCCCCTGACCCTTCTTCCCAAACAGTACATATTTAAAAACCAAAAATCCTACTGGAGAGTCCTGGAAGCAATTTGGAGTGTGAAATCCTCAAGGCTGCTGACAGGAGAGACCGAGGTGGAGCCAAGTCATGGAGACCTCTGGAAGGAGAGGTGGCTATGGAGCTGGGAAGGAGGCAGGTGTTCCATGTGGTGGGCTGTGAGATCCCACAGGGAGAGTCCTAGCACAGTGCCAGCCCCTGGGTGCAGCACCAGTTCCAAGGGAGAGCAGCTGGAGCCCAGCTCTCCATGGCTGGGGCAGGAGCTGGCTCAGTCCAGCCCCAGGTCTGAGTCAGAGGACGAGCGCTCGTCGGCAATGTTGCGGATGGCGTTCTCCATGGGTGCCAGGTTGCCACTCGGAGTGATGCCCATGGGCTGGATCACCTTCTCCCTGCAGCCAGGGGGAGAGGGGGAAGGTGAGACAGAGCTGCAGCAGAGCATGGGAACAGACCAGGAATATAGCAAGAATGTGGGGCTTGTAGAAATGGCCTGGAACACCCCTAGCACCACTAAAGATCCCTTCTGAGAAGTGGGGACATTCCCAGCCCTAAAACTTCCAGCGTTGGCCTGGAAGCACAATCCTATTCCCTGGAATAAGCTGCCTTCTAGAATCCTTTTCTGCGTGGTTCAGGATTCCCAGAGGAAAACTAGCACTGGTCTTCACGTTCCTCTCCCTCCAACACATGTAGTTACATCCTCCTACTCTTGAAAGCCTGAACTCAGCTGGGCTCCTCTGGGTAAGAGAGAACTGGAGAAAGCACTCCAACAGGGAAAGTGGCTGGTGGCACTGGCTGCCACCTGTCCCCTCTGTCTGTCCCCAAAATGCTGCTTCCCCCTGAGCAGCATTGCCAGGACAGAGGCTGCTGTCCTTCCCAAGCACCTGGACAAACCTGGTGAGCAGCAGGTGCTTGGGAAGAGCGCAGGCACAGCAAGGAATTCCACAGTGTCCCATCGTGCCACAGCTGGAAGAGCTGGCAACACTTCCCTTGCATGTCACGGGGCCATGCTGAGGAAGAGTTTCCCCACATATCCCATACCACTCCTGCTCCTGGATGCCTTCAGGCCTTGGGAATGCAGGCAAAGGAAGATTTGTGCCAGATGTACCCCCCAACACACACCA
This sequence comes from Rhabdornis inornatus, assembly GCA_013397075.1. Classification (NCBI taxonomy): domain Eukaryota; kingdom Metazoa; phylum Chordata; class Aves; order Passeriformes; family Rhabdornithidae; genus Rhabdornis; species Rhabdornis inornatus. The sequence goes on along the minus strand of VWZS01001909.1, from coordinate 98,279 downwards.
TGTCCCAGTACCTGGACAACTTGTCAAACATGTTGACCAATTTCATGGCTTCATGCTCCTTCTGCTCCTCTGTCATCCCTTCCATGGGGTTGGGCAGCTTCTCCTCCACGCGTCCTGTCACAGGGTTGATGCTGCACAGAGAGGAGCAGTGAAGGCTCAGGAGGGGGACAGCAGGTGACAAAGGGCTGTTTGCAATCCTTCTGAGCCTTGTGGAGCAGAGGAATAGCATAGCAGGACTGGCTGTCACTGCTGTTTGTGCCCCCAAGTGCCATCACAGTGCTACAAGGGCTTCTGACCTACATCCTTACAAACACCTCAGTTTCCTCTAACATCCCCTCCTGCCAATGCCACAGTGCCACTCGAAATGAGGTACATGAGGGCAGGTGACATTTCCCCCCTCTCCTCAAGGCAGGAGACAAAAGCTAATGGAGAAAATCCCAACAAGCCCAACCTGCAGGGACATTGAACAGGTGTGTGGGGGATGCATGGGTGGGCACAGGCCTGGACTCCCCACCCTCAAGATACCACCCACTGCAGAGGAAAGGAGAGAGAAAGGGGGAAAAAAAAAGAGAGGGAAGGGAAAAAGAAAGAGAGGGAAGGGAAAAAGAGGAACCAAAACCAAGCAACACTGAGCTCTGGAAAGGGATAGGAAAAACGGGCACTTCCACCCCTGCTGCACATGGAAGAGCAGAACGGGGAGATGGCAGGCGATAAAGAGGAGTGAGAGGAAGGTGTGGGAGAAGGGGAGCTTTAGAGGGGGATAGGATCTCTTTACTTGGGCTTTGCCTCTTTGTACTCTTCCGTGTCTGTGTCTTCATCTTCCGAGTACTCCCCCTCTTCCCGGCCACCGGCCATGAGGCCCCGTGCCGCCAGCAGCCCCGCGGCGTTCCCGTAGCCCGTGTACTTCACAAACCGGGACACTGCCAGGAGAAGGGACAGAGACCACCCTGTGCTCCCCTCCTGCCTCCAGCCCTGTGTTCCCACAGCCCCAGCAGCTTGGGTGTGTCACATCTCCAGGCCATGGAGACATGGAGATGCTGGTAGGGAGCAAGGCCCATGCGTGGGAGCTGAACATGGGCCAGGCTGTGTGCAGGGTGCTGGGGTGTCCTCCAGCACAGCTTGTCCCTCACTGCTGGTCTGAGAGGCACCACCTCCTTCCCACAGAGCTCCTGGAGCTCTCCCCTTTTCCCTACTCAGTGGGGCTGAGGGTCCTGTCTTAGGTTGCAATACAAGATGTGCCCAAAAGTATGTATTCTATGACCATCTGTTGAAATCAGCTGGGGCAGTGATCCTTATCTCTGTGGGAGATATTCTCTGCTAATGGGCCATCTGTTAAAACCAGGTGGGGCAGTCATCCTTATCTTTTCCACAACCCATCCTTACTCCAGGAAGGTATCTTCTGTTAATGGGCCATTGGGTCCCACTGCATGACTGATAAAATTACATCATCCCATTGTGAGATGCTCCACCCAGGGGGAGGAGCCAAGCCTTTCCTACCTAGATAAAAACTGAGATTTGGAACACCAAAGCAGCCTTTTTCCACTGGATTCCAGAGGAAAGCCAGTCCTTTCCACATCATCACTGGACCTTCAGAGGAAAACTTCTACAGGAGCACTACTTCAACAGAACCACATCTGTCACTCCAGGAGGACTGCAGCCACCATTTAATGGGACTGCTACCAACACCCTGACTGACTGATGGGGTGTCAGGTTGTATTCTGTCTGTCAGTGTTTTGGGTTTGTTCTTTGTAATACCGTATTTCTATTTTAATTTTCCTAGTAAAGAACTGTTATTCCTATTCCCATATCTTTGCCGAAGAGCCCATTAATTTCAAAACTATAATAATTTGGAGGGAGGGGGTTTACATTCTCCATTTCAAAGAGAGGCTCCTGCCTTTCTTAGCAGACACCTGTCTTTCAAACCAAAACAGTCCCAATGCCAGCGTCTCCCAGGACTCACCACTCTCCTTGCAGAGCACGAAGAGGAACTCGGCAGCGCAGTGCTTGACGTCGGTGTCAATGTGTGTCATGAGCCTCACCAGTTTGTTCCGCAGGGAATTCCCCACCTCCGGCCGGTTCCGCACATCCCGCAGCGGCGGCAGCACCTGCAGGGCCACAACGAGGGTGACAGGTCACTGTGGGTGCCAAAGGCCTCAGCCACCCACAGCAGAGGTGTCTGGAGGGTGGCCACAAGCAGGGCTTTGCACCCCTGAACGTGGGGCTGAGCACAGCATTACCCTGGCCTTCAGGAACTTCCTGGTCTGCCGGTGGACTCGGGCACTCTCCGTCAGCAGGTTCAGCACAGGGGTCAAGCTCTCCTTCAGCTTGTGGCCCTGCAGAAACATCCCCAGAAGGAGAAGCATGTCAGTCATGCTGAGCTCAGCTTGTCTGGCTCATGCTGGAGAACATGAGCACAGACCATCAGGGAGATGGATGGACACAGAGCTTCCCAACCTCTGCCACAGGCATGCAGTGCCTCCTTCCTCCCCGCACCACTTGCTGTGGCACAGGCAGTGCCAGAAATATTTGGGCAGGGCATCCAGTGCAGTGGTAAAATTTGGAGGCCCTTTGGAACAACTCCAAAGGCTGAAAACTGTAGTCAGCTTGAAAATAAAATTAACTCAGATTTCCAGAACTGCCCACTGGATCACTGCTGAGTGAAGCAGAACAGATTTGTCAATCACCCAGTTAATCATCAGCTAATCAACCACTGTTCCACTGACCTCACTGCCTGCAGCCCTCAAAGCAATTGCAGTCACCTTCCCAGTTCAGTGATGTTGGTTTCATCCCACCAACCACAGCTCTGATAAAAGCTGTCCCTCCTACAAAGGGCTAACTTCAAACCAAGCCTGCTGCTCCCACCAGGCTCTTCCAGGCTGAGGGAAAGCTGCCCTGGACCTGTGGGAAGCAGCAGCCCCACCACTCACCCTGTCCAGGCGCCGCTCCAGGAAGTCCAGGAGGATGCTGACTGCATCCATGTTGACACCCATGTACTCCAGCGAGCCTGGCCGCACTTTGGGAGTCAGGAGCACATCCAGACACTTCAGGGGCAGGTTGCCCAGCAGGTTGACTGTGTGGCTGCAGGTGTGAAAGAGAAGTGAACACACAGTGATGGAGCTTTGCTCACAGAAGCTCTTCAGCTCTGCAGAAATGAAGGCCCGTGATTAACTTGCAGGAGTGTGAGGACCCTGTGATCCAAGTTTTCCTGGAGCATCTCAAGCTCGTCACACCACTGAAAAAGGATAACTTAAGATGCTTTTTGGGAAGCTAACTATATGCTGAGAGTCCAAAGATACTTTAGTGACATCTGAGAACCCACAGATCTTGACACAGAGCCGAGCAGGACCAATCTCGGTGGTCCAAGGTCTGCCTCTGGAGCCTCCTGTGTCACTCCTAATCCTGATGTTCCATGCCAGCACTGCTTGGGATCCTGCCAACTATGCATTCTTGGGGACAGGGTGGTGTCATCTGCTCCAAGCTGAAACCCCCGCATCAGTAATGCTTGGCAACATGACACAGCCAATTTCTCATCATGGCTTAAGACTAATTAAGGCCACCTCATGAACGTTTTAAAGCGGCACACTTCTCTGGCCACTTGCCCACTGACGTGGATGCGACCGTTGGGACATCCTGACACAGTACATGGAACAAGACCTCAGGGGCCAGGAGGCCATGGCATTCCCCCACTGCATTCCCAGGGCAGGAAAGGCTGTTTCTGAGTTCCGGCAGCATGAGGGATACCCAGGCTAAACCCAAGAGCTACTGGTCAGCAGGGTCCCTCCCAATCACCCAAAAGGTCAGGCAGGAAGTGGCTGAGGGAGCTGATGAAGCTCCAGGTGAAGCTCTTCCCAACACAGACCTGTGGAACTCCTCGGTGCGGTCCTCACCATCGGCAGAGATCATGAGGCAGTGGCGCAGGAGGGCACCCAAGTGCCTGTACAAAGCAGCATCTTCCTGGCCCCAACACGGAGAAAGAACACCTCAATCAGCAAAGGGGATCCCACATATCCCGGAGCCTGCAGCCTATTCCCCCCTTCCAGCAGCCTCATCATGGACTGCAGAGTGTTCCAGGGAAAGCAGACTCTCAATTGTCCATTTGGGAATGCTCTAAAAGCATGCGTAAAGTAAGGGATAATACTGCACTGGACAGAGACAGTGCCCTAAGGACACCCGAGCCCCTCATCACCCTGAGGGTGCAAAGGATGAGTTTGGGACACAAGAAAATGCAAAGCCAGAGCCCAGAGACATGTGAATGCCACGGGCCAAAGGAGCTCACCTCATCCACCTCCCTCTTGCTGGAATCAAAGGTGATGTTGAAGAGCACTTTGAGGATCTCCATGGCTCGCTCCGTCTCCTGCCGAGGCAAAGGTGGGAGAAGTCCCTCCTCGGTGGCAACTTCGTAGGGGTCCAACCACTTGACCCCGAGGGTCAGCTCCAGGGTGTCTGTCATGAGACTGATTCCCCGGAGCTCCTGGGCGAGCTGCTGCCGGATGTCCACCCTGAGGGCCGTCAGCAGGAACAGCAGGCGCAGGTCAAAGAACTTGATGTCGTGAGGAAGGCTCCGCTCGTTGTAGAGCTTGATGCGCCGGGCCAGCCCCACCACCAGCCTCCCCTCTGCCGTGAGCTCCTGCGCCATGGCACTGCTGAACACGATGTTGCACAGGCATTTCAGGGATTCCAGGATTACATCCAAGTCTGGGACCTCCCGGATGAGCTCCTCCGAGTAATCGATGCCAGCGTGCCTGGAGAGGGTCTTCAGGCCTTCCTTGGTGGTGAAAGGGTCGAGGCAGTGCTTGTCCCGGGATAGGATGCGGATGCTCTCCAGGCAGGTGACCTGGCAGGATGGCTGCAGCTCCCTCTCCAAGAACTTGATCAGCAGCTGGGCCATTTTCTGTGCAGTTGGAAACAAGAAATGCCTTAGATACCGACACTTCCCAGTGCTCCCTGTGGCCCTGACGTGCTCTGCCCTGGACAACAGCAGTGTCACCTGGCAGTGTCACTCGGCAGAGCTCAGAAAGTGCCTGGCTCTGCCATTGATCCTGACCAGTTTGGGTAAGAACAACTAGGAAAAAATATCTTGCAGAGGATATTGGGTGCAAAGGGAGAGCATGAACAGGTCACTGTTGTAGCTCTGCCTTGGTGAGGATGGTTCAGGCTGGCAGGGCTGACCTGCCCACTGCACAAGGGAGGGACACAGGACCCAAGGGAGGTGAGGAGAGCACCTGATGCCGTGGGAAAAGAGGTGAAGAGATCTCAGGAGATTCAAATGAGCAGCATCTCCTCAATTTCAGTGCTGTCTGGAGACCTACTGGCCCAGATCTTCCACGGGTACAGACTGGCAGAGCCCCACTAACACAATTCACGGGAGCTGCAAAGCTCATAGGAAATGGTGAGTCATGGAGCAGCACAGGTAAGGCCATACAGACACGGGCAGCTCAGGCTGAACCATGTGTGGCAACACTTCACATTACACCAGTAACCCACACACACCCCTGGGGGAGCCCACCAGACCTCAAACACAACACAGCTCAGAGCACGGGTCTTTCTGTGATGTTACAAGAGTGAAAGAACAGAAAAAATGAGGTTTGTAACTAGCTTAACAGCCCCATTGGTCACACTTTGAAATAATCAGAGAGGTTGGAATCATTAATCAGAATCATTAGTCATTAATCTTAATCATCCAGGTTGGAAAAGGCCTCCAAGACCATCAAGTCCAACCTCTGACCAATCAGCACCTTCACAACCAGACCAGAGCATGGAATGTCATGTCCAGTTGATCCTTGAATACCTCCAGAGATGGATGATGACTACACCACCTCTCTGGGCAGCCCCTTCCAATGCCTGACCACCCTTTCCATGAAGAAATTCCTCCTAATATCCAACCTGACTGTCCCCTAGTGAAATGAAACTACGGAAGGAAGGAATGAAGAAAAACTGAACCTCAGTCCTTAATGTGAGGCTTGTGGTGTGCCCCACACTCACATCCTGGGGAAATGATGAAGTACAGCTGTTCCTCTTCTCCTTTCTCACAGGGAGATAAGAATTCCAGATCCAGTCCCAGCAACCAAAGCCTCAGGCTGGCTCAGGGAAAAGAGATCTCAGGGTGTGTACTTGAAGCTGAACCATATGAACACCTAAGCACCAGGAACTAGTGGTGATGTTCATCTCATATTTAATGGCACACACCCCAAAAGTGGAACACTGTGCCTGAAGCCACACCCTGTGTGACTGTCCCAGCTCAAACAGTGGGTCAGTGCAAAGCAAAGAGCTCAGATCTCATCAGATCCAGTCCCATGTTTCAGGCTATGCCTGGAATGTTCCATGTGGCAGCAGCTGGCCCTGGCACAGCCAAAGGAGGTCCCGCTCTCCACCCGGGTCACCTGGCCTGCACTCACTGTGCTAACACAGGCATTGGCACCATCCACCAGCGAACTGACCACAGAACTGAGCCAGCTGGAAAACAATCCAGGGAAAACAGTCATTCTTATGGCAGAACAGCCAGGCATGAAGAGCTGCAGGAGCAGGAATGAGCAGGCAGAATGTTCCTTCCCTCCAAGTGCCAGATTACACCAGCTCAAAGGATTTGCTAATACACAGCTCCTGGCAAATCCTGCTGCTGGCTCCCAGCAGAGCCCCTCACCCTCCCCTGGAGCCAGCACTGCTGTGATCCCTGTCCAGAGGCACCAGAGATCACATCCATGGCTGGGACTATATGGATCATGGAACAAGTGTTGGTTCCATGATCCAAAACCACCTACTACTGATGGAAAAACCAGAGCCAGACACTCCAAGGACACAATTCCCTAACCAAGTTAATGGAAAACTCTCATTTTTTCTCCAATGGGAGGTGCTTGCCAAGCCCAGCTGGACATGAGTACAGAGCAGCAGATTTACACACTGACCAGAGGAGGAAAGCAAACAGCATGTGCCTACCTTCCTCTCTTCCCGCTCCTCATCCTCAAAGATGAAGCACTGAGATTTCTGTGGGAAAAACAAAATCAGTTAGAAAGAGGAACAGGTTAAAACTCCATGGGACCAGGGCAGAGCCATTCAGCTGGAAAGCAGCAGGTCCAAAACATGCTGCAACAGCAAGCACACAATCTCCTGACAGTCCCCCCCACATCATGGGCATCACCCCTGGATCCACAACACCAGTGGAATGCCACAGGCCAGCTGACTATGGATTTAGTTTAATGGATGGATTTAGTTTAAATACTGCAGCATCACAGTGGGTATTCATCCCAATCCCAATATCCCATCAGAGCCGGTAATTCCCCTGCTCAGCAATATCACTGAACTGTGCCTACACATCTCCCCTTGATATTTATTATTTCTTTTCCTGACGAAAAGATGTCCTGTCTCCTTGGTATATGGGAATGGATCCTTGTGGTTATCCAGGTCATTCTTTAACCACAAGGGACTTGAACTCCACACTCCATCCTGTCCCCATGCTAACAAACACTCCTGATCTCCATTCACTGTTTTTCTCTTGCTGTCTCATTTGTTCCTCATTGACAATCTCTTTCCTGACCAAACCCGCTCTCCATGGAACTGGAGAGCACAGGAGATCATAGGTGCCTGGGGAGAAGCGGCACTTCCCAGTGATTGAGGCAATCCTTGTTCATACCAAGAGAGAGTTTGATCCCAGCTTGGAGAATGAAAACAATGTTTAAAATCCATTAAACATTGATTATGTGTGTGCAGTCACCAAGAGCCCAGGGATGGAACTGTGCAGCCTGGAAGCAGCAATGGACACAGTGCCTGGAGCAGCCCCAGGTGTGGGGGCAGGACAGGTGTGTACTCCAGCCAGGCTGTGTGTGAACTCCATGAGCTGATCCATACATGTTACCAGGAGCTGATGTCTCGGTCTTGGCACCGCTGTGTTCCACAAGCAGGCTGCTTGTTCTTCCCTCAGCACATCCTCTCCTCAGACTGTAATCCCATTTGGGGATATTTTGGCCACACCTGGGGTTTTGCTTTAGCTGTTGTTTATTCCCAGCAAGCAAAAACTGTGTGCACAACAGTGAATTAAAACAAATCTGCAGGAAAAGGATACAGAACCATCAGTCTTGCAGCAGAAGCAATGCCAGGCCGTGCCAGGTTTATCTGCAGTTTCATAATCCTCTTTGACTGCTCCATTTCCTCCAGACGGGCCAGCAAACCATGTGGTTCCAGTTCCCTAAGCTTGATACCCCAGGAAGGACCCAGCTGGGGGAATCCAACAGGAAATATTGTGGTTTGGGGGCACACAGACGCTGCTTGCACCCTGAGGATGCCAGCGCTGCACCTGCTGCTGGTGCTGTTAATCCTCAATGCTGTCCTTAACAGACACCTGCTCCTTCTTGGCCAATATCTCCCCATGCCAAATCCGAATGTTAGGAATAGTTCCACACACTCTCTCTCTCACACACACTCTTGCAAAATATTCCTCAGGTTTTCCCTGCTGGCTTCCACCTACTCTAGCCTGGTGCAGAGTGAGTCAGAGTGATCCACAGGGCCAGCCCCTCCCAGGGGAAACCTCCGAAGGAAATTTCCCTGACAACCAGAGGCCCTGACAAACCAGAGTTTCAAACAGGATTTCACAGAATAGAATATCCTGAGCTGGAAGGAACGCACAGGATCCATTCAGTCCAGCTCCTTGCCCTGCACAGACACCACAACAATCCCACCCTGTGCCTGAGAGCGTTGTCCAAACACTCCTGGAGCTCTGGCAGCCTTGGGGCTGCACCCATTCCCTGGGGAGCCTGCTCAGTGCCCAGACACCCTCTGGGAGAAGAACCTTTTCCTAATATCCAAACTAAACCTCTCCAGCTGCTCCCTTGGGTCCTGTCACTGGTCACAGAGAGCAGAGATTGGAGCTGCCCCTCTGCTGCTCCTCAGGTGTCCCTTCAGTCTCCTTTCTCCAAGCAGAAATTCACCACCACGGATAATCTTTTCCTACTCTAAGGCTAAAAACGCTCCCATCTCTGCTTCCAGATCACTGAGGTTTCATTATTAACTATTTACTGCTTTCAGAGCTGTGCCCATATGAGATCCCAGCAGTCACCTCTAATCATCTTTGACTTGCAAATCCCAATATCATTTCACCTGCAGCTCCTCCCTGGACTCTCTCAGCACCTCCAAAACTGCCTCAACATAAAAGCTCCTCCTACTCAGTACTCTTTTATTTCCTGGCCAGGTTTCACTTGGGATCTGGATAATAATTTTTTTAGGAGTCCCTGAGCTGAGGGAGGGGTTGATGCTCACTCACCTCTTGGTTGTAGACCTGGAGCACCTTGAGAACGGTGTCCTGCTCCCCACTTTCCAGCGTGGATACCACAGCCTGGAGCTCCATTATCCCAACAGCTCAGCTCAGCTATGGCACAACCCGGAGGAAGGGGAGTGAGGGGATTTCCAGGGTGACGGAAAAGCACCTCGGCACACACAGATCTCTGAGAGGGAAGAGAGAAAGAGGTGGAGAGAGCAAGGAGGGAAAAAAAGCAACACAAAAAAATCCCGAGTGATATTGCTCACACTGCTGCATCCATAAAAGTGGAGCAGATGGATAACCCAAGCAAAGCCAGCAGCCAGCTTCCTCTCTCTCTCCTGCTAATCCTCTTCTTCCTCGCTTTGCTTTTCAATGTTTAATATATGCCCTCCCAGGAAAGCACTCAGGGAAAACCTTCCCCCCACCAGCTGGGGATTAACGTGGAGCAGATAACAGCAGCTCCCTGAAATAGCTCCCTGCCTCCTCCTCCTCCTCCCCGCCTGCCCTGATTTCTGCTGCCGCACAGGGGGGAAAACAACAAATAAAGCCAAAAACACTCCCGTGGAGTGACAAGGGATGGAGCGGTGAGGCAGCCAGGCGGGAGAGCATCCTCTGGCTCCAGGCGGAGCTACCTTGGCAGGTGGTGGGAAGCAGAACGAGGAGGGTTTGGTGGCGGGCTGGATTATGGCCGATCCCTGCAGGCACAGCCAAAAGGCTCGTCCGGAGCCGGAGGATGTCCCTGCCGACACTGCCAGCGAGCAGATGCGCAACACCGCGGGATTATTTTGGACACGGCACCAGTTTAGCGGCTCACGGAGCCACGCCAGCGCACGGTGTTGCGACGTGACTCCCAGCGGGGGGAAATCCAGCAGATTTGGGCTCGGACATGTGTTCCGTTTCCGTGTTCCCCAAAAGGATGAGGCTGAGCTGGTCACACCAATCTCAACAAACGGGGACCCCAGGCCCAGAGCCCCCAAAGGGTTTGGGAATAACACGGCTTGTCCCCTCCCCAGCCCCAGAGAGACTTTTTGAGGGGAACCAAAAGAGGCAGATCCTGCATTTTAGAAGAGGGAAAGATACGGAGACAAGAGGGCGGCTGGGCTGGTCCGGGGCAGGGACACAGCATTCCCATGCCCAGGGGCTGGGATGGAGGGGATCCACCTCTGCTTTTGGGGGATAACATGAACCAACGGATCATTGGGCATATCCCCCTTTTCCATACTCATAATAGCTCCTCACACTGCCACCTCCTTCCCCCAGCACTGGAGTAAATTCCAAACCCCCTTTCTTATCCCCAAAACCCTATTTATATCCCTAAACCCCTACTCTCCCCCCCAAACCTCTATTTCTGTCCCAAGCCCCTATTTTTTCCCCCAAACCTCTGCATTTCCCCCCCAAACCCCTAATTATTTCCCCAAAACTTCTTTTTGTCCCCAGACCCCTATTCAAAGCCCTGTACTTGTCCCCAATCCCCCCCATTTTCTGTCCCCAAGCCCCTGTTCTCTCCCCCAGCCCCCTGTGCCCGGGCAGGGCGCTGGCCGTACCTGCGGCCCGGGATCCCTCGGGAGGCAGTTCCAGCCTTTCCTCCCCGGCCCGGGCGAGCGGCCCGAGGGTCCCGGTGCNCATAAACCCTAAGTACCCCTTTGAGCCCCTAATTGCCTCAGGACTCCTAATTCCCCCCCAGGACCCCCGACTGCCCCACAGTGGGGGGCAATGCCGAGACCCCAACACAGCCGAGGAGCAAACGGCCCCCGATTTACCGAGTTTCACCCAAATCTCATCCCTGGATGTCGCTGGACCGTGGTGGCAATTCAGGCTTCTTGTTTAGGGGAAGCCTGGGGTGTTTTGGTCACATTTTCGGAGGGTTCCACTGCGCTAACCATGCGAGGAGGGGCTGTGATGGTAGCAGAGCTGNACCTCTGCTTTTGGGGGATAACATGAACCAACGGATCATTGGGCATATCCCCCTTTTCCATACTCATAATAGCTCCTCACACTGCCACCTCCTTCCCCCAGCACTGGAGTAAATTCCAAACCCCCTTTCTTATCCCCAAAACCCTATTTATATCCCTAAACCCCTACTCTCCCCCCACAAACCTCTATTTCTGTCCCAAGCCCCTATTTTTTCCCCCAAACCTCTGCATTTCCCCCCCAAACCCCTAATTATTTCCCCAAAACTTCTTTTTGTCCCCAGACCCCTATTCAAAGCCCTGTACTTGTCCCCAATCCCCCCCATTTTCTGTCCCCAAGCCCCTGTTCTCTCCCCCAGCCCCCTGTGCCCGGGCAGGGCGCTGGCCGTACCTGCGGCCCGGGATCCCTCGGGAGGCAGTTCCAGCCTTTCCTCCCCGGCCCGGGCGAGCGGCCCGAGGGTCCCGGTGCCGGGGGAAAGGAGGAGGAGGAGGAGAAGGAGGAAGAGCGGGCGGACATTTCGTGGCGGCTCCGCCCGGCGGGGCGGGACGGGCCGGGGCAGCCATGGCGGAGCGGGGCCGAGGTGAGGGGACAAGGGACAGCGACAGGGACAGGTTTGGGGGGCAGAAGAGGCTGGAGTGGGTCAGAAGGAGGAGGAGCTCCCGACCCCACTGAACCCCACGGGGGCTCTTGCAGTGCCCCGATTTTTCCCCTATAGCCCCGGAACCGCCCCCCCCGTAAGCCTTAATTGCCCACCTGGGCCCCTTTTGGGGTGCTCGGCTGCCCTCCCCGAACCCCTAATTGCCCCCCCAACCCTTAATTGCCCCCTNTCCTTGTTCTTCTCCCCAGGGCAGAGTCCGAGTGCCATGGAGGACCTGCTGGATGTGGAGAACAAGCGGATGGCCGACAGCCTGGCCAGCAAGGTCACCAGGCTGAAGTCGGTGAGTGCCCGAGGTGACATCAGGTGTTGAGGTGAAGGACAGGCTCTGATTACCTACGAGTCCTGCAGGGGTTCACAGAACCATGGAAAAGTTTGGGTTGCAAAGGACCTTGAGGCTCATGCAGTCCCACCCCTTCCAATGGGCAGGGACACCTTCCACTAGACCAGGTTGCTCCAAGCCCTGTACGACCTGGCCTTGAACATAGGGGTGTTGCTAAGCTCACCTCCTTGGGGAAAAATGTCATGAAAAGAAGGCAGGGAGATGAATTTTGGAAAATGCCTATGTCTCTATATAACAGTTCTTAAAGCTAGTTTGCTCCTATTAACATCAAACACTTTGATTTAGAGCTTTAAGCTCTAAATTATTATTAAAAATTTCGTACAAACCATGAAAGAAGTCAATGAGTCACTGTGTAAAAGGGCAGACTGAATTCTTGCCATTGTGCCCCAGAGTTTAAACAACTCCCCTCTCTACCTGGCAGATTTAGACAGTCAGGCTTTATTTTCAGAGCTGGAAAAGTTCACCTGCCTGACAGGGAAATGCGAATCATTTTCCTTGTTCCTGCAGCAGATAAGCCCCTGTGTGTCTGTTGGAGCTGGGAAAGCAGCAGCTTGTTTTAATAATTTGCATTTCAGATTTTAAAGGTTCTCTGGACATTAAAAGCTCATTAATGCCCATTTCCTTCCTTGCCCTGCAGCTGGCTCTGGATATTGACAAGGATGCTGAGGAACAGAACCGCTACCTGGATGGCATGGTAAGGACCTGGGAAATGGACACAAATCAGGGAATTGGGATGAGAGGTGGGATGGCAAAAGCCCTCAAGGGAGAAGCCCTAAATCATCACCGGGATTGTTGGGGTGTCCTGTACAGGGCCTGGAGTTGGACTGGCTCATCCTTGTGAGTCCCTCCTTGTGAGTTCAAGATATTCCATGATTCTGCAACGCCTCCAAGGTGTTTTTTCCCGCCAGGACTCGGATTTCCTGAGCGTGACCGGGCTGCTGTCGGGCAGTGTGAAGCGCTTCTCCGGCATGGCACGCTCCAGCCGGGACAACCGCCGGCTGCTGCTCGCCGTATCCGTGACCCTCATCCTCATCTTCTTCATCCTCTACTACCTGGTGTCCCGGGCAGGGACCTGAGCCTAGGCTGGGAGGTGTCACAGAGCCCTGAGCAGGGCAGGTGGCACAGGCCAGACCCCACCATCCACAGACCTGTCCACACGTTTTCCAGAGGAGCCTTCGGCCACAGCTCCACCTTCCCAGTGACTTTTCCTCCCTCCAGCTCCTCATTGTTGCTGGGCCCAGACATCTCTTCCAAAACAAGTTTGGCTCCAAAGGGATCTTCATGTTGAACATGATTTTGGGGTCATGGCTCAGGCTGTGACCTCCTGCCTTGTCCACATCCCGTGGGCTGTTTTTAAGGGCCACTTCCACATCACCTCTCTTGCTGAAAACCAGGAACTAACAAATCCAGGGACTTGTGGATACTCCATAACCCAGCTGAGCTTTGCAAGCTGTAGGATTTAGGATGCTGGTTTACGGGATTTGGGAGTACCAATGTGTGACTTACATTCCATGTGGCTGCTCTCCATTTCCCTGGAACTTGCAGCTCATGCTCCTGGGCTGAAAGGAAACCTGTGCTGTGCTACTTTAGGATGGAATTAGCAATGGATCTGGGCCTGGATACTCTCAGATTGTGGCAGGGAAAAGATGCAGGGGAGCAGGACTTTGATTAAATCCTGGTTTGGTTGTCTTTATCATCCTTGTGGGCAAGCCAGGCTGGACCCTGTGGGAAGGGATAACCACATGGATTTGCACTTGTGTGGAACCTTCCAGAATCTTCCCACACATGTGCAAACTAAGTTACTAAATCAGGGTAAAGAAATCTGGTGGCAGAAGTTCCAGTTAATTGTCGTTACTTTGGCACCCTGGTTTTAGAGCACTTTGGGGAGATGCCGTGCCAAAAAAGTAGAGGTTGAGGTGAGGTGGAGTTGCCCCTGCAGTGCTGTCAGGAGTGGGGAGAGAATTAAGGAGGGATTTGTTGATTTATTAATTTAAAAGGTACAAAAGGAACCCCTGCCTTGCCTTGGGGGGTGTCTTTGCTTATTTGCTTCTCTCTTCCTGCAACATCCAGGGCTCAGCCATTCCTCCTCCTCTGATTCAGACTCCAGCCCTCTTCATGGATGGCTGGGTGTTCCTTTGCCTTCTCCCTGTTCCCACTGGGAATTCCTTTGCCCTTGGGCTAACTCGGATCCACGGCTATGAAGAGAATGTTGTCCCACGTACCAAACTGCTCACAAAACACACCCTGGCTGGATTAGGTGTGTTCTTTTTCCCATATGGGAAAAAATTGTGCAGGGAAGGCAAAGAGAAAGAAGGCAGCAGGAACTTCCTCTGGCTCTTCCTGCTTTCCTGGTGCAACGTGGCAGCTCTGGCTCTTTCCCTTGGGAAGAATCAATGGCCTGTGATTCCTGGAACAGGTGACTCTCAATGACAAGCCCCTGGAGCAGCCTGGCCCTCACCCTGGCGGGGTTTATTTTGCCTTTCCTGCTGTAAATAAAGCTGATTTTAGACCTTTTAGCCCAAATGTTTGTTCCTTGTGCGGGGTGCAAGGTCGATCACCTGGCTGTACCTGTGGCCTCACAGCCCAATTCCAGCATCACCTGGAGCCACTCCGGGGCTGGAGTGGGACCCTCGCGTGGGGTGCGGGTCCCCAGGACCCCACCCGGTGTCATGGGGAGATGAGCATGGGGATGCACCGGGGCAGTGGGGACTCACGGGGACAACGGGGAGGCCTGGGGACAGGTGATCAGTGGTGAGAAGGGACAGTGGACACGGGGCCAGGGTTGGGGGTGCCAGCGGCCGGTCACGCCTCGAGAGTCGATATCTCCATCCATGTGTGGGTCCTCACGGGGGTCCTTGTCCCCGGGACGCAGCAGGACATGGGCCGCGGCAGTTCCGTCCCCGTCGTGGCCACTCCAGGCCGCGGTAGCTGGGCCACGCCATGTCCGGCGCCGCTTCCCCGTCGCCATGGCAACCGGGCGTCTCACAGGAAGTGGCGTAAGGGAGAGACAGGAAGTGGCGGCTGGGGCGGAAGCGGCAGCGCGATGGCGGCGGTGACAGCGGGGAACGGAGCCGGGAGCGGGGCCGCAGGCAGCCCCGAGGCCACCGGCGGGAGCACCGGGAGCGGCGGATGGCGGCGTCCCCACGGGCCGCTCCAACGCTACTATGGCCCGTCCACTGCCGAGGCGGCCGAGGCGGCCCCGGACCCCACCGACATCAACGGGCCCCACTTCGACCCGGAGGTGTTCATGACCAAGGTGACCAAGGAGACCCCTCCCGCGGGCACCCCCACCTTGGCCAGGGCTCCGGGACTCCGATGGGCTACGGGAGGTCCCCGAGGGGCCACGTCGTGAGGGATCTCGGTGGGTGACCTCGACACTGGCGAGGGAGGACTGCAGGGTCCCCAGAACCTTCGGGCCCCCAGTATCCTGAGGGGATCCCAGAAAGGGCCTCTTCGGGGACCTTATGGATATGCATCCCTGTGGACACTGATTCCCGATGGGAATGGTGCTGAGGTGCTCTGGAGCGGTTGGATCGGGGGCAGTTAGCACTGCGCGGGGGGGATCCTTGAGGCCAGGAGGAGGTTCCTGGGAAACACTTCCATATCCCGGGAGGAATCCAGCGGGGACAGTTAGGGGTCCTGGAGGGCACCTGAGGCTCCTGGACTGGTTACGGAAGGCAGTTGATGGTCTCAATTAGGAGGCTCTAGAGGGGGCGCTGGAGGGAACCAGGGCCACATGTGCATCCGTTGTTTCCCCAGGTGCGCAGTGAGTGTCCCCTGGGGCAGCTCCTGGCCCGGGAGGCCGCACTGGGCCGGGAGATCCGCGCCCTGGACAGTGACATGCAGACCCTGCTCTACGAGAACTACAACAAATTTATCTCTGCTACCGGTGAGCTGTTCCTTCTGGAGCCTACTGATTGCAGCAGTGGGAAATGGGGATTTGGGGATGCTCACTCTGAAATCTACTGATGGTAGTAGCAATGGGATTTGGGGATGTTCACTCTTAGCCTACTGATGGCAGTGATGGGAAATGGGGATTTGGGGTGTTCACTCTTGCAGCAGTGGGAAGCTGCCCTGGGGAACATAGTGGTTCACTCTGGAGACCAATGACAGCCAGCTCTGGGGGGTTATGGTTGTGGTGTGTTAATCCTGGGTGGGCCAGGAGGGTCCTGGGCAGTTGAGGGACTTGGCACTTGACTCATGTCTCCCAGACACCATCCGGAAGATGAAGGTGGATTTCCGGCACATGGAGGCGGAGATGGATGACCTGGCGGCCAACATGGCGGCCATCAGTGCCTCGAGCGCCCGCGTCAGCGCCGCATTGCAGGACCGGCACCGCCGCGGGGCCCAGCTGGCTGGTATGGGGCAGGTCCATCCGGGGGAACAGATCCAGGGAGATTTATTGGGATGTGGAGTAGAGGGGCATATCTAGGGGGTGGGTGTCCCCCGTGGGGGGCAGATCCAGCAGATGGTCCTACCCCCATGTCTCATCCTGCTCCATTTGTGTCCCCAACCCTGACCCCGTGTCCCTGCAGGGGTGCAGGCGCTGCTGCGGAAGTTGCAGGCGCTGGTGGAGGTTCCGGGGCGGCTGCGGCGCTGGGCAGGGACAGAACCAGCACGGGCCCTGCGCTGCCACGCCCGCGCCCGCGCTGTGCTGCGCCACTACCGCCACCTGCCCTCCTTCCGCGCCATCGAGGACGAGAGCCACGCCATCATGACCGAGCTGGCCCAGCGCCTCCGCACACGCCTCCGGTGCGTTCACCCTGGGGCCTGCTGATGGCTGCGCTGGGAAATGCGAATTTGGGGGTGTTCACTCTGCAGCCTACTGATGACTGCTCTTGCTTATTCTCTCTTTTCTGCTGTGCCACTGTTAACCCCGGGCCCTCCCAACCACCAGGGAGGAGACACTGGACCCCAAGGAACTCACCGAGTGTGTTGAGATGCTGCTGCAGCTGGAGGAGCCGGCCGAGGAGCTGAGTGAGGAGTTCCTGAGCCAGGCGGGCGCACGCCTCGAGGCCGAGCTGGCGGCGCTGGAGGCCGAGCTGCCCGCGGCCGACCCCTCGGGCACGGCCACCACGCCGCCACCACCTGCCTCCGACATCCTGGACTTCGTGGACCGCGGCAGCTCAGCCTTTGTGGGCACCCTGTGCCAGCTGGCCGGCTCGTACCGCACGCTGTTCGGCGGGGACACGGGGCGCCTGGAGCCCTTCGCCGCCGCGCTGGCCGCCCGCTACTTTGCGCTGCTGGAGCGGCGGCTGGCGCTGGAGCGCGGCCTGGGCGACACGTCCTTGCTGGTGCGGGCGCTCGACCGCTTCCACCGCCGGCTGCGCACGCTGCTGGAGCTGCTGCCGGCGGGTGCTGATGCTGCCGCCGAGCTGGTGGCCCGGGCCGCCCGCGAGCGTGTGGACCGCTACCTGCGAGCCCTGCAGACCTTCTTCCTGGGCTGCCTGGGTGACGTGCGCCAGGCGCTGGCTGCCCCTCGGCCCCCTGGCAAAGAAGGGCCCGGCCTGCCCGACCTGCTGGCCACACTGGCTGCCTCCGTGCTGGGCCAGCTCAAGGCCGTGCTGGCCTACGTGCAGCTCTTCACTGCCAGAGATGTCGCCTTCGCCAGCCTGCCCTACTTCAAGGTGGGGCACCGCAGGGTCGGGTGCTTTGGGGGGCACTGGAGCAATCTGTGGGTGGCACAGGGCAGGTTGGGGGTCACACAGGGTGGTTTGGAGTCCATACGGGGCAGTTTGGGGAGTTTTGGGGTGTGACCCCACCCTTCTATTTGTGTGGCACAGGGGGAGTTCTGTGTGACAGCAGTGCGTGAGGGGCTGGTGGTGGCCTTTGTGCGCTGGCTGTGCCGCACCGCCCGTGGCTTTGCTGATGGCCCAGCTGAGCGGGGAGCTCCCGCTGCCCCCCCAGCCCTGCTGCTGCTCCTCGCCCGTCTCTGCCTGGACTACGAGAACTCGACCATCAGCTACATTCTCACCCTCACCGATGAGCAGTTCCCGCCCCAGGTGAGCCTCTAAATGGCCCCGAGGGATCCCCCCCCGAGAGGGGTTCTGCATGGCCTCAAGAGCCCCTGAAGCCCCAAGGACATGGAAGAGGGGCAGTGATACTTTAGTGATGCTTTAGGCAGTGTGTCCCACCTGTCCCCAATGCCCCTGTGTCCCCAGGACATCAGATGTAGGGTCACAGGGAGGGGAAGCATCTCCACATGTCCCCATGCCCCTTGCATTGCCAGTGCTGCAGAGGAGGCGCGGGGCTGATCCTACCTGTGTGTGTCCTGCAGGACTCAGGGCCGGCGGTGACACCGGGCCCAGCGCTGTGTGCAGAGGCGCGGGCGGCGGCACAGCGGCTGCTGGACCACTACGTGCAGGTGCAGGGCGCGGCCGTGGCGCAGATGCTGCGCAAGAGTGTCGAGACACGCGACTGGCTGGGCACCGTTGAGCCCCGCAACGTGCGTGCCGTCATGAAGCGCGTGGTGGAGGACATCACCGCCATCGATGTCCAGGTCGGGCTGACAGCAGGGCTGAGGGGTTGGGCAGCCCTAGAGGGGTCTAGGGGCCTTGCCCAAGATCCCTGTGTGGCCCTTTGGGGATCCTGGAAGGGTGTGGGAGGGATGTCCCAGGAGGGGGTTTTGGTGCTGAGGGTGTGGTGCCACCCACAGGTGGGGCAGCTCTTCGAGGAGGGGGTGAGGCGGGCGCAGAGCAGCGATTCCAGCCGGCGTGCCTTCTCCGTCTACAGCAGCTCACGGGCACCTGGCCGCTATGCCCCCAGCTACACCCCCAGGTCAGCCCTGCCATCCCTGGGTCAATCTGGCACTTCCCGGGCTCCCTGTGTAATTTCCTGGGCCACCCTGGCACCCCTGGGCTCCCTGTCACTCCTCGAATATCCACTGCATCATCCCTGTCATCCTCTTCATGACCCCAGACTGTCCCAATACCATCCCACTATCTTGACAGCCCTTAGCTGTTCCCATATCCCCAGGCTGTCCTAATGATGATCCCTGTTTGTCCCAACAATGCCTATGTTCTTTACAGCTGTGCCAGAATCCCCTGGTGATACTCATGGTCCTTGTGCCCCTCAGTTGTCTCGTCCCCCCATGTCTTGGGACCATCCTCACATTCCCCTGCTTTTCTGTCGCCAAACCATCCCTGCATCCTCCGAATCCTCTCCATGGCCCCTAATGCTCCCTGTGTCCCTGTTCCCACATCACTGGCTCTATCAAGTCCCTGACTGTCCCTGTGTCCATGTCCTCAGTGCCCCCATGGACACCCACCTGCTCAGCAACATCCAGAAGCTTTTCTCTGAGCGCATCGACATCTTCAGCCCTGTTGAGTTCAACAAGGTGAGGTCATGGGGACACCACTGTGTCCCTAAACATCCCTAGAGGCCCTAAACTGCCCACCTTCCCACTGCCATGTGTCCCTGGTGTCAGGGCTTAGGGGGATGACCAGGACAAGGGTGTCTCCAGTGCCCCCTAGAACTCTGGTGGGAGGAGGGGGATCTGTGTAGCGACCAGGCCAAGGGTGTCCTTGTGCCACCTACTCCTGGGGAGTGGCAGCCAGGATGAAGGCCCCCACATCCCCCACGTGTGGACACCATCCCTGTGCCTGTGTGCCACATGTCCCTGCTGTCCCCTGGCGCAGGTGTCAGTGCTGACGGGGATCATCAAGATCAGCCTGAAGACGCTGCTGGAGTGCGTGCGGCTGCGCACGCTGGGGCGCTTCGGGCTGCAGCAGGTGCAGGTGGACGGGCACTACCTGCAGCTCTACCTGTGGCGCTTCGCCTCTGACGAGCGCGTGGTGCAGGGGCTGCTGGACGAGGTGGCTGCCAGCGCCGCCCACCGCTGCCTGGACCCTGTCCCCATGGAGCACAGCGTCGTTGAGCTCATCTGTGAGCGTGGGTAGGGTGAGGGACAGGGACGTGCCACACCTGGGGCCTGTTACACCTCTGGGGACAAACCTGGATGCTGTGAGTCCCCACGCATACCTGAGGATGCTTTGTGTGTCCTTCCCAACCTTATCCCCACACTGAGCTACACCATGTTGTTCAACCCCCCCCTTTCCCAACCCAGGGACACAGTGTCATCCCCCCCACCTTGGTGACATCCCCTTGTGCCTGGAGACAGCCCCATTGTCACTAATAAATTATGTGTGAGTTGAATTGAGTGTTGTGTCCTTGTCTGTGCCTGGGGGGGTGGGAGCTGGTCCTGCAGCCAGGCTGGCAGCACAGGGACAGGGGCTGGGCACTGAGCAATGTCCCCAATAGATCCACAGCCACAAGGGCCCCAAACCTTAAAAATCAGGCACAAAAAGCCTCCATAAGTGCTACAAAGTGCTGGGGAACCCAGATTTTCCATTGGAGATCAGAAGTTCTTCCCAGACAGGACATTCCTGCCTCAAGGAATCAGCACAAACCCTCAATTTCTGTAACAAAAAGCTGTGAGAAGCCCAGAGATGATTAAACTCACTTTATCCAACAGTGTTTGGCCAACTCAGAAGCTTTTGTACAAGAAATCGCGGTCGCATCAATACAGACCTGGAAGCACAGGACAGCCATGGAAACACAGGCACTCCATGGGTACAGACACCAATAGCCAGACCTGGATCTACAGAGCAACCCCAAAAGCACAGACACTCCACAGATACAGATCTACACATACAGAGCAGCCCCAGAATACAGACACCAGTGTATTTAAATACAAAACCCACATCTTTTCAAGAATATTTGCTGGCAAACAGTGCATTGGTTACAGACAGACAGGGTCATGTCCCCTCATAAAAAGCACAGTATCTACAGGGATTTTACAGTGCTGGGCTGGGTGCAGAAGGAATGACTAAACCACCATAGGCTCCTGGAATGGGAAGGCTGAGCTGGAATTTTTGGTTCAATGAAAGTGGGTTGGCCAGAGTCCGGTTAAAAGTGGCTCACTGAACAGGAAGTGCTAAACAGGCTGAGAGACAACGAGCTGATGCTGAGCCACATCCAAAGGTGAACAAGAGGGATTAAGGTTAAAAACATCCTCTCAATCCCATCTGGCCTCACAGATGGAATTCCATTGAGAAACAAAAAAGGTCTGCCACAACCCTTGCAGAGTTTCTCCTATTGAGGCCTAGAGTTGGCTCACACACTTGCAGGTCCTCGGGGACATGGTCACACCTTGGTCACATCTCTCCACAGCTGATGGAATGTCACTGAGACCCTCGTTGTGTTCTCACCCGAGCTGTGCCAACATCAGCCATGTCCGGCTGATAGACACCACCACACAGGTGGGAAACAGAGCAATGAATCCTTTTGGGATTGCAGGAGATGAAGAGCACACCTGGGAACACGTTCATGAGAAGGGCAGTGTAGCGGGCCGGACTGTGCCCTGGTGCAGTGGTGCCTGGCTGTCACTGACCTCGAGGGCAGCACAAATGTACAACTGACAGCAGGTCCTGCCAGGCCTGCGTGACAGAGAGGGGGAACCCCACAGCTTCAGGTGACACCCCTCACCTGGCTGGTCTGAGTCCATACCAGCTCCAAGCTGAAGGTAAGAGAGAGGCACTTCCCAGGGCAGCACCTTGTGGCGTGGCTTGGCCTGACAGAAACCAGCCCCGCAAACCGAGGTGCAGGACCCCAGGAAAAGCTGCCATTTATTCAATGCTAGAACCTAAATACTTAAAGTGAAGAGTAACTCCTTCCTCACCTGGAGACAGGAAGGCACACCTGCTGCACACCTGCGCTCACCTCAGGGCTTTTTGAGGCCGCAGGGCAGCCCCAGGGCTGGCTTGGCCACCACAGTGGGTGGCGAGTGCCACACGGCCGAGCTGGTGCGCTTGAAGTAGCGGGGTTTGCTCTTGTAGAAGATGTGCTCCAGCCTGGGGCTGGGGATGGCCCCAAACAGCGCGTCCACATCAGGGGGGTTGTAGTACTGCCGGATCACAGCTTGGCTGAGCTGATTCCCTGGGGGAACAGACAAGGGTTGTGTTAATTTTGTTAATTGAGATCGCTGTGTAAGCTGTTGCATGCGGTGTGTCCCCGCTCTGCTCATCTCTCATTGCTCCGAGGCAGCTTAGCAGTGTATTTATCCCCCATCATGTTGTGACAAGATCCTCAAGTGGTGGAGGAGCCCATGATTCCACATTCCACACAGAATCATGGAATGGTTTGGGTTGGAATGGATTTTAAAACTCATCCAAGTTCCAACCCCCCATCGTGGGCAGGGACATCTTCCACTAGACCAGGTTGCTCCAAGCTCCTGTCCAGTCTTAGTCACGAAAGTACTCATTCCATGCTGGAGTACTTTACACTCCTCCAGGCAGGAGGAACTGGGCAAAACCCCACATCAGGTCCCCCAGTCTGCTGGGGGTCCTGGACACACACATCCCCCCATACACACATACCAGTGGCCCAGGCAGGGACGGGCTTGCGAGGCTGGCTCTCATCATCCGTTGAGTCGTCACTGTTTAGGTCCATGCCATAGTCATTGGAGCTTGTCACAGGCACCTTGAGTTCCTTCCTGCTCTGCGGAGTCATCTCGTAGGAGTTGCAGGCAGGGGAATTCTAGAAGGGAAACACATTCCACAGGTGTTGGATCGATGCAGCAGCACCATGAGGCTCCAAGTTACAGCAGGACCAGCTCGTCCCCACCTCCTGCTCTGTCGACTCACGGCAAACCCTGAGTCTGGCAGTTCTCAAGTTTGGACCTGAGAGCTTGACCCAAGTTCCAAAGCTGTGACCCAATGATGGCTGTGCATGGCCTTCTCTTGTTTAATTAGGCTGATTAATTTGCCATCTGTGGCATGAACACACAGCAGTAGATTAATCTAATGGGTCCAATACAACAGAGCTCCACTCCAGTCAAGCCAAAATTAACTGGAGGTTTTATGTCGCTGGAGCTGAGTCACATGCTCTAAACACTCTGCAACCCAACTTCTGGGCTTGATTAATGATATAAAACTGCTAATTGCTGTACAGAGCTGCCCAGCAGCTCAGCCAAATTGAGCTCACACTAATGGGAGTGGCACGGGCGGGAAGTGTAAGGGCAGGAGAAAACCTCCTACTGCGAATTTCAGGTTTTTCAACTGGAAATTTTCAGTAGGAATTCAATTTTCAATCAGGAAATAAGTCTCTGGAGAGTTGGACACAGCTGTCCTTCCCCACCAGAGATTCCCTTCATGGTTTTGTGTCCAGTGACATTAACTCCCACCCACTGGTTCTGCACTTAAAGACTAAGATTCTGGGCATTGCAAGGAGACAAGAGCCACGTGTTTGTTGTCAATGCTCAGGACATGAAGGCACAGCCGCAGGATTCTCCCCTGCCAAATCAAACGCAGGCTCTGCTGCCACCTTCTGGCTGTTCCCAAATTTGACCCGAAGTAAAACTTGCAGCACTCTTTGCCCCTGAGGTCTTTCCGGTATTTAAGAGGCTCTTAAGACAGCTCCAACAGCTGCTGTCTTGCCCACAGCCAGGAACTCTGTCCAGTCCCTCCTGCTTCCATTCTCTCTATCACTGAAATATTCGTAGAGTCAACCCCAGATAACTCTGCTCAGGATTTACAGAATTCCTGTGTTATTGGAAAGGCAGATAAAAGCAGAGGGTGGAACTGCCTGAGGCAAGAGTGGGTCAGTGCTGGGACTGAACTGTGCTGTTACCCCTAAGGACCCATCCCCAGCTACCTCCTTGCTCTCCAGGAGTGGTGCCCGGGTGTTCTCTTTGGCCTTTTGCTCCTCTGACAGTTTCTTCTGCTCTTCCTCCTTCCTCTTCTTCTCCTCCAGCATCTGCTGCTCCTGCTGCCAAGGGACATCCACAGGATTACCCTTAGGGACTACACTGCCAACCCAGCCATCCATCTTTGTGGCCAGCAAAATATCCAAAATATCCAAGAACATCATTACAGCTGTTCCTCGTGCTGCTGAGGAGTGCTTGGGATGTGGTGCAGCTTCCTCAGAGGGGCACAAACCCACTGACCCCCATGCCAGAGCATCAGCTGCCTTTCCCTGACAAAGCCAGGGCCTCCCGCCTTGGAAAACTTGGGGCTGACTTTATCTTGGGGCTGTAAAAGCCAGAAACCAGCTGACCATCTACAGAAGTCTGAGCTACTGATCTTGGCCTCTTTCTAGGCTAGTAAACAGTATTTTTAGAGGCCGAGTCTCCCCATGGTACTGTAAAACCATGCCAAACAGGTCTGACTTCCTGCTGAGAAGTGCAACAGTAGCTCCTCAGGGCTCCCCACAGCATCCTAACAGCAACAGCTGCTGAGGCCAGACTGTGTGGCTCTATCCTTTCCCAAAATCCATCACTTACCTCCTTCTTTTCCATCTCCCTGCGGAGCCGCTCCTTAGCAGCCACTGCTTCCTTCTGCAGGTGGACAGCCTTCTCCTGCTGCTCCCGGAGCCTGGGAACCACAGCACAGGCCCTCACTCCCAGAACCACACCAGGGCCCTCCCTTGCTCACAGCTCTTCAGGCACTCCCCACCACACTCCTGACATCCCTGAGCCCAGAGATCCTCCTTGGCAGCTCAGCACCAGCAACAGTCCAGAGCTGTGCTGCCAGGTCACTGCAGCTCCCTGCTACTCATCTTCCACTCCTGCCCTCTGCTCTGGCTGCGTTTCAATCCCAGTACAGAATTTGGTACATAAATGGGGATTTTGTCTTACTTTTCTGCCTGGATCCGCTCCTGCTCCCTCTTCCTCTCCAGTTCTCTCTCTGCAGCCAACTGTCTCTCCCGCTCCTGTTCTGCCTGCCTCTGCTCAGCGATCTTCCGGGCACGCTCCTGTTCCTCTTCCTTCTTCTTTTGCATCAGCTCCCTGTGCCGCCGTTCCTCCTCCTCCTCCTGTAAGCCCAGATAGGAGTTACTCACCTGACAGGAGTGGGCTCCAGGGAACAGCACTAGGAACCCCTCACTTGACCCAAATCCCCATCACTGCACAGCAGGGAAACATCTCGGGGGTAAATTCCCAGTGCCCAAGGCAGGTGGATCCCCTGTCCAGCTCTGCCTGTGGGACAGAGCAGGCCCACACACATACCTGCTGCAGAGCTCTTTGTCTCCTGGCCTCCTCCTCTTGTCTGCGCCGGGCCTCAGCTTCCTCCATTTTCCTGGCAGCCACTTTCTTCTTGATCTTCTCCTCTGCCAGCCTTTCTTCCCGCACCTGGAGCACACACAGACCCAGTCTCAGGTAGGACAGCACAGCAGGACCCCTCACAGGCCAAACCCTCCCTCCTTTCCCCCCACCAACCAAGTGGGCCTGTGCTGTTTTAAAAAGATCGTATTTAGGGCAATGACCTTGTCTTACATCCTCCCAGGAAGAGATGACCCCATCCTGGGGTTTACACATCCAGTCCCACAAAGCCATTGGAACATAACCTCAGAGCCACGCAATCAGACAGGCAGCTGGGGATAATTAAAGCAGACAAATGACCACTAGGCCCCTGCACAAATTGCCTGGAAGCCTGGGATCTGAGGAAGCCTCTGGAGGAAGGATGTTTGCTTTCCCCTATGCAGCTATTACTCAGCTGGGAGAAGCAGAAGATAAAACCTTGAGGCTATTAGGCCACCTTTATCTACTGCAAGTCCTTCTCTCATCTACCAGAGCATTAATAAAGCCCATTTAGATTTGTGATTATGGAAAAACAGGGGTTCAGCTGCCATTTGCTGTAGCCAAGCACCAAGGCTCTGGAAAATTCTTTATTCAACGACTCTTTGCTTCAGCCTCTAGAATCCAAGCAGTCTCCTTGCCTGTCTTTTCAGAAAGCACATTTGTGTGGTGCCAACTGCCTCAGTGGCTGATTGTCCCAAATAAGCTCTGCAGGGGCTGTACCTTCTCAGTCTTCTCATCAAACAATGCAATCTTCTGCTCAATCCTCCTCTTCCTCTCCTTCTCCATCTCTTCTGCACGCTCCCGGGCTTGCAGCACCTTGCGCAGGCGTTCCTCGCGCTTCCTGAGGACACATCCCAGCTCACCATCATGTTCCAGCCAGGGGAGCTCCCCCCAGCTCAGCACAAGGCCAAAAAGACACAGCAGGAAATTCAATGGCCCAAGGTCCCCATTCGTTTAAGCACCAGCCATGTTTAAGCTCTGTCAGAAATTGGGGACTCAACACAAAAAGCTGCAGCAGTGGGTGGCAAGGACAATCAATGCTTTGTATCAGCATTCCAGAGATACCTCAAGGACAAATACTGCCTGTGCCCACAGGACTTTCTGCTGCTTGCACAGTTCCTGCAAGATACAACACCTGGACACAGGAATCTACAGGTGCCAAGAGCAGTGTGACCATGTCTACTCACAGCTTCGCCTCTCCAAGTCGCCGTTTCTTCTCCTCCTCCAGCCTTTGCCTTCTCAGCTGCTCAGCTTCTTGCTTCTTCCGCAGAGTCTCCAGCTTCTGCCTCTCTTTTTCCTGAGGGGAATTGAAATGTCATTGTACCCAGTGGCCAGCACTCTTTCCCAACTCAGCTGCTTTAGGCAAGGACCCAGAGGTGAGAGCACGGAGCTGCAGGCAGGAATGATACATCCCATATGGGATGGTGAAAGCCCTGGAGCAGAGCTCAGGCAGCCTGTGACCTGGTCATGAATGGACAAATGCAAGGAAAACACTGGTGGTAATCTCAGGGAACAAGGGGAGAAGCTGGAGTGTTGAAACAGGAGCATCAGTTCTGGAAGCCCAGGCAGCATCCTCAGGGATTGCAGGCATCCAGCCCCGTGCTTTCTTTTGGTGCAAAGGAGGCACCAAGCAGCGCTAATGCCTGGCACGGCTCCCGCTCCCTGCGGCGAGCGTGGGGACAGATGGTGCTCCAGGAAACACCTTGAGCTCCCACTGGCGCCTGGGCCTCCTGTGAGGCTCAATCTGGTGGTGAACCACCAGCACTCCAAGAGCTCCCAGCTTGCTCTGGCATGCAGCCAGCTCTGTGTGCCAGCCAGAAACAGGGGCTTTCTCCTCATTTTCCTGACCCAGCTAGGCACACTGTCAGCCAGGGGAGTAAGATCCAGCCACCACTACAGCCACAGCAAATGGATTAACATCAACCCACTCCAGGCCTGGTCTCAGCACAAACCCACAGGTCAGCATGGACATTATTCAAGGGAATTCCTCATACTGGGCTCCATGCTGTAAATGCTTGGTGCTGTCAGCATCCAAACTGGTTAATATAAAACTCACAATTATATCTTATTGCTCTGCTGCTATTTAGTTATGTTTAGCTCCCACACGGAAAAACTCCCGAGGGGGAGCTGCCTGCACTGGAATGAAACCTAAAACATTCCATGAACTGACAGCAGCAGAGGAAGCACTCCCTAGCCACAAGACTCTTTTCTCATCCTATTAACTCCTTTGTAGAACTGACACTAACATCAGCAGGAACCCAGCAAGACTGAAGCTGGAATCCTTCACTGCTTCCCAATGGCCTTCCCTGACCTGCTGGAGCACAGCCAGCCATTGAGCACAGCTCTAAGAAGCTCTGCCATTAGGCTGCTAGATGTGGGAATACCAATTCGTGCATCCTGCCCTCCTTTTTCTCCATCTCAGCTTTCCTGCAAGGGAAAACCAGCCCCAGATCTGCCTACTTTGCAGGTGAGTTGTTGAGTATCAGAAGTATGAGCAATTCCTGCTTAGCACACAGCTTCCAGCACAGCTCTGAGTGAATCCAGGAAGCTACACCCTTGTCTAGAACCAGCTTTCAAATCCCTCCCTCCCAAACTACTCCTGGCTTGGAAAACCAGGGGTTTGGAAAGCTCCCTGGGGTAGTGCAGAAGCACCTGCCTGCAGCCAGCCAAGATCCCTTCCTGGACCATCCTGCTGCTGGTCCCAACAGGATCCCTTAGTGATACTGATGCCCACTCGATCTGGACACCAGCAGTTGTCTGACTGGCCCCACATCCAGGACAGCCTCATGTTTTCTCCTGCCTCAAGGGTTTGGAAAACCTCCAGAATCTGCATTTAAGAAGTATTTGCCCAATCTCACTCACGAGAGAAGTCTTAGAAAGGAGACCTGGGATCTACAGGCTTCAGTTATCAATACAACTCAACATTCACAATCCACTTAATTTCTGTTTCCCTGTTTTCATCTCTGACTGTTACTCGCCAATAGCACAGGGGAATAATGCAGGAATAAAACTTGAAGTTCAAACTGGAATTCTTCAGAAAGCTGACTACCCCAATTTTATTTATTTAAGTCTAAACAGACCACTTCAAATCACTTAGTTTCAAACGGGTTGCAAAGCTCTTCTCATGACTCATGCTTTAAGTCAGGCACTTATGAAACCACTATGTACTGGCTAGAGCAGAGCCTCCTCTTACCTTGGGATCAGCCTGGAGAGGGGTGTTGTACCTGATAAAGGATTTTATGACTCCGTTCCTCCCCATGGAGCTCGGAGTCATGAGGAGCTGGTTCTTCTGCACAGTGTGCAGGAACGTTTTGAATGGGCGCACCACCTGTGGGAGGAACAGCAAAGTGTGAGTGGCAGTGAGAAAAAAGGGGTCTTGGTGAGGCACTCCAGGGTTACAAGGATCTCACCTTGCTGGCTGGGAGGACTGGGGATGGGGTCTTCCTTCTGAGAGGAGACAGCCCACCCTCCTCTGCCTGCTGGTGGTCGTAGCGCTCATCTACGGCTCTCTTGTAGCTCGGCTTCCTCCTGTGAGACAGCACAGCCCATCACACTGGGCAAATCCTCCTCATGCCTCCAAGTCAGGGCTGGAAAGGGCTATAAACTATCTTGGCTTAACAGAGGTTCCAGTGTAGTGAGGCCCTGGCACAGGTTGCCCAGGGAAGCTGTGGCTGCCCCATCCCTGGAAGCGTCCATGGCCAGATTGGATGGGGCTTGGAGCAACCTGGGATAGCTGAAAGTGTCCCTGCCCAGGGCAGGGGGTGGAACTGGATGGGCTTTAATGTCCCTTCCAACACAAACCAGTCTGTGATTCTAAGATTGTGCATGCATGGTTAGCCAATAAATAAAATCCTAATGCAATAGAAAATAAAAAATTAAGTCATAGAATCATGGAGGCAGGGAAAATTTATATGCAGAAGCTTCAGAGTCACAAACACTGAGGCCAGTGAAAAATATCCCAGCACTGTTTGGAACAGGACCCCAGCCCTCACCCGAGACACTTCCAACCAGGACATACCTGGCACTCTGGGGTGGCTCTAGGGTCTCCCCATTCTTATTTGAGTTGTTTTCTGAAAGAGAACAGTCACACAGTGAGCTCTAGCAGGAAAAATCCCCTCCAAGACAGTTTTGACAGCAGAGAAGGGATGTAGCAGCTCACTGAACAGCAAAACCACCTTCATGAGTAGGCACGGCAAGACCCGGCTCACATGGCACCGTTCCCACCTGGAAACTCTAGACAAAGCAAAGCTGCCCAAAGCTGTCTAGGTTCTGCACAGCTTCAGCAACAGGGCTCAACTGGGCCTCCCACAACCCTCCAGCCTCATTATATCCATCTCCATGAGCTTGCCAGGATGGAAATATCTCCAGCACAGAATTTTCTCACTGCTAATTGTCTGAAATAAATCCCTGCTCATCAAACATTAATTAATCTTTCAAACTGAGCTCTCAAATTAACCAGTCAATCTTTCCAGCTTCCCAGCCAGCCTCTCAAAACGATAACTTCCCAAAGTGCTACCCCAAAACCCTCTGGAATTACCACTGCTCTTCGGCTCCTGCAGCTGCCCATGTTTGCTGACTGTATGGGAGCGAAGGGACATCCGAGGGCCTTGGATATCCTACGGGAAAAGCAAAAGGGTTTCAGGACAATTGCATATGGAAACAGCCCATTCCTTGTGCAGATCTGACACGAATACAGTCAGCAGTGTTACCAGGGAATGCCAAACCACCTCTTGGCAAAGCCCTGGATGTTGCATTATCAGGAGAGGCAGAGACATTAACAAGAGCATCTGCGCTGCTTAAACTCAACCAGCTCATCAACTATTAAGGCCAAGAGCCTTCCAAGCTGTAAATCTGTGCTGCCAGAGCTCTAGCCAGAGCCAGCATGCCCATTTCCCTGAGCAGTGACGAATGGGGAGCCTGGAGACAGCAGGCAAATGGCTCATTTCCATGATTTATCTGATTGTTATGGGATGCCCATCGCTGCTCCCTGCCTCTGCACTTAGGCTGGGGCATGTTCTGCTGGGATAATGGGTTGTGATTCTGGAATTGCTCTCTGCTAGCAGCACCAGCATTACCTCCTGGTCAGCACTTCACAGTGCTGCCTTGGGAAGAGAAGGGATTGATAGAGAATTCATCCTCCCCAACTGTTTCTGCAGGGCCTAGAGAAACTGACTTTGAGTTTCTGCACAGCCATAACAGCTCTCCCTGTTCTCACAAGCGCTTCAGGTCACTGTTCTGCTCCATTAATTCAGGCCCTGCTCACTGAAATTTATTCTAGACAAAACATTGACATGATCCTGGGATTACTTCCTCAGTGAGGACTGTGGAGGGAAAGGTGTTGACCTCAATAATACTCACAAATTTCTGTGTGTGTCCAAATGAACAAGTGTTGAATTACCTGCAGAACTGACCAAAATGTCAAAAGAATCTTTAAAAATACAGTGTGCAAACCATGACACCAGCTGAACCAAACTTCTCTGAACTAACTGAAGGTTTTTTATCCTGTAAAGACTGGGGACTGAATCTTCACACAATGATCTCTAGCAAGTGGTCAAAAGAGAAGAGCCAAGCAAGATTCAACCCTGAGGTCAGGCTCAGGGTGGAGTGAAACAATTTCAACAGATTTAGGCAAAAGACAGAGGAAAGGCTGTGTTTTAGTCAGAGAATCTTGGAAAGCATTTGAGACTGTAACACCCCTCTGACAGAACACCTCCACCTGCACCCAAAGCCATGGGTCACAAGTGCTCATTTCTCAAAGAAAACTTGGCTGGTTTTAGTTTTGCTGGTTCTGGAATGTTGTGATTAAGACTTTCCCTAGTCTGAGTACCAGAACCACAGAGGCTCAGACGGGCTCATGTACCCCTAAGCCAGATTCTCTGCGCCTTCCTCGCTCACTGCTATGGGACAGGTTACAAAGTCTGACAACCCACAACCAGAGCTCCCAAATTTCCCAATAATGTGCATTCCACACATTTTTCTCCCAGATCCACACAGGCACAAATAATTTTAACCCCTGCCAAAGTCTTACCAACTTGGAGGGAGTGGAGGGTCCAGGAGGAGGCCTAGAAAAAAAAAAGAAAGACAAAAGGGGCTTAACAAAACTAAGGAAACTGGGAAGCCACTTGGATTTTACACCAAGAATGGCAGTGAAAAAGTCCTGCAAGCTGGGTAGTGAGGATAAATAAGTAAGTAACTGAAAGCATTCTCACCCAGTTTTGACAACAGTTTCCTCATCCTCTGGTACGCTTATGGAGCTGGAGGCTGTGGGAGAGGAGAAAAACACACCTGAGCTGTAAGGTTGGGGTGCAGCCAAGGATCTGGTGGGATAAGGACCTTGAGAAACTGCAGAGGGATTTGTCCTGCCCTGGGGCAGGGTGGGGCACGAGAGCACACCCAGGTGGCACTGCAGGAACATGGCCAGCAGTTCCTGTGCAGGAAAGCAGTTTTCAATTATGGATGAGTTCACGGAGATATTCCACAAGCTGGCATTAATGGGGCAGAGCTTGGCCTCAGACTTATCTGCAGGGCCCTGACTGGACATTAACAACAGTTAGACCCAGCCTTATTTACAGTGGGAATGCTGCTTCCCAAGCCACCATTCCAGATGGCTCTGCTGCAGTGAGCTCCAGCATAGCCAGAACCTGCCATGAATAACCATAGAATCAACCACAGACTGGCTGGGGTGGGAAGGGACCTTAAAGCTCATCCAGTCTCACCCCCTGCCTTGAATAGGGACATCTTGCACTAACCCAGGTTGCTCCAAGCCCTGTCCAACCTGGCCTTGGACACTTCCAGGGGTGAGGCAGCCACAGCTTCTCTATCAACACATGCCAGGACCTTGCCTCCCTCAAACAGAGGAATTCTTTCCATATATCCCATCTAATTTTCCCCTTTTTCAGTTTGAACGCATTGCCCTTTGTTCTGTCACTCCAGTTCCTCATGAAGAGTCCAGCTTGTTTTTTTAATAATTCAAGTAGTTTGCCAAAATCTGCCTTTGCCACCAACTGTAAAAGTGTGGGAGACTTTTAATCTACAAAATCCAGCCTCAAAATTCCCTTCTCAAACAACCTCTAGAACCAGCAGCCAGATCCTGCTAAGAAGGGAACTGGTGGGAATTTCACCTTGCAGGAAACACGGGTGAATCCATCACCTCTTTTGATGAACCCCAAATCCCTCTCAGCTTTGCCAGCTTTCCCCACAGAAATTGGGAAGACCAGCTGATCAGAGGAGCTATGGCTGCCCCAACTCAGGAAGTGTCCAATGACAGGTTAGGTCACTTGGAGTGACCTGAATAATCTTTAAGGTCCTTCCAACCCAAACCATCCTGGGATTCCAGGATTAACAACTTCTCCCAGCAAATCAGCAATGGTTAAAGCTACCTTGGAATGGAGACACTGAGGCTGATCTCCCAGGTGATTTACAAGGCTGAATTCAGTTACCTGGGTTTCTGTGCTCATGAGGAGCTCCAGAAAGCCAGGGAGAACTTCCATGAGGGATTGCAGCCTGTCTAGCCCCAACACTGAACACCCAGCCCCAGCACTTTGCTTTCCTCAGCAGCAGGAAGCAGCAGAACCTTTCTATGACACCCAAACTCACCATCCATGGAGCTACAGGACACAGATCTCTTCTGAGCTGCTGCCTTCTTCTTGCCCGCTGCCCTGGTGATGGATGTCCGGATCATGCTCTCCCTCTTGCTGGCCAGGGAATATTTCTCTGCCAGGGAGGTTCTGCGGCTTAGGGAGGCTTTCCCCATCAGACTCCGGCGCACAGAGCGGCGGCTGAGCCTGGAGCCGGTCGGAGTCCCCGGGCTGTTCCTCAAAGGCTGGGAGGGTTCCTGAGCCCGGTTGTGTTCCTTAGGGGAGCCATCCCCCTCCTCCAGCCCAGCCCCTGGGCTCAGGATCACGGTGGCATTGGCTGCCCTCGCTGTCTGCAGCTCAGGCACAGCCTGGCGGGCCTCAGGAGTACAGGGCACCACCAGCTTAGGGGCTGTGGGCACCAGTGGTGATTTGGGAACACCATGTTCCTTGGGAGAGCCATTCCCTGAGCTCGTGGGGAGCAGCTCTGCCAGCTTTGCTCCACTCCTCTGGAGAGGCACTGCAGTACCAACTTGGTCAGCTTCCACCCAGGGATCCTTCTCTGCTGCCTGCGGGGCAGGAGGGGTCTCAGGAACCACCTTGGACCTTCTGGCAGAGGCTGCAGCCCGGGATCGTGTCACACGCTGTGGTGGAGAGTTTTCTTTGGCCTCGGCTCTACTAAGTTCCAGGTTTTCTTTGTTCAGGAGTCGCTGAGAAGATCGCACAGGAGGTACCAGTTTGATGCTGCTGTTCCTCCTCCTGGAGAGGCTGATGACAGGAACAGTGAGTTAGATAGGAACAGGAGTCTCGGGACCAATCCCCAGTCCTTCTGTGCACACATAGGCATGGAGCCAAAACACCTGGGACGGGCCCAGGAGACACAGAGCTGCACAAAGCAGCTAATGCGGACAGTAATTAAGGGATGCAATGATTTTAAAGCAGAAAGATAACAGAGACACGGGGACACAGAACCAGGTAACAATAAAAACATTTCTCATGAGCATCGAAATCCAATGTTTTTCGACTGAGAGTGCCCCAGACACAGGGTCTGACCGGACCTTTAGCACCAGCGGGACGCGCGGGATGAAGGAAAGGGAACTCCCATGGACAAAGGAGGGGATCGCCAGGACATGCTCCGTGGAGGGTATTGTTTCCATGAACCCTTGGCAGCAGATTTGTTCAGCCTCCCACGAGCTCCCTCCCTTCAGGCGCCGAGGACACACTCTGCGCTCCCGCCTTCCGCGGCCCGCGCCGAACGGGGCTCCCCGATCCCCGCTCCCACCGCCCCTCACCGCTTCCTGCCGGGCTCTTGCTCTTCCTGCAAGGCTGACACCCGCTTCCTCCGCTGTCGTTTCTTCTGCGATGGTGTCTTGGGCATCAGCTCGAGCTCCTCGCTGTAGTTGCTAGAGAGGAAGGGGAAATCAAGACGGGATCAGCGCTAAGGACGGCCGGTAGGGGCCGGGGCCTAGCGGGGAGCGGGAACCGGGTACCTGACAAACATCCTGACCGCCTCCTCATAGATCTCATCTAGCCACACCATATCGGTCTCGTCCACCTGCTGCAGGAATTGGGCCAGACGCCGGTCGCATTCTGCAGGCAGCTCCAGCGTCCGCGCCGCGGCTGCCGCAGACCCCATCGCCGCCGCGGCCGCCTTCGCCGCCATCGCTTCAGCGTCAACGGCCGCGCGCGCGCGCGGCACGCCGTTCAAACATAACCCCGCCCCCCCAGGACAGCCAATCACTGCCCGCCGCCCCCCACGGCCCGCCCTTCCCATTGGCTGCCAGAGGAAGGGCTCGCACTCGGTGCCACTCTGCTTGTCCGTCTCTATGCTCCTGGAGGACTCGACTCAGAAGGCGGGGCTTGAGGAGGCGGGGACACAGAACTGTCTCTTTAATAGGTGGGGTGACGGACGGGCGAGATGACCAATAAAAGCCCCAGAATTGGGAGGTGCGCGCTGTGACTGGCGGAGGCCGTGGATAACCTCGGGGTGGTAGGGGACGGGTCATGCTGTGAGGGTGTGGTGAGCGGACGAGGCGGTGGCAGCAGCGGGAGCAGCCTCTGGTCTGGCGGCGAGCAAGTGCTCTGGAGGGTCTCTGGGAGCTTGGGAGGGGTCTCTTGGGGCGTGGAGGGGAGTCTCCCAACACTTATGCCCCAGCCTTCATGCCTGGGAGGGCCCCGGTGCCTGTGTCTGTCTTTCCCACACTGAGGGATGCCCTGGCTGACCGCCAGCCTTGTCCCCTTCCTCTGTGTTCCAGGCGAGGCAATGGCAGCGGGTCCCCAGCAGCTGCTGGAAGTGTGCGGACAGCGCCTGTCCCGCTTCCTCTGCGATGCCCAGCACAAGCACCTGGCCTGGCTGCGGGAGGTGGAGGAGCAGGGCATGAAGATGCTCAAGAGGTAGGGGATGCCCTGAGGGGAGCCCTCTGTGCCCGCCTAAGCTGCCAGCTGAGTGCGACTGGATTCAGGTGTGGGTGGGTTTGGTCCTGAGGGGACCCTTCTGTGCCCGCCTGAGCTGCCAGCTGGGTGTGGCCAGACTCAGGTGTGGGTGGGTTTGAGCGCCTGTCCTTCCCTTCTTTTGGGAGGGTTGATGGGGCAGTGGGGGAAGCAATCTGTGCTCTGCCTCTTCCACTTCACAGCAGCTTCAGGGATGAGCCCATGCTCTTGCCCAAAACGCCGTCACAGCGGAGGAAGCTCAGGAAAAGGCAGTCCTCCTGGATGAGGGAGGAAAACAAGGAGCTGAGCAGGAGGAGGTAGGTGGGTCAGCTTGCTCTGGCTCTGCCTCATGGTGTTTGGGTGAAACAGGGAGTGCTTGCATTCCCTGAGTTATCAAAGGGGCACATTGGGATTGATCACTTTTGGGATTCTGGTGAGAGTTTGGCATAAAGTTGGCTGTTTTCCTTTACTTTATTATTTTTCTGGTTATAGTTGAAGAATAATAAATACTATTTTCTTGTCTGTTTAGATTTGGGCTTTGTCTCATTGGGTTTGACTTTTGACCTGAGGTTGCTGCTCATGGTGTTCACTCCCTAAGCCTCTGTGTCAGTGCTTGGAAAACATGGGAAAGGGATGCGTTCCCAGCACCCTGTCCAAGTTAGCAGGCAGGGAGGCTCCAAGGGTTTATGGAGGGGCTGAAGCTGCCCAAACTTGATCCGTTGGTGTGTTAGGGCACTAAAATCGTGCTAACCGTGGTGAAAAGCCCACAGGAGGAAGAGTTAGAGCTGGGAGACTGTCAGGAAGCAGACATGGAGGGTGGGGAGAGCAGCAGGAATAGCGGGAGCGTGGGAGGTTTGTGTGTGTGCGAGGAAGAGTAGGAAAAGCAGCACTGCAGATCAGAGCAGGGAGGGCTCTGGGACCTGCTCTGGGTGCTCAGGTCACACTTCCTCCAGGGGAGCAACTCAGCTAACTCCTGTTTGTGTTTTTCCTCCTTTAAACTTGGTTTGGGAAGAGGTGCTGATGCAGCCAGGCCTGTCAGCAGGAAGGTGGCACACAGTGTGTCCCTTTGTAGGTGCTGTCCTCTGCCATGCACTGTTCCCAGGGTGGGGTTTAAATCCAGATCCTGGTATAGGGCTAAATAAACCTTTCCCACTCCCATTTCTCCACACCTGACTGTGGCTACCCAACCTGGCCTGTGTCTGTGTGGCACAGCCCTTGTGTGTGAGCTCCTACCTGGGCTGTGTCTGTGTGCCTTTCCCCAGGGATAGGATGGGATGGAGGGGGAAGCAGCAGCAGCAGCTTCACTTTTACACCCTCTGCTTTTCCCTCTGCAACTTCAAAATTATTTTCCTTTAAGGTTATCCCGAAGGAGGAGTGGTGTTAAGCTGCTGTGTTCCAGTCTGAATTCCCAGCAGGGCCTGAGCCAGGAGCAGCCCAGGAGCCCTGGCTGTGAGGGACAGGATGGATCTGTGCCCAGCTGTGCTCTGGGATCTCAGGCTGGCATCACACCCCAGCTCCCAGCTCTGCCTGAGAAGCAGCCTGTGGAAGCACAAGTTCCCTGTCCCCAGGGTGCTGCTGGTGATGCAGGCCCTTCAGCAGTTTTGGGGAAGCAGCTACCTGAGGGGGATGCAGCAGCCGAGCTCCAGGAGGTCCCTGGGATCCCAGCTGAACAGCAAGGAAGGGATGGGGAGCAGGACCCCAGGAGAGCCAGCACCTCCACTCCCAAGGCTGCTCGGAATGGTGATCCTGCTGCACTCCAAGGAGATGGATCTTCTCAAAGCCTCGAGACACTGCTCTTCCAGGACTCCCCCAGTAAAAATGCAACAGAAAAATCCAGGATGCGCCGCCGGAGTGGGGTGGGTGCCTCTCGAAAGAGCCATAGGGCTTCCCTGGCAGAAAAGTGCTCCCTGGCCAGCAGGAGGGAGAACATGATCCGGAGATCCATCGGCAGGGCCATGGCCAGGAAGGCAGCAGCACGAGAATCCTCCTCAGCCTCCAGCAGAGTGAGCTGTGAGTCCCTGCACTGCTTCCATGTGGGCTTGGAGCTGTGTGGAGCAGCTCATCCCTGCCTCCAGCTCCTTGTCGTTGTGGGCTCCTGGGGTGCTGTTTCAAGGCAGGGTGTTGCTGCAGCAGGTGAAGGCTGGGGGGCAGGTGGGGTTGGGGTGCACAGGTTGGGAATGGGCAGAAAGCACAATTCTGGAAGGGAGAGCGTCGCCAGGCTGGTTCCAGCCACGTGTCTTTGGATTGGGAGAGACTGCTGCATTCCCTGGGGAAGGGCTTTAATTTATGGCATCTGCCAGCTCTCCAAAAAATCAATAAGGCTGAAAGTGTAGCCCTGAAGTTAGGCTGAAATGGGCAGAGAAGTTCAAATGCTTTTTGGGTGATGATAGAAGAGACAAACTAGCTGTGTCACCAGAGCAACAGGGGTCAGGGAGCCCAGGCTGTTCCTGGTAGCTCCGAATCCCTTGTATCTGCTATTCCTGCTGCTCCTGACAGGGTTTGGCTGTTTGGGCTTTCCAAAACCATTGCTGCTGCAGGCAAAGGGGTTGTGGTGGAGCATGGAGGGCTCTGGATTTCAGCTTTGTCAGCCTTGAGTCACACTGTATCCAGGCATTTGTTATAACACTTGGAGTGAAGGGGTGTGATGGGGGGGTGGAATGAGCCTGGAATCAGCCCAAACCCCCCGGATCCCTGCACCAGAGCGTGCAGGCAGGCAGGAGCTGCAGCCAATGGCCTGGGAATGCTGACTGTGACACAGGCAGCTGGAGCAGGCTGCAGGCAGCAGAGCTGCTGCCTCGGTGCTCTGCCTTCTCAGCCCACTCCAGATTCAGTGGCACTCGAGGGAGGTGTGGTGCTGGTGGGCAAAGCTGAGCAATCCATGTTCCTGGGAGCAAGCCTGAGCTCTTCCATGTGCACCCTGTGGCTGTTGGGAGCCTGGGAGTGAAATCCCCAGCTCCACTTAGGCTTTCCTCTCCAGGTCAGAGCTCCTTGGAAGCTTTTGTGGAAGAAGATGTGACCAGCAGCACAAGGTGAGGCTGCCACAAAAGGCAGGTGGGAAGGGATCCTAGCATTCCCTGTGAGGACACTCTCCAGGTGGCTTTTCTGTCACAGATTTTGTCAGGGACTGCTCAGGTGTTGCTGTCACCTGGGGCTGGATGAGATTTCGGGTTGTGCTGTTCAGGCACAGTGAGATTAAGTCCTTCCCTGGGGTGGGCGGTGGTGTGTCCTGGCATTCCTGGAATTTCTGGCTGCCACTAGCCCTGGAATGCTGGTGGTCAGCCCGGTCTGCTCTGGGAAAGGGACAGTCCAAGGCTGTCAGTCTCCTCCTTTCCTGCTATGGGGCCCAAGGTGGTTATGGGATGTTCAGCAGCACAGTGGGCCAGTCCCTCAGAGGAATTTCCAGCTCAGCTTTGATATGCCTGGCTGGAACAGCTTCTGCAGCAGCTTAGGAACCTGCACCTTCCTTGGAGTCCTGTACGCTGCTTCCATCACCTGTAACTTGGCTTCAGAGAGAATTTAAATTATTAAAATAGCTTTTCCTTTACAGGCCTGAGCTGGAGCCAAATTCCATGAGGGAAGAGGTGAGTTCCAAGGAACAGTACTCAGATTGTGTGGATGCCTTCTCGCTGAGTCAGCACCTTTACTGGGGTTGTCAGTGTATGCAGCAATGTGGCTGATGTCCCAAAATGAGCCAGCATAGCCCTCACTGGGTGGGAAGCAGACCCTATCTGAGCAAGCAGCTGGCTTTTCCAGGCCAGCAAGTCCCTGGTAGCCTTGTTCTTTGGAGCAGCTGTGCTAAGGGAATGCTTGTCCCCTTTCCCTACAGGCTCCTGGAGATGTCCTTGTTTCAAGCACAAGTCCACGAGCTGCCACCCCTCCTGCCCAGCACCTGTCCCCTCTGGAGGAGCATGCAAGGAATGCTGCAGGTAACTTCCAAGTGGTCTTGCTTTCCTTGCATGAAACCCTCAGCACACACTGACCTAGGGGTCAGTGGGGGTGTTCCTGGGAAATAAGGGGTTTGTGTTGAAACTGAACCACTTCTGACCAATCAAGGAAGGTTTCCAAGTAAAGTTTGGACCTCCTGAAGAGATGAAATGAGACATCACTTAGGTGGGCAAGGACATTTAAATGTGTCCAAGCCATGAGACA
Source organism: Rhabdornis inornatus (assembly GCA_013397075.1). Lineage (NCBI taxonomy): Eukaryota > Metazoa > Chordata > Aves > Passeriformes > Rhabdornithidae > Rhabdornis > Rhabdornis inornatus. Next base: position 58,895 of record VWZS01001909.1, on the reverse strand, counting down.
AACACTGCCCTGCCCAGCTTCAGTCTGGGCAGTGAGTGGGGACATTTGGGAAGGAGGTCCTGGAGCTGGAGTCTTCCACAGAATGTCATGTCCTTTCCCTCTGGGATTGCATTACGTGAAGATTTAGAGGTCCTGATTATTTTCTGTGCCTCTGAGCAAGATGAGGTTGGGGGAGGGGGTTTTGTTCCCTGTGGGAACTGCAAGATGTGACAAGCAGCTGGAGCTGGAATGGAGGAAAGAGTCCCTGGAGGGAGCTGGATGCCTCACAGGTGGCACTGACTGCAGGTTTCTCCACAGGAAGCCATGTAAATCCCAACAGTGAACCCCAGAAGAGCCAGGAGCACCCCCACTGTTCCAAGTCCCTGGAGAATTCCTCCCGCACATGGTAGGAGACACTGCAAGGAGCAGGGATGAGCCAGGGGTCTGGAAGAACTCAGGTTTAGCACTTTAAGTCATTTGTGCTAAAAAGGGGTGTGTGGGGGGGGGATGTTTCCCTGCCTTCTCTCCTAACTTCCACTAGCTCTCCTGGAAAATGCTTTGGCCCGATCCTGTTTCTTGGAAGTCCCTCGTGGCTTTTGGAGCCTTGTTTGGGACTGGGTCTGGCATGGGGAGGAGCACCCAAAGTCTTGCACAAGCCAGCAGAGGTGCCCTAGCACAGTTAGCTCAGAGCTGGGAGGTAAATCTGAGGGCTCCTGAGAGAGTGGTCAGGGAGCAAGTGAGTGACCTGGTTATTTTTTGTCTGTGTGAGTGTCTGGAATGCCTGACCTGACTCCCAGAATACCTGATGTCTCCTCACTGCGTGTTGCTGGGAAGGTTTTGGGAGAAAGGTGTAATGGCCAGTAAATCCCTCTGGAGGGTGTGACAGCCACTTCATGTCCCTCCTGCTAATGCCACCAGGATGAAAGGCTGCAAGCAAGCCCTGGGTGTCCTGTGGCACGGGCAGCAGACGGGGAGCCGGGTCCTTTCCCCTTTGGATGAGAAGCACAAGACCTCAGCAAACCAGGCTCTGTCATCCCCCTCTCCAGCCAGCAAGGTGAGTGGTGCCACAGCCCTGTGCCCCCTGTCCCAGGCAAGCCCTGAGCTCCTTCCCTCCCTCCCCACAGGCTGCCAGGCCCCTGAAGAACTTCCTGCAGGGACAAGGGGGTGGCATCAAGGACTTCATCAGGCGCAACACTCCCACCCGGCCCCCCCTGAAGGTACGTCATGTCTGAGAGGCGGGAGGAGAATGGGCTGCATGCACTGGGACGGGGAGTTCTGGTGTGACTTCCAAATCTTTAATTATGTTTTTTATGCCCTTTCTCTGCAGGGAGACTTTGTTGTAAGTATGGCACCTTGTCCGTGGGGCTGACACGCTCTCCCCTCACGCCCGTGTCCATCAGCCCTCTGTGAGTCCATCAGCAGTGGTGAGGTGACAGGATCTCTGTGCAGGTGTGTTCTGCTGGGACTGGGCACTGCTTGGAGCTGCTGGCCTCTGAGCCAGGCTGCACTGTGCTCCCTCTCCACCATGCTCCTGGGACAGGAGCACACCTACAGCAGGGGTGTGCTGTTCTTTTCTAAATATATTCTCTGCAGCTGAAGGACTGAGGTTTTTCCTTCTGTGCCTCTACTTACATTGGATAATCCCTGTTGCCAAATACATGTTGTCTCCCTTCTCCTCACTCCCCGTCCTGGTGTCCAGGTGAATGACTCCAGCAGTGACTGCATGTACCAGGCTGCCTGAGGGGAGACATAGCCCCCAGCACTGGGTACAGTCTGAGCCCTTCTCCTTTCAGGAGAAGGAGAGGCAGAGACTGGAGAACCTCCGGAAGAAGCAGGAGGCTGAGGAACAGAGGAAGAAGAAAGTGGAGGAGGAGAAGAGACGGCGTCAGGCAGAAATGAAGCAGTGAGTTGGGCCCCTTTCCCCCTGCTCTTTCCTTGGTCAGCACAGACTCACCTTGTGCTTCCCACTTGGAATGAGCACTTTGGGAGCAGGCAGAGCTAAGGGGCCCCTCTTGCCCACGCACTGCCCAGGAAACGTGAAGAGCGCCTGAGGAAGGCCCTGCAGGCTCGAGAGCGTGCAGAACAGATGGAGGAAAAGAAGAAAAAGCGTGTGGAGCAGAAGATTCTGCAGAGTGATGAGAAGGTGAGAAGGCTGAGTGGGCTTTGGGCCTCTGAGAGCTGTGAGACCAGGAGGTGTGAGCTGGGCACTGGCAAGGTCCGTGCATGCCAGAATTCCTTCTGACTAGGGGGAGGTTTTTGTTCTCTGTCCCTCTGCACATTCCTGTTGGGACAGGCCCTGTTCATGCTGCTCTGCTTTCAGGGAATGTGGCAGCCCCTGCCTGCTCTGGGCACAGCCCTGCAGATGACAGCCTCACCTGGCCCACGTGCTTAGACTGGAGTATGACTCAGGGTTTCAGGGCCTGATCTGGCCTTTTTTTGGAGGGGCAGGCTGGGCTGGTGGCCATATGCCAGTGCTGTTGCCGTGTTATGGCTGTGTGGAGGGCTGAGTGAGCTGTGCCTGAGGGCCCAGAGCCCAAGCAGCCTCTGGGTGAAGCCTGGCTGCTCATTCTGGGCTGGACTGAAGAGACCTTTGGAAAACAAGGAGTCATGTTCCTTTTAGCTCTTCCTAAACCCTGAGCAGACAAACATGCACCCACTGCTGGGTCCTCGGTCTCCTTAGGATCTGGGATATTCCAAGCTCCAGACCCCAGATATCCCTCCAAGGCTGTGAAGTATGTCCTTGGAGCAGTGGAGCTGACAGGTGTGACTTTCCCAGGTGCACATCTCACAGGTGAAGGACGAGAAGGTGGCAGAGGAGCGGAGCAAGAGGAAGGGGTCCAAGAAACACGGGGAAGCAGAGGCACGGAAGCAGAAAGCCCTGAGAGGGGTAAGAGCAACTCAGGACACTCCTGCACATGGAAAAGGACAGGCATAGCAGGTACCTGCTGTGTTGGTGTGGCTGGTGGGATAGGGACAGGTCACTGCCTGCTTATGCAGGGATTTTGAGGTCTGGGCTGCCACATCTCTGTCCAGGCAGCTGAGGTTGGGTTGGGACACAAGAGAGAAGTGTCCAGCTGCTAGAACCTTACAGGGTTTTCCTCTTGTTTCTTCAGGAGGAAAATGAGCAGCAAGAACCACTGCAGAAAAGAAGAGAGGATGAAGTGAAGGAAAGAGGGAAGACAGTCTTGGAACTGAAGAAGCTTCTGGAACAGCAGCAGCTGGGACAAGTGAAGGAGAGGTGTGAACTGGTGCCTGTCCTGGAGCAGGGAGTTGGCCAAGGCCATGAGGAAGCAGTGGATGTAAATGTGATGTTGCACCTGGGCTCTGGGGCTGGTTGGAGGACAGGAGCAGGAGGCTGTAAGAGGGTGAGGGACAGATGGACATGCTGCCCTCTCTAAATTCCTTCTTTTCACCCAGGGATCCCAAGCAGCGAGGGAAGGAAAAGCCTCTCCAAGCACAGCAGGAGCCAGCAGCATTGGCTGGCAAGGCCACCAAGGTAGGGTTGGAGTGTTTGGGATCAGCCTCTCTGCAGCACACAGGCTGGGTTCAGGATCAGGTGTTTTCCAAGTGCTGTGTTGCTGGGATGTTTTTTAGAGGATCAAATACAATAAAATTGATGATTGTTATTGTATGGAGGCACTGTGCAGGAACAAGCCATGGTCTGGGGGTTCCTTGGCTGACAGGTAAGCCCTCAGCCTTGTCATGGTATGGTGACAGTCATGAAATGGCACTTGGAAGAACACCCCAAAGAGCATTCACTGATCCTCAAATCAATGTGGAAATTAGAGACTTATTAATGTTTTACTGCCACATTTCCTCACTGTTCCCAAAGGATGTGACCCCCCCCAAACCTCGAGTGCCACATGGTTCTGTGTTGCTTCGTTTATACTCACACAAAGAACACTGGGGCTTGTTGGTCTTGAAATATCACACTAATGTTTGCTTTCACTCTCTGCTCTTAAATTCATTGCTTCATTAGTGAAAAATCAATGCCCCAAATGGTTCTTCCTCTTTGGGATCAATTCTTCCTCCTGTGTGGGCTCCTGCTGCACTCCTTCCCTTAGTCCCTGGCACTTGGACTCTTTTGTGCTGTATAAATTTAATTTAAGGTCTGAATCCTTCCTGTGCTGCCAGCAGCTGGGCCAGAATGAGCCAGGCAAAGCTTTTCCAGGCAGGAGAAAATCGAACTAACTCCAAATGCTGAGCAGTACAGGAGGGAAACTCTCTAGGAGAAATGGTTTGGGTCAAAAAGGAACTTCAGCAGGTGGTTGTTTTTTTTTTTTTTTTTTTTCTCTTTATTAGGGGAAAGAAAGTCCTAAAGAGCTGCCCTGTGGGCCTGGGCTGGAGAAAAGATATGAGCCACCAGAATCCTTTTTCCCAGCTCTTAACGTCTGGCTCCAAGCGGAGAGGGTGAGTGTGGGCTCTGGAGACCCAGGCTGGCCCTGAGCAGAGACAGGAGTGGCTTTATCTGGGAGTCTTGGATTTGGGGTTATTTCTGCAGAAGCAGCCACAGAGGCACTGAGGGCTGGATGTTTCCAGAGCTGCCGAGAACACAGCTCTGTGTCAGAGTCTGTTCTGTGTGTGTGACAAATTACTTGATTCCTGTGTCTTACAGGAGGCTGACGGTCAGCAGCAGCCGGGAGAGGAGAAAAAACCCATTCAACCAGCAGCCCCTGGGACATGGCCGAACAAAGCCGTCAAGGTGAGCCCCTGCCTGCTGTGGCTACTTGGACCCCGCGGCTCGGAGCCACCGCGGCGCTCGGCAGAGGCAATCAGATGGAAAAACAAGTGGTTGGTGGCGAAAAAGATGCTGGAAGCGGCCACAGGAGGGCAGCAGGTCCTGAGGCGACATCCCGCCGGGCAGCCGGGCTGTGCCAGCTGTGGATGCAGAGCCTTCCATGGGCAGAGCGGCAGGAATGGCTGCTCGGAGCTGGGGTGCAACTCTGCCTCTGCTGGGAATCTACTGTGGGGCTGTGGGCTCCGTCCTGGCTGTGTCAGAGCTCCAGTGAGGGAAACCGACCTGCCACAGAATATGTGGAAGTATTTAGGTGTAGAGTTGAGTGCTGGGACATGCATGGTGTGCCCTTCCCAGGATTTTCCACAGAAAACAGGAGGGGAGGGAGTGTTAAGAGTGGGTGTCAAGCCACGAAGCCCAGTGACAGATCTGAGCACTTTGGGGCTCTGGTGGCCATCCCAGCCATGGAAGTGCTGCTTCCCTTGCTCATCACTGCTCTCTGTGTGGTTACAGAAATCCCTCTCCACGTCCTGCCTTGGGTCCCTGAAGGGTGCTCAAGGACCAGGATCACCCCCGGCCAATGAGAACAGCTACGGGCTGGATCTGAACAGCGATGACTCCACAGATGATGAGAGCAACCCTCGGAAGCCTGTCCCTGCCTGGGCCGATGGTAGGTGCCAGCTCTGGGCTGGCTTCCTTTCTCTCCTGCCCTGGAGCTTTCCAGTCTTGCTTGGAGCCATCCCAAACTGCAGTCCAGGAGTGTCTGCACCTCTGGCCGCACTGGCAGCTCTCAGTTCTGTGTGCTGAGAGGATCAGCACTGCTTCCTGCAAGTGCTCCTGGGCTGAGGTGAAACTAAGGTCCTCTGAGAGGAAAGGGAGATAGAAAGCACCAAGTCCTGAGGAGAAGTGAGGTGTGGGGGCTGTGGGAGATGTCCCACCCCTCCTGCACAGCTCGTGGGTTCTCAGAGGGGATGGGAAATGCCGGTCCTGCGAGCTGAGGCAGGGCCTGTATCCGTGTGCTGTTCCCGTTGTTCCTGCAGGGGCGCAGCTCCAGCAGGCCATCGTGCACCAGTACTACCACCCGGTGGATGCGGACGCGCTGTTTGGGGCCATCCCCAGCCCCAGGCTGGAGCACATCTTCTACAAGAGCAAACCCCGCTACTTCAAGCGCACCAGCTCGGCTGTGTGGCACTCCCCGCCCGGCCCCTCCTGTGGCCCTTCCTGCACCTTCCTGAGCTGAGCCAAGGCAGAGAAAGGGATTTCTAGAGACTGTTCTACTTACCCTGTATTTACAGTTTTAACTTTTTATTATTCTTTTGTACAGAAATAAAGTTGTTTAGTGAAGACCAGCACTCACTGGATGTGTCTCCTTTCCCATACCTTGGTGACTGTGCCTTCCGCCTTACAGAAATCAGTTACTAATCTACAACCAGAGCCATTTCCTAGTCTGCCTCATTTCCTATTCACTTAGGATATTGCCTTGTGCAAGGAAGCTTGGAAATTGCTGTAGGAATCAGCAGGTTTTTTAATCACACTGAGGGGTTAATGTTTTCGTAAAGTTTTTTTTATATATTTACTATATTTATGTATTTGCTGTCTTAATTATCTGCAATTCCTTTTCCTTGAACAAGCTTAGTCTGAGCCAGAATGTTCTTCCTGCTGTTGGAAAAATCTCCCTGGACAATTTAAGCAGTGGCTAATGCCTCCTTACCCTTTTTTTTCTAATGGAAATAGGAAGCCCAGGCTCAGCTCTGGATCCTGTTGTGGCAGGATCAGTGGGACATTCTATCTTGAGCAGGAGCTGGGTTGAGTTGCGAAGGGTGAGGAGGGGGATGGTTCCCCAGGGGCTCTGTCAGTCTGGCACCCCCAACAGCATAGCTGCACCTATTCCACTCTTCCATCCTTTCCCAAGCCTGAAAGGCACATGGATTGACAGAGAAAAGGCTCTGGCTGTCAGCTAGATTTACAGAGCTAGAATCCTAGGAGCTGTCCTGCCACTCCTTCCTCAAAAAGGGGCTGCAAGTGCTTGGAGCCCTCAGTCCCAGAGCCAGCACACAAGACATTCCTGGGAGTTCAGTGGTAAGGTGGGGAAGACAGCCAGATTCCTTCCCACCCCAGAGGGCAGCATCTGTTCCCTGGCTTCCTCTGTGATGCTGCTCTGCAACATGATGTCCCCACGGCCACCTCCACAGTGGCTTGCGTGAGGAGGACACGAGCTCTACTGCAGCCCAGTTCCAGTCAGGACAATTTCCCAGTTTCGTTGGTGCCAGTGGAGCCTGGAACAGTGGGGGAGTGGAAAAAAACCTTGGCGCCAACAGCTGCTGGCAGGGATGCGCTGCTGGGCTCCGCGCTGAGCGCTAATGAGGTGTCTGTGCTGCCGCTGGCTCTGCTCGGCTCCTGAAGCCCGCTGGGAGCCCGGGCCTCGTGCTCCAGGAGGTCCCAGGAGCTTTCCAGGAGCCTGGGGCAGTGCTGGTTAACGCCACTCCCTGAGAGGCGGCTGTGCCGTCTGTCTGCCAGCACCGCACCAGGGAGGATCCATCCCATGGGATGTGGGGAGCAAAAGGCCCCCCAGCACTGGTATCAGGCTGCCAGTGCCAGCTGGAAAAAGGAGCAGCTCCATGAAATCAGCAGGAGAGAATTAAGCAGGGATCCCCTAGACGTGGGCGCGCTGGATGTGGAAGTGCCTCCTTCCTAGAAATTCTGAAGCCATGGTGTTGCAGCATTCCCGGAGCAAACCATGGGCAGCCTTGCGATACCAAAGGGCTGTTCTCAGGTGCGAGGGGGCAGGTGACTGACCCCACTCCCTCCAAACAGAGAAGGAAAAGGGAATGTTTCAGCTTGCATGAAGCAAAATAATCCACGTCAACCTGAGGCATTTTCCAGGGCTGTGAGCACAGCGGGAGCACAGGAGAGTGGCAGTGTCCTTTGGATCCTAGAGCTCCCCTTGGATCCCGGCTGCCTCGTTTCTCCCCTCTGCCGCCACGTCATCTGTTTCTGTTTTCAGCGCCTGGGAACCCCTGATTCACCCCATCCCACAAGGATGCTTCCCTGGGCTGGGAGAGTGTGGGAGGGCTGGGGATCGGGGCAGGGGAGCAGGATGCCACCCCTCCTCCTGCTCCATCCCTGCCGGGTGCCTGGGCCGTGCGAGTGCGGGTCCCCCGGCCTGGGCAGGGGGTCCCTGAGGCGGGGGCACCTCCGCCCGCCGCTGTCTCCCTGGCTCGGCGGCTCCGCATCCCGCTCTCCTGTTGCTCAGAGATGTGGAGGCAGTTGCTAAGAGACACCGACACGTCAGTATCTGGCCCTAAGGAAAAAAAGAGGAAAAAAAAAAGAGACAGAGAAAGAGAGAGACAAGGGAGGACGAGGAGGAGGAGGGGAGGAAGGAGGTGGGGAAAGACCTGCTCCCATCGCCAGGCTCGCAGCAGCCTTGGCCGCCGCTGCCGAAGCCCAGCTCCCGACTTGGCGGTCTCCGGGGTGTGGGTGGCCACCGGGGACCCCCCCATCACTGTCCGGAGCCTCCCACATCGCCACTCAGGACCCCCACATCACCGCAGGGAGCCAGGCCCTGCTCTCTCCCTGGCCAGTGAGTACCCCGGGGCACCCTGGCCTCGCCGGAGGGGTCGGGGCGCTGCGGGGATGCGGCGGGACCGGGGTAAAGTGGGCCGGTGGGAGAGGATGGAGCTGGGGGGATGCGGGAGAGGGAGGATGGAGCAGACATGGTCAGGTGGTGGGGGGCGAGGGCAGGCCTGGGGGGACCCCGGTGGGTGCTGGGAATGGGGATCTTTCCCCGGGAGAGAGGCGGGGAGGGTGTCCCTGGCACCGGGCTCAGCTCGTGGTGGAGGGCGGCTGGTGGGGGCCGGCGGGGGCTGCCGTGGAGCAGCACCTCTGCTCTGCCCACCACCGGCTAGGATGGGCTGGCCAAGGTCAGCAGGACTGGGGGGGCCCTTTTCTGCCGGGAACCCCCGGGGGATGCTCAGAGGAGTGACCCTGGCCCGGGGGGCACGGGGAGGGT